>VDFB02193867.1:429452434-429575710 GCA_007258455.2 Sequoia sempervirens
AGGCATATGTTAGAGATAAGTATAGAGAGAAGGTGGGTGGGAGGAAGGAAGAGAGAGTGAGACAAAGGGAGGGAGAGAGAAAGGTGAGATAGAGTGAGGGAGGTGAGATATAGATAAGTAGAGAGGGGAGGATAGAGAGAGGGAGGGAGGAAGGTGGAGAGATTGAGAGAGAGAAGGGAGGCAAAGAGAAGTAGATTGGTGCAGGAGCACCTAGGCTAACCTCCATAGTTAGGAAATTTTGGCTTGTATCTGACATTAGCCAAGTCAGAGTTATTATGTATTTGTTTTGGTCCTTAGAAGGTCATTGTTGTGGTTAGGTGAGTTAGTCATTAGGAATAAGCTCACCAATGTTTAGTCATTATTACTAGTTTTGCTTTGTTTAGCCTAAGTTGGAATTGGAGTCTAAAATGTGTTCTAAACACATGAATGTTGTTAGAAAGATTCCATGAGGCAATTAATGGAGTTGGATGCTCAAAATATAGGAGATAGAGGTCCTAGGAGTTAGGAAGATGGCATAATGGTAAGTTGCCAAAAGTTGTTATAAAGTTGTCATGACAACATTTGCCATTATGGCAAATGTTGCATGCAACTTGATTACCTTGGATCCCCTAAAAGATAGGAGTGTGGGATCGACCAACATCCCTAAAAACATGGAAAATGGCATCTAAGAGGTGGTGGCTCAAATTCAAGCAAGTTAGTTTTGTAATCAAGCTTTTGTTTTTGGAATAGAAGAAAAACTCTGCAATTTTTGTGTTTTCCAAATGTTTTGAAGTGACAGTGATACAAAGTGGATTGGATGTACTAATTTGACATTGGAATTGTGTTCACAGGGTAGTTCTAATATTTTTTCCTTTTGCAAGAAATTTAATTTGAGTTAATCTAGTATGTTGAATTCTTAACTTAGAGTCTAGAGGTTCTTCTGGTCCTGTCCTAACCAGTTTGCCTTTTTATGGCTCCCCCATGAAATCTAACCACGGGATCTTCCTGAGGAGAGATGGATGTGTTAGGGGAGCCATTAGTCTGTATATATTTAGTGGTGGGAGTCATGAAGAGTCGAGCAGGTATGTTTAAAATCAAACCCTAGGCAAGCTCAAAGTGTCCGATTAGAGGTTTGACAGTGAAGAGTTGAAGAGATCAGGCAGGGGAAAGAGGTACCATACAGAACAAGTACAGTTCCAGGTAGGGTTTAGTAATAACCTAACATGCCAGAAGGAATTGAGGTTTTTTCAATCCATCTGATTTAGCCTTGAGTGAGGAAATAGTGAAACCCTAGTAAATAGGTCTTTTAGCCCTATTTGACCTAGATAATAGGAAACCAGTGTACAGAGGGCTCAGAGGACTAAAACTTTGTGAATCTTTTAGAGGATCAACAAGGGTATCTAAATGTGAAATTTTTTTTTTAGGTTGTTTGGAAAGTTTGGGCAAGAATGACAAAAAGGTCACTGTCAAGGGCTACAAGGAATTGGGCCTTCTCAAGACCAAATCTTGGAATCGGTAAGAAGGAAGATTGAAGACCATCCAAGATGGATCCAGTTGGAGGTACATGGCATGTTTCCAGTATGTTTGGTACCCTTGCAAACAATTCAAGGTTTTGTGTGATGTTGGAACTTAGAGTCTTCTAAGTGTAGGTGAGAGTTTGCCAGTTCAAAGTGGTGTTAGTCTTTCAAGGTGAAGCACAAGGTGTGAAACTCTTGAAGAGGAGTTGGAATAGGACTTAGTTAATAATCTAAGACTAACAAGAACCCAGAAGGTATCAGGTTCCTGGAGGAAGACAGGGAAAAGTCTTCTTAGTTAGTGGTGCAAGAAGGCCTTGGAACACTCACACCATATTGGTATCAGAGCAAAGTTTGATCAGGCTTGTGATTGATGTTGCAACCCACTGAATTAGTAGGAGAGAATACACCAGAGGAAGATAGAACCATGGTGACTAACGCTGAGTTAGCCAAGAAAGTAGAAGAACAAGAAGAGGATAATCAGTTTCTAAGATAAAGATTGTCTTGAATGGAAAAGCTCCTGGATGAATTCCAAGAGAAGGCAGACAAGGTAAAGGATAAAATAGATTTGAAGGAAGAAAAGGAAGCAAAGGAAAAGGAATTGGACTTGGAGGAGGAAGCTCCAACACCTGACCCTGTTCTTTCTGAAGAACCCTTCTTGAAGGCACTGCTGGCCTTAAGTGGCAAAGCTTTGGAAGGTGTGCCACTATTCAGTGGACAAATTGATCCTAATTTAGTCATGGACTGGATTGAAAGTATAGAGAATCACTTTGAATGTGATGGTATAATAGAAGCCCAAAAAGTAAAGGTGGCCAAGTCAAGGTTGAGAGGTTCAGCTCTCACATGGTGGAAGTTTGTGCAAACTAAAAGAGAGAAAGAAGGAAAGGGTCCTATAGTTACATGGAGAGGCATGGTAACCAAGATAAAGTAGACCTACCTACCTGATGACTATGAAGTCTAGTTGCATAGGATGAGACATAATCTTAGACAAAGATATTTGGATGTTCAAGCATACACTGAGGAGTTCCAAAAGTTGTGCCTCAGATCAAAGGTGGTTGAAGATGAAAGCATCAAGCTAGCAAGGTATTTGAATGGACTTAAATGGTATATTCAAGAAGACATGAGCCTAGTGAACTTCAAAACCATCCACCAATGTTATCAAATGGCCTTAAAGATTGAGGAGAAAGGAAAAAGGAAGCAAGAGCAAACCTCCAAGAGTAGAGGTAAAGGAAAAGACAGTAGAGGACAAAGAGGTGGTTATGGTGGAAGGACTTCAGAATCAAGGGCTCAAGGAGAAGTTAGGTACTTTGAGAAGCAAGAAGGAAGCTCTAGCAGAGGTGGTAGAGGAAGAGGCTCTAGCTCTAGAGGAAGAAGTGGTGGACAAGGAAGAGGCAGTTACTTTGCCAATATGAAGTGTTATCACTGCAATCAAATGGGACAGCCTGCCTATAGGTGTCTGGAGAAGGGTAGTACTTCTCATGGAGGTGACAAGAGAACTAATCTAGTTCATGATGAGACAAATGCAGCAGAGAAACATTCTGAAGTACCATTAAATTCAGAGGAAGGCGAGAATCTCATGATGAGGAGAACCTTGATCAAAGAATCGGTTAAAGAGGAACCAAGCCAAAGGAGGTCTCTGTTTAGGATAAAGTGTAAAATGATGGGGAAAGTATGTAGAGTCATCATTGACTCAGGGTCTACTGACAACATTGTGTCAGAGGAGACAGTCAATAAGCTAAAGTTGACAGGGATACCCCACACCAATCCTTACAAGGTCACATGGCTCAATAAAGGCCAACATGTCTTGGTAAATGAACAAGCATGGGTGGAGTTCTCAATTGGAAGATACAAAGACAAAGTCTTGTGTGATATGTTACCTATGGATGCATGTCACTTGCTCCTAGGTAGACCATGGCAGTTTGATCGCCAAGCTATGCATGATGGAGTGAAGAACTCTTATACTTTCAAGAAGGATAAGGTAACATTCAAAATTCAGTCACTATTAGAGGATGCAGAAGTGAAGATAGTAGGTCCTAATTTGCTCATGGTTGGTGAAAGAGAGTTCTTAGAAGCCTTGGAAGAAGGAGAAGGAGTTGGCTATGCATTAGTGTTAAGGACAAGAGAGGAAAGTGTGGATAAAGCAGCCAAGAAGCCAGAGTTACCAAAAGAAATATAGAATATATTGCAGACTTATGAAGGCATTGTAAGCAGTGGACAACCAGTAGCATTACCCCCTAAAAGAGCCATAAGTCATAGGATAGAATTGATACCAGGGGCTACCCTACCAAATAAGGCAGCCTACAAGATGACCCCTCAACAAAATGAGGAAATAGCTAGACAAATACAAGAACTCCTAAACCAAGGTCTCATTAGAAAGAGCATCAGTCCATGTGCAGTACCCACTATCCTAGCACCTAAAAAGGGAGGGGAATGGAGGCTTTGTACTGATTCAAGGGCCATAAATAAGATGACCATTAGATATAGGTTCCCTATCCCTAGGATTGAAGACCTAATGGATTGTCTAGGTGAAGCTAAGTACAATACCAAGATAGACTTAAAGAGTGGTTATCACCAAATTAGAATACATGAGGGAGATGAGTGGAAAACAACTTTCAAAACCAATGAGGGTTTATATGAGTGGCTGGTTATGCCATTTGGGTTGTCTAATGCCCCCTCCACATTCATGAGACTCATGAATGAAATCCTCAAGGACTACATTGGTAAATTTGTAGTGGTGTATCTTGATGATATACTGATTTATAGAAAAACAAGAGAAGAGCTTCTCAAACAGATAGAGTTGGTTTGCAAGAAGCTACAGGAGGAGAAATTGATGATCAATTTAGAAAAGTGTGAATTCATCAAGACAGAGCTGGTGTACCTTGGATTTTTATTATCACATGGTAACTTGAAGGTGGACATTAGCAAAGTGGAAGCCATCCTAAATTGGCCTACTCCAAAGACAACAACAGAGGTAAGAAGTTTTCATGGCCTTGCTCAATACTATAGAAAGTTTATAAGAAAATTTAGTGCTATTTGTGCTCCTATGTTGGATACCATTAAAGGAGGGATGAATACTAAATTTGTGTGGAATGAGCAAGCTAACAAAAGTTTTGAGTTGTTGAAAGAAAAGATAGCTACCCAACCTATTTTGGTGTTACCAAGCTTTGAGAAGTTATTCGCTATTGAGTGTGATGCAAGCAATGTGGCTATTGGAGCTGTTCTCAGCCAAGAGGGCAGACCGGTGGCTTTTCATTCAGAAAAGTTAAGAGAAGCCAAGAAGAAGTATTCTTCTTATGACCTTGAGATGTATGCATTGGTCCAGGCTCTAAGGAAATGGAGGCACTACTTGCTTCCCAAGGAATTCATAGTGTATTCAGACAACCAAGCACTTAGTTTCCTAAATTCACAAGAGAAATTGAGTCACAAACACATGAAATGGGTTGAGTACCTGCAAGCTTATACCTTCAATATCAAGCACAAGAAGGGATTCCTCAACAAGGTGGCAGATGCCTTGAGTAGAAGAGTTCTTACCATACAAGAGATTCAGTTGAAGAGCATGGGAATAGATCATTTCAAGGATCTATATGCAGATGATGAAGATTTTGCAGACATTTATAAGGTATGTGTTAAATACAAGAATCATTTTCATAGTAGATATGCTGAATATACTTTGCAAAGTGATCTTTTGTTTAAAGGGAATCAGTTATGTGTCCCTAGAGGTTCTATTAGAGAGAATTTGATACAAGAAAAGCATAATGGTGCATTGAGTGGTCACTTTGGGATCACAAAGACTCAAGAACTTGTTCAAAGGTTTTATTATTGGCCAAGGATGAATCTAGATGTTAGAAGGTATGTGGAAAGTTGTATAGTATGTCAAAAGGCCAAGGGTACTTCTTCAAATGCAGGCCTATATCAACCACTGCCTGTTCCCAAAAGGCCATGGGAATTCTTGAGTATGGATTTTGTAGTTGGATTACCCAAGACAAGACAAGGCATGGACAATGTTTATGTAGTTGTGGACATATTCAGCAAGATGGCTCACTTTGTGCCATGTAAAACAACCAATGATGCCATTCAAATAGCCTCTCTCTTCTTCAAAGAGATAGTAAGGATACATGGGTTACCTATGAGCATTGTGTCAGACAGAGACACCAAATTCATGAGTCATTTTTGGAAGACTCTTTGGCAGAGATTGGGAACTAATTTATCTTTTGGATCTACATACCATCCCCAAACTGATGGTCGGACCGAAGTTGTTAACAAAATTTTTGGAAATATTTTAAGGTGCTTGACTAAGGAGTATGGTCAAAAATGGGATCAGTTGATTGGACAAGCTGAATATGCCTATAATGACACTGTGAACAGGTCAACAGGGAAGAGTCCCTTTGAAATTATCTATGGTCTACATCCTAGAGGAGTCTATGAACTAAGAGACTTAAAGGATGGAGTCAAGGGAAGTGGATATGCTAATGATTTTTCCTATGCAATGCAGGAGATTCATGACATAGCCAGAAAGACACTAACTGAGAATACTATGAAACATAAGAACAAGGTGGATGAGCATAGAAGAGAAGTTCAGTTCAATGTTGCAGACTTGGTGATGGTGCATCTAAACAAGTCCATGTTACAAAAAGGAGTTCCTCACAAGTTGTAGATGAAGAGGATAGGTCCCTATTCTATCTTGGAAAAGTATGGAAACAATGCTTTTAGAGTGGAGCTACCGTAAGATAGTGGACTCTCCCTTGTTTTCAACATTGCAGACCTGGTTCATTACAAGGGACCACCACCAGACATGGATCAAAGCCTCAATGAAGTCATCCAAGATGTGGAAGAGCTCAAACTACCTTCTGCTACAGTCAAACAAGCTGACAGTATACTGGATACCAGGATCTACAAGAAGACTAGAACCAAGGAATACAAGGAACATCTGATTAAATGCAATGGTCTACCTGATGCTGATGTAGTATGGATCAAAGAATCAGAGTTCAAGAAGTTGGGCATTGACCTCAACTTACTCAATCCAAGGGTGGATTGAAAGCTTTTACTTGGGGAGGATGGTGCAGGAGCACCTAGGCTAACCTCCATAGTTAGGAAATTTTGGCTTGTATCTGACATTAGCCAAGTCAGAGTTATTGTGTATTTGTTTTGGACCTTAGAAGGTCATTGTTGTGGTTATGTGAGTTAGTCATTAGGAATAAGCTCACCAATGTTTAGTCATTATTACTAGTTTTGCTTTATTTAGCCTAAGTTGGAATTGGAGTCTTAAATGTGTTCTAAACACATGAATGTTGTTAGAAAGATGCCATGAGGCAGTTAATGGAGTTGGATGCTCGAAATCTAGGAGATAGAGGTCCTAGGAGTTAGGAAGATGGCATAATGGTAAGTTGCCAAAAGTTGTTATAAAGTTGTCATGACAACATTTGCCATTATGGAAAATGTTGCATGCAACTTGGTTACCTTGGATCCCCTAAAAGATAGGAGTGTGGGATCGACCAACATCCCTAAAAACATGGAAAATGGCATCTAAGAGGTGGTGGCTCAAATTCAAGCAAGTTAGTTTTGTAATCAAGCTTTTGTTTTTGGAATAGAAGAAAAACTCTGCAATTTTTGTGTTTTCCGAATGTTTTGAAGTGACAGCGATACAAAGTGGATTGGATGTACTGATTTGACATTGGAATTGTGTTCATAGGGTAGTTCTAAGCTTTTTCCCTTTCGCAAGAAAGTTAATTTGAGTTAATCTGGTGTGTTGAATTCTTAAGTTAGAGTCTAGAGGTTTTTCTGGTCCTATCCTGACCAGTTTGCCTTTTTATGGCTCCCCCATGAAATCTAACCACGGGATCTTCCTAAGGAGAGATGGATGTGTTAGGGGAGCCATTAGTCTGTATATATTTAGTGGTAGGAGTCATGAAGAGTCGAGCAGGTATGTTTAAAATCAAACCCTAGGCGAGCTCAAAGTGCCCGGTTAGAGGTTTAACAGTGAAGAGTTGAAGAGGTCAGGCAGGGGAAAGAGGTACCATACGAAACAAGTATAGTTCCATGTAGGGTTTAGTCATAACCTAACATGCCAGAAGGAATTGAGGTTCTTCCAATCCATCTGATTTAGTCTTGAGTGAGGAAACAATGAAACCCTAGTAAATAGGTCTTTTAGCCCTATTTGACCTAGATAATAGGAAACCAATGTACAGAGGGCTCAAAGGACTAAAAATTTGTGAATCTTTTAGAGGATCAAAAAGGGTATCTGAATGTGAATTTTTTTTTTAGGTTGTTTGGAAAGTTTGGGCAAGAATGATAAAAAGGTCACTATCAAGGGCTACAAGGAATTAGGCCTTCTCAAGACCAAATCTTGGAATCGGTAAGAAGGAAGATTGAAGACCATCCAAGATGGATCTAGTTGGAGGTATATGGCATGTTTCCAGTATGTTTGGTACCCCTACAAAAAATTCAAGGTTTTGTGTGATGTTGGCACTTTGAGTCTTCTAAGTGTAGGTGAGAGTTTGCCAGTTCAAAGTGGTGTTAGTCTTTCAAGGTGAAGCACAAGGTATGAAACTCTTGAAGAGGAGTTGGAATAGGACTTAGTTAATAATCTAAGCCTAACAAGAACCTAGAAGGTATCAGGTTCCTGGAGGAAGACAGGGAAAAGTCTTCTTAGTTAGTGGTGCAAGAAGGCCTTGGAACACTCACACCATAGATAGGGATAGGTTAGATAGAGAGTAGAGAGGAAATGTGTGTGGGAGGAAGAGAGAGAGAGAGAGGGATGAAGGTTGAGGGTGTAGGTTTTAAGGTTTAAGGTATAGGGTTGAGGGTTGAGGGATAGTGTTCAAGGTTCAAGTATAGGGTATAGGGTATAGGGATTAGGGTTTAGGATATTAGGTATATGGTTGAGGGTATTGGATTGAGGGTTGAGGGTTGAGGGTTGAGGGAACAAGGTTGAATGTAGGGTTTAGGGTTTAATTATAGGGTTTAGGGTTGTGGGTTTAAGTTGAGGGATAATTTTTCAGGGTTGAGGGTCAAGGTTAAGTGTATAGGGTATAGGGATTAGGGTTTAGGATATTGGGTATAGGGTATAATGTCAAGGGTATAAGGTATAGGGTTACGGGTTGAGAGTGTAGGGTTTATAGTTTAAGTATAGGGTTGAGGGTATAGATTTTAGGGATAATGTCTAGGGTTTAGGGTATAAGGTTGAGGGTATAGTGATAAGGGTTGAGGGTGTAGGATTTAGGGTTTAAAGTATAGGGTTTAAGGTTGAGGGATAGTGTTCAAGATTGAGGGCACATGGTTAAGTGTATAGGTTATAGGGATTAGGTTTTAAAATATTGGGTATGTTGGCACTCTAAAATTTTGAAAATTTGAAGTGCCCATTTCAAAAAAATTGCCTCTACACTTTTAGAAGTGCACTTAAGAAATCTGGCCAAATGACCTACTTTGAAAGGTCCTATTTTGGAGCTTGTTCATTTTTGTGCAAAACCCATTTACAAGCTCACTCATGTGTCCTATGTGAGTATGAATGTCAATTTTTAGCTTTCTATGATAAGTTTTGTTAGGGTTTCGAAAAGTGAAGCCAAAGGGTTTTGGCACTTTTGTACTATTTGCAAAATTTTAGTTTTGCAAAGTAGCCTCTTGTTTGAGCTTTCATTTTACAACCAGATGAGTATAAATTCAAAGTGAATGTTGTTATGTATTCTCCATGCCAAAATGAATTCCCATGCCAAGTTTTAGAGCTTCATGAGCTGATTTGCTATTTTTAACAAATCAAAACCAAATGCAATTTCTCTTGTTTTGCACCTGCATTTTAAGAAACCTTTCTGAGAGGCCAACTTTGAGCTTCAGTATTTGGTGGAGATTGATGATTGAAGCTAATACCCCTTGCACATGTGCTCATTGCACCTAAATGATCTACTGTGTCCAGTGGTAGCTCGCCAAGAGTTGATTTGGTATTTTTCCAAATTAGTGATTGGGCCAGTTTTAATTAGTTCTAAACAAATGCAGCTTCAGAAAGTCCAACTGAGCAAATTTTTTGATTAATATATTTTTCCTCGTGATGTGTTTCTATGAACCATTTGTTGCATTTAATTCTCGGGTTTGATGTCTACAAGCCTACAAGTTTTCATTGCTCCAGGAGGTCGTTTGACCAGTTTTCAAAGGCAATTCCGAAGTCAACTTGGCCAGTTTTCACCACTCTGCCAAAGTGCTTGAAAACATATTTTAGTGATAAACCCATTTATCATTTCACTTCAAAAGCATTCAAAGGCCATGCTTAATTAGTTTGAGCATGAAAAGTTGTATGAAAATGAAAGCTTTTTAGCCGGCTCCACATGGGGACCCGACATGCTTTTGTTTATAGACACTTTGAGGCTGAAAGACATGTATTTCAAGAGCACCATTTCATTAGAGAATTGTCATTTTCCATTATCTCAAACTTCTTCCATCTACTTGTTGAAGATGGTGTTTCATCTGAACTAGGTCATTGGATATGGCATAGGCATGAAGGAGTGCCTCAAGGATGTAAATTCTTCCATCATCTCTTGTTGCATTTCTTCAACAAATATATGACATTGAAAAGAGAAAATATTCTACAAGTAGGCTTACATTTGGAGGTGGTGATTTATAAGGAGGACAATATGCCATTTCTCCTTTTTTATTTGAACAAAGTGTTGAACATCAAGCTATTGCACTTTACCTAATGCATGAAGCTACTCATAAGCTGGGATAAATGTTGAGCATATAAGGTGTTTTAAAATGCTTTGGAAATTTTCAAGCACGCAATGGAGGAATACGGAAAGTTTGCACAGGAAGTGGAATGTATTTAGATAGTCTGGTAAATTCATTCCCACCTCTCTGCCATGGCATTAGAGTTGTGATAAGGTGAAGATATCCCTCGTGCCAGGCATAGGTAGAACCCAACAATGAATATTCATCAAAATGTTGGCATAGGGACAATTTGTAAATGTAGTACAGGCATAAAGTGGGGAGCTCGAAGTCCTCAATAAGCTATAACAAATGATTTAAAACTCCATTAACTACATTAGATGCAACAAATTCTATTTGGAGGCCACACACCAGCAATGAAGGAGAGTGCTGGAACAAGGTATAAGCATCTATTAGATCATAATGAAGAATACATCCCATGCATCCAACAACAAAGCATGAATTAATGAATATAAAATGATTTGTTCAAAACACTTTTGAAACTCCAAGCAAATGTAATGAAAGGGAACAAGGAAATGCGAATGGAGAGCCCACACCAACAATGGAGGAATGACAGAGCAGTGACGCACCAAATGATTTGTTGGAAAAAGATAGATGAAGGCCACGCAGGGAGCAACATTGAAAAGTCAAGGAAACTCTTGAGCAAATGCATTTTCCAAATGAGAGATATTGGGTAGGCCATTCAGGCACCCAGCCAGCCTGATGAAATTTTTCGAAGATGTGGTGTCAGGGATGCCATGGAGTGGTGTACTTGCAAGGTGGACTTGTTAAAGCCTTCAAAACTTTCAAACTACAGGAAGCTCGAGCAATGAAGTTGCCATTGAAGATGCAGAATGCAGAAAGTGCATGAAGGAAGATTAGGGCAAGATAGAGGCCAAATGAAATCTAACAGTGGAGAAACAAGATGGTAATCCAGCCAAATCTAGGCCCTTCCCTGACAGCTCATCCAAAAAAGTTGCACACTAGTTTTTCACGCGGGGTCAGGGAAAATTGGACACGTGGAAAGTGGGCCCCGAGTTTCCTTGTTTTGAAATGCACGAGTAAGTAAATATTAAAGGGGTGAGTGATATATTTAAAATCTCTTATTTACTTTTAAATATTTTATACTGCATTGAATTCAAAACAAGGGGAAAATATTTAAATGGTGGGCCCGAAGTTATTCATTTTAAATGCACGAGTTAAATGTTTTACTTGGTTTGAGTGAAATATTTTAATCCCCACCTTTTTTAAAGCAATTGTTTTGGGTGTGAGGTAAATATTTTAAAATGAGATGCTAGATTGAACACACGGGGTAAGTATTTTCAACTTTTCCCACGCTAGCATAAAATTTTTATTTGGCTGGGGATGGAGACTCTAGAAATATTAAAGGGAAAATAAATTAAAAGTGCATCAAAGAACAAATGAATAGAAATTTGAAACTTCCACGGGATTTTTCACAAATAGAAGGCATTTTTCACGCAGCAAGCAAATGAAGTGAAATTTCTCCACATGGGAAAATTTTTCAATTGCTTGACAACTTGGTGCAAAGGAAAATTTGGGGGAAAAGCTTGTTGCTGAAGAAAGATGAGAGAAGCTTTTCCAAATTGAAGAAAGAAGTTTCCATGTGTCGTCAACTGATTAACTTTAGGGTTGCTTCTGCTTTCTTTATCTTCTCTTCTTCTCTTATTTGTGACGGACTTTGGGTTCCAAATTAATGAAAGCTTTGCAAGTCAAGCAAAAGCTTTGGGTAGATTGTAAGGCTAGGATGAATTGTAATTGAGTCATTAAATCCGAAGTGTGTGTTATAAATTATGCTGTCATGTTTATATTTTATCTGATAATTGTCTCCATTGCTGAGATGTAGTGCTCTTTTGAATTAAATGATGAAAATTATATGAGTTTTTTCATGCACATTTGCTACATTTGAGTTGCAATAGTTGTTGCCTTCTGTTCTGTGAATGATGCAATTGCTTTAATGAGTGCCAGTTGAACTTATTATTGCCAATTATTCAGGGGATAGTGTAATTGCTTCAACAAATGTGATAGGAGCGTTGTGTTTCAGGTGGATTTGTAAAGAATGATTACCAAATAAAGCTTCAATGGTCTTGTTGTCATAATTTGATAACAATTGCAAAAGATCTATAAAACATGTTCAACATTGTAAGATGAAATGTTGGTTATGTGACTCCACAGCCCATTCCTTGGAACTGGTCAATTATTATGCTTCCATTGTTTTCAATTTGGTCCCAATTCTTAAAATTAAAAACCATTTCAATTATATTTTGTTGAGTTGTTTGTGTCATGTTCTCCATGCTAGGTTTTGAAATTCTCTTAATGTCTTGACAATCTTGAGTGATATTTTATGTTTCTCCACATAATTCTATGAGAACATTATCTATTAAGGAATATCCTATTAATTGTGTGTCTAGATTTTAAGATGTTGCTAAAGGGTCACCCGCTAGGTCTTACAGAGCTTGAGGTGTAGGGGAAATGTGTATTATTTCCATTTCCTGCCAGTTGACCAAGTCCACCTTTGAATCTAAACATAAGAAATTGGTTAGTCTTTAGGATTCATTTGGTCTGTTGATTTGGAGAACCAATAGAATGGCGACTCTACTGGGGATAGTTTTGAATCTCCAAGTGCAGAATGCTTAGTTATAGAGTCATATTATTGTTTTTCATTCCGAATTTAGTTCAAATATTGAAGGATTTCAAGCCTAGAGAAACATTTGTTGCAATTAACCTGAAGATTTCATGATTTATGGTGCTCTGCTAGTGAAAGGAACTCATAAAGAAATTTACATGTGAAAGAAATTCATGTTGTTGAAAGTTCAGTCCTCTACAAAGAGAGGTGGTGACTCTATCAAGAACTTGTTGAAGAGGTGAATACAGTTCCACATCTACAATATTTCCAATCAAAAGAACAATTTGTAGCAGCTTCAACATTTCCAAGTATTCTTCACCTTTGGTTTTCAAGAAAATCTTGTATGATAACCATATTTGAACTTCTTAGGAAAAAATTTAGTTCCCAATTGAGTGAATTAGCACTAATAGAGGGAAAGGATATTAAATTTAAGTTTGCACACTTCCATTTGTTGGATTTGTTAAATGTAATTGCAGTTCCATTGAAATAATTTTGTCTAGTGCTCAAATATTTGATTCTATGGATGGTTAGAATGTATTTGTATATCCTTGGGATTTCCATCCATTTGTATTGTCATATGATTTAAGCCTAGGTTGTCATTATGTCAGCAATTGTCATAGTAATCTTTCATTTGGTCATAATTATCATTATGCACAATTAGTGAGCCTTAATTTGCAAATATCCATGTATCATAAAATAACCATACCTGTAGATGCTTTGAGATAGCTTGTCAAGAAATTTCAAAAGTCTAATAATCCAAAAACATTTGAAATCCAAAAGCACAAGAACCCAAGAGTATACAAGTCTAAGATAAGGCCAGAATGGAAGGCTGCGTTTGAAAGAGGGCTTAGAGAGATGGATAAAAGGCACAAGATGTTTCAACAAGCTTGGTCAAAGGACAATCATATTGTATCTACTTGTCAAGTTAATGCATCTTTTTTCAATTCCTTTGATCTGTTGTATGCTCTATTATATTTGTCATGGGTTGATTACAAAATTGAAAGTATGTTAGCTCAAGACTATAAGGAGATGCCTAGATTTCATGGATACAATGTTTGTGAAGGAGATGCACATGTAAAAAAAATTTCCAACTTCATGGAGAAACACTCATTTGAATATCAAGATATGTGGATGAAATTCTTTGTTAGATCCCTTGAAGCAAGAGCTCGGGATTGGTATTTGAGTTTTCCTAAGAAGTCATTTCCTTGTTGGGATAAACTAGTGAATGCTTATAGAAAAGAGTTTGCAAGAGAGCCCTCTGACCTTGTCATGAGGTTAAAGCATGTTAGGAAACAAGATGAAGAGTCAAGTGTTGATTTCAATCATATATTTGTTGTTGCCTTGTCACTAATCCCAGAGAATTTCAGACCTAGTACCCCAGATTGTATCCATATGTTCTTTGAAGCCTATGAGGAAGGATCTAGTGCATTGTTAAAAGATTTTGAAATATCAAGTATGCAAATGGCCTATAAATTTTTAGATGGTTTAGAGAAACAAAGGAATGAATATGTGCAAAGTTTTTGTCCTCACTTATGCGTAAACATGTTGATGAAATCAGCAGCTATGTGAATGCAAATGATCAAATATTTTCAAACAAGTGCATAATTGAGAAAGTAAAAGATGAGAATGATATATCATCAGATAATGAGGAAGTTGTCTCTAAACAACTTACAGAGGAAGTATACCCAGCTGAGAGTTGAAGCCATAATGATGATAGAAACAATGAGGGAAATCAAACATGTGAGGTTCCTTTGATCTCCTTTGGAGGTGAATAAATAGAGAGAAAATTTTATGTGGCAACTGAAGGCTACAAGCATGAAGATAACTTCCAGGATGATTCTCTCAGTCCAAAACATGCTAATGAGAACTTCCCTTCAAGCAATTAGTATGATGTTTCAAGGAATAATGGGGTTACAAGTCTTCTGAGCCAAGAACATGATGAAGAATATGAGTTGGACTTACTCTTTGAAGAAGAGATATGTAATTAGCAATGTTGTGATGCAATTATCTCAATTCTACATGCATTGAGTGTAGCCTTGATAAAAGTCTTCATGATAAGCAAAAGAATTTTCTGATTTAGAAAATACTCTTAAGGATGCTAGTTTATCAGCTGCAAGTGACAAAGTATGTGATGATTTTTAGTTTTACAGATCAACCACAAGTAGCTGCAATGAAGAAATTATTGATGGTTTTCAGTTTGATAGAGAAGATATTTGTGTCTACCCTCAAGAGGATGAAAATGATAAAATCAATGAAGACACCCAGCTCAATACTGAAATGCAAAAGGATGTGGATTATTGTTATGACAGCCCATAAGTGAGCAAGAATGAACAAATAGACATCCTATTATTTATGATGGGTGGTGACCATGCTTCTAACAATGTTGTTAGCAATTCAATCCCCTATGATTGGCGAGATCTAGTTTATGATCAGCCCATTGAGTTCTCAGACTTCAAAGATGATGACATCATGGGGTATCTCGATTCACAATTTGATAATGCATCCAATTCAAGTGAAGGTCAAGAAGAGGAAGTGATTGAAATGATGGATCAGAATAGCGATCTATTAAGTTGTGAACAAATTTCACATTTGTTGACCACAAAATATCAGAAATGTGCACATGAGAACAACTCTCAGTTGTTGAGTACTGCCCCTATTGACTTTGATGGCGATGGTGACCTTCAAGATGCAAGGTATGATACATGTATCTCTGATCTTCCCTTCAGTTATGAACCAGTTGATCAACATGATGATGATAATGTAAATGAAGACAAGCAACCATTTGATTGCAATGATGCATTGCATGATGAATATGATAATGTTCATGATGATGCAAATTCAATTTTTTTTTTTGATGAGTCTGAAGCAGCAGATGATCATGAGGATTGCATATTTAATGAGTCAAGTTTTGAAGATTTTAATGTAGATTTGAATGAGTTTCCATTTGCTGACTTGAATGAGCCTAGGCACCAGTCTTTGAATGTGAACATGGCTGTTGATTTCAATGAGAAATTAGATTATGCTTTTGAACCAGAATTGCTCATTTTTTAGCAATCTTGTGATATTGAAAAGGTTGACATGTCATGTTCAGAAGATGACCATATAACTATAGATGATGATGAGTTAGAAATATTTGATGACTCTCAACACCAGCATGATGAAGAACAAGTACAGAGTGTGTTAATGCATGAGTGTATCTCTTTACATACACTTGGAGATAGTTTGCATGATGAACCAGATCCTCTAGTAAGCTCTTGTGATGGTTTAAATTTTGATATAAAAACTAGTAATCAGATTGAACCTGATTGTACCAACCATGTAGCAAAATGTGAGTGCTACTTTTTTCATCTAGAAGGAGTTTTCATAGAATGTGGTAATGTGCAAGATACTAAAGCAAGTTGTTTTGAGCTTAAGAGTGATTTGTATGATGAATATGATAAATTTTTGCCACATGATCATCAACATTCTGAAACTATGCCTAACTTTCAGATGCATAGTGATTGTGAATATGTTGATAATGTTGTATATGATTACCTGTTAGGAGGTACTAGCATGTTCAATTAGGTAGATGGTTGGGATCAAGCTATGCTTTCATGTGGTCTTGATCACCATTTTCAAATTTTTCCACTTGATACAAAATTGAGAATGAAGAAAGTGATAGTGAAGTGGACTATTTGATTTGGTTGCCACTTGATGACAAAGTTAAATAGAGAGCAAGTTTCCACTTACATAAAGGCAGCTTGATACTTGTATTTGCAAGAATGTGGTTGTTCATGTTTTTGTGGTTTGATAGAGGCAAGCATGAGTTGAGGGAGATCATCTCTTTTTACAAAATTTTGTTTGATAGAGGTAAATGTTGACTCCCATTTTTCATTTGGTGGCCTAGGGTCACCAGATGAAGTTGAAAAAGAAGAATGAATAAAGGAGCAGTTTGAAGGCACCTGATGGACTCATTAGTTGGTCTACTCCCCAAAGATCTAGAATATTTCTATGGCCGCAAGGGGCATACATCCCTAGTCAAAGCCACTATTGGAATTCTCAAATTTTACAAATTTGAAGTGCCCATTTCAAAAAATTTGCCTCTACACTTTCAGAAGTGCACTTGAGAAATCTACCCAAATGACCTACTTTGGAAGGTCATATTTTGGAGCATGTTGATTTCTATGCAAAAAAATTTTGCAAACTCACTCATGTTTCCTATGTGAGCAAGCATGTCAATTTTCAGCTTCCTATGATAAGTTTTGCCAGGGTTTCAGAAAGTGAAGTTGGAGGGTTTTGGCACTTTTCTGTTGTTTGCAAACTTCCAATTTTGCGATTCTGGAGCCAACTTGGCCAATTTTCACCACTCTGCCAAAGTGCTTGAAAACATATTTTAATGATAACCCCATTTATCATTTCACTTCAAAAGCATTCAAAGTCCATGTCTAATCAATTTGAGCATGAAAAGTATTAAAATGAAAAGAATTTGAGCTAGGTCCACATGGGGACTCGACATGCTTTTTTTGACAGACACTTTGAGGGTGAAAGGCATGCATTTCAAGAGCACTATTTCATCAAAGAGTTGTCATTTTCCATTATCTCAAATTTTTTCCATCTACTTGTTGAAGATGGTGTTTCATCTGAACTACCATTGGATATGGCATAGAGGTGGAGTGCCTCAAGGATGTAAATTCTTCCATCATCTCTTGTTGCATTTCTTCAACAAATATATGACATTGAAAAGAGAAAATCTTCTACAAGGAGGACAATATGCCATTTCTCCTTTTCTATTTGAACAATTTTTTGAACATCAAGCTATTGCACTTTACCTAATGCATGAAGCTACTCATAAGCTAGGATAAATGTTGAGCATATAAGGTGTTTTAAAATGCTTTGGAAACTTTCAAGTACAAAATGGAGGAAAAGGGAAAGTCTGCACATGCAGTGGAATGTATTTATATTTTTTTGGAAATTCATTCCCACCTCTGTACCATGGCGTTAGAGTTGTAATAAGGTACATATATCCATTGTGCCAGGCATAGGTCAACCCCAACGATGAATATTCATCAAAATGTTGGCACAGGGACAATTTGTAAATGTAGTACAAGCATAAAGTGAGGAGCTCAAAGTCCTCAATAAGCTATAACAAATGATTTAAAACTCCATTAATTATATTAGATGCAACGAATTCTATTTGGAGGCCACACATCAGCAATGAAGGAGAATGTTGGAATAGGGTATAATCATCTATCAAAGCATAATGAAGAATGCAGCCCACGCACCCAACAACAAAGCACACATTAATGAATATAAAATGATTTGTTCAAAAAACTTTTGAACTCTAAGCAAATGTAATGAAAGGGATCAAGAAAATGTGAATGGAAATCCTACACCAACAATGGAGGAATGACAGAGAAGCAACACACCAAATGATTTGTTGAAAAGAGATAGATGAAGGGCATGCAGGGAGCAACAATGAAAAGTCAAGGAAACTCTTGAGCAAATGTGTTTGCCAAATGAGTGATATTGGGGGGGCCATTCAGGAACGCAGCCAACTTGATGAAATGCTTTGAAGATGTGGTCTTAAGGATTCCTTGGAGTGGTGTACGTGCAGGGTGGACTTGTTAAAGCCTTCAAAACTTTCAAATTGTAGGAAGCTCGAGCAATGAAGCTGCCATTGAAGATGCAAAATATGGAAAACGCATGAAGGAAGATTAGGGAAAGAAAGAGGCCAAATGAAATCCAACGGTGGAGAAACGAGATGGTAATCTAGCCAAATCTGGACCCTTCCCCACTAGTTCACATAGAAAAGATACTCACTAGTTATTCATGTGGGGTCAGCGAAAATTAGACACGTGGAAAGTGGGCCCCGAGTTTCCTTGTTTTGAAACACACGGGTAAGGAAATATTAAAGGGGCGAGTGATATATTTAAAATCTCTTATTTGCTTTTAAATATTTTATATGGCTTTGAATTCAAAACAAGGGGAAAATATTTAAATGGTGGGCTCAAAGTTATTCATTTTAAATGCACGAGTTAAATGTTTTACTTGGCTCAAGTGAAATATTTTAATCCCCACCTTTTTTAAAGCATTTGTTTTGGGTGTGAAGTAAATATTTTAAAATGAGATGTCAGATTGAATACATGGGGTAAGTATTTTCAACTTTTCCCATGTTGGAATAAATTTTTTATATGGCTAGGGGTGGAGACTCCAGAAATATTAAAGGGAAAATAAATTATAAGTGTAGCAAAGAACAAATGAAAAAAAATGTGAAACTTCCACGAAGTTTTCATGAATAGAAGGCATTTTTCACACAATAGGTGAATGAAGTGAAATTTCTCCACATGGGAAAAATTTTCAGTTGCTTGACAACTTGGTGCAAAGGAAGATTTGGGGGAAAATTTTGTTGCTAAAGAAAGATGAGAGAATCTTTTCCAGATTGAAGAAAGAAGTTGTCATGTGTCGTGAACTGATTAACTTTAGGGTTGCTTTTGTTTTCTTTATCTTCTCTTCTTCTCTTATTTCTAAAGGACTCTAGGTTCCAAATTTTTGAAAGGTCTGCAAGTCAGGCAGAAGCTCTGGGTAGATTGTAAGGCTAGGATGAATTGTAATTGAATCATTAAATCTAAAGTGTGTGTTATGAATTATGCTTTCATGTTTATATTTTATCTGATAATTGTCTCCATTGTTGAAATGTAGTGCTCTTTTGAATTCAATAACAAAAATTATTTGAGTTTTTTCATGCACATTTGCTGCATTTGAGTTGCAATAGTTGTTTCCTTTTGTTATGTGAATGATATAACTAATTTAATGAGTGCCAGTTGAACTTATTATTTCGTATTATTTGGGGGATAGTGTAATTGCTTCAACAAATGTGATAGGAGTGGTGTGTTTCAGGTGGATTTGTAAAAAATGATTACTAGATAAAGCTTCAATGGTCTTGTTGTCATAATTTGAGAACAATTGCAAAACATCTATATAACATGTTCAACATTGTAGGATGAAATGTTGGTTATGTGACTCCATAACCCATTTCTTTGCATTGGTCAATTATTATGCTTATGTTATTTTCAGCTTGGTCCCAATTCTTAAAATTAAAAAACATTTCAATTATGTTTTTTTGAGTTGTGTATGCCATGTTCTCCATGCTAGTTTCTGAAATTCACTTAATGTCTTGCCAATCTTGAGTGATATTTTATGTTTCTCAACATAATTTTGTGAGAACATTATTTGTTAAGCAATATCCTATTAATTGTGTGTCTAGGTTTTAAGATGTTGCTAAAGGGTCACCCCCCTAGGTCTTATAGAGCCTGAAGTGCAGGGGGAGTGTTTATTAATTCCATTTCCTATTAGTTGGCCAAGTTAACCTTTGAATTTGAACATAAGAAATTGGCTAGTCTTTAGGATTCATTTGGTTTGTTGATTTGGAGAACCAACAGGGTACAGGGTTGAGGGTATAAGATTGAATGTAGGGCTTAGGGTTTAAGTTTTAAAGCTTGAAAATTGTCACTCTATAGTTTAAGACATAGAACAACAAGTTTTCCACACTTCTCATTCAAGGAAACCCTAGAGATCTCAATCCAAGGATAGAATGAGGGAAAGAGATCTGCAATAGGGATTTCCTAGGGTATGGTCAAAGGTTAAAAAGGGGTTCACCACCAAGCTAGGGCTTGGTAAGTAAAGTAACATTCAAGACCTAATGATCAAACTTAATGATATGCAAGACTTAAATAGATGACCAAGAAATGAATGCAAAATAGAATAGTAAACTAGAAAACTATAGAGGGGCACCTGGAAACCTATAGAATCTTGAATGATGACTTGAAATGACTTGAAATGCTGAAAATACTAAATTTAATGCACATTGGGACTCATATGCCAAGATGGGTGATTCAATCCCAAATTAGAATTTCTGGGCAAGAACGAAGATCTAGCAGAGACAATCTCGAACACCTAAAAATTGGAAAAGTGATATATAGGGATTCATATGCCAAAAATGGCATTAGTCCTACTCAACTTTTTTGGAAATTCAATGTCTGAATCTATTCTTCAACCTCTGTGTTGTCTTCTCAACCTGATTTCTAGATCTAAATTGTTGAATGATGCTCTATAGATGCCTTTCAATGATCTTGTAAGCAAGATGACAACTTTGCAAACTTCACAAATTTTCTCCAATCTTTCTCTTCAATGTGTCTTCATCCTAGACCTACAAATTACACACTAAAGAGAGGGGAAAATGTTATTTTGTTAGTAGAAAGGGGTTTTCCTTGGTCAAACCCTGTTTTGGTAATCAAACCTTGAAATGAAATGAAGTATAAAGGAGGAATGATGAATGAACAAAATGATATGTTGCAACTCATTGAACCTTAGAAAAAAAGTGCTACAAACATGTATGTAATAGATACAATGGATGTAGATCTTGACTCTTGCTTGAGTGTAGGAGATCTTGAATTGTATTCTTGCTTAAATCATGAAACCCTACATCACAAATGTTAGCTAAAACATAAACATGATGCATGATGACTTTGACATGACACTTGATACTTTAATAATGATCTAAAACACTTGATAATCAGCTCTTGAAGGCTCTTGAATGCTCAGATTGTAAACTCTTGTAATCACCAATTTTCTATAAGGATGCATATTCAACTTGCTACGTCACTTGATTTCTTGTTAGGAAAAAAAATGATTGAAATAACCTTGTATTTATACTATTTTATGCCTAATTTCCCAAAATTACAACACTATAAGCCAACATTAGATCTAGGAGAATAAAATCTTGCCAAGAATTTGAATTTATTTTAGGTTGAAGTCACATAGGACTCAAATTACAGAAGTGGTGTATGAGTCCCATTAGGCTAGGATATGGGACACATTTTTCAAGAAATGCTTAGATTAATGTGAAATACAGATCATGGTCCCAAAACTTAGGTGGGACCCATATGCCCAAGGTGGCATATGAGTCCCAGATCACTAAATTTGGGCCACACAATCCAAAAGCATTAATTTCTAATTGATCATTACATATGTGTTGGGATTATCCTTGATAAGATGCATTAATTAAGGCTTGTGGATGCAAAATAAGGCCAATTAAGGCGTAAAGAAGCCCAATTAATTAATAAAAACCTAGATTAGTATGAAAGTGTAAGAAAACACTTTACAACGCCCCAAATAAGGCATAATTAAGTTCATTTAGTTCACAAGGGCCCAAACAAGTGTGAAAATGTAATGGACGACATTTTTTGACACTACAAAGCTTATGGTTGAGGGATAATGTTCAAGATTTAGGTTATAAGGTTGATGGTATAGGGTATAGGGATGAGGGTTGAGGGTGTAGGGTTTAGGGTATAGGGATTAGGATTTATGATATTCAATATAGGGTTTGGGAGATTGAAAGAGAGAGGGTGAGAGGGAGAGAGAGAGGGGGGGGAGAAGTAAAGAGGGAAGGAGATAGGGAGGTGATAGAAAGAGTATATAACAAAGGAGGAAGGTGGAGAGATTGAGAGAGAGGAGAGAGAGAGGGGTAGAGAGGGATAGGTTAGATAAAGAGAAGTAGAGAGGAAAGGTGGGTAGGAGGAAGGGAGAGAGAGGAAGGGGGAGATATAGAATATTAGAGAGAGAGAGGTGAGATAGAGAGAATGAAATGAGAGGAAGGAGAGAGTGGAGGGGAAGGAGATGGAGGAAGGGAGAGTAGAGGAGAAAGGAAGAGGAAGAGAAAGAGATGGAAGGAAGGACAGAGATATAGGGAAGGATGGAGATGGAAGGAGAAGGTATATATATAAAGGAGAGACAAGAGGAGAGAGGTGACAGAGAGAGGAGGGAAGTGAGATAGAGATAATGAGATAGAGGGGGGATGGAGGAAGGTGGAGAGATCGAGAGAGAGGAGGGAGGGAGAGAGATATGTAGAGAGGGATAAGTTAGATAGAGAGAAGTAGAGAGGGAAGGTGGGTGCGAGGAAGGAAGAGAGAGAGGTGGGGGAGATAGAGAAAATTAGAGAGGGAAGGAGGGAAGGAGGGATGGAGATATAGGAAGGGATGGAGAGGTTCAGTGGATAAATAATAGTGGATAGAGAGAAGGAAAGGACATGGAATGGACAGGAATGGACATGGACATGGAATGGAAAATGGAACTCTCAAACATACTAAAACTATATACATGAAATATAACTTAAAGTATAAGAAGGTAAATGTCCATATGTAAATGTCAACTTATATTAAATGTTTATTTCATGTATATAGTTTCGCTAAAAGATAACAAGAAGAAAGAGAAAAAAAGAGAAGAAGAAAATTTAATGTAGACCAAAATGTGAGTACATTATAAAGCGCTCACATTATGGTAATGCTTTTTTGAATTCAAAAAATGCACATTTTTTGAATTCAAAAATGCATTTTTTAAAATTCAAACCATAAAATGCTCGCATTTTCACTATTTTGGGATGAAAAAGTGAATTGGCCACTTTTTGGGCCCCTATCTTTCTGCACCCACCCATGACTGAAATCCTAAAACATGTGATTTCGAACAAACTATGGATGCTTGGAAAAAATATATCAAAGAATAATAGTAAGCAATAGCGTAGACAAGGCGGTGAGCTATTTGAAAAAATCCCTCAAAGAAATGTGGTACACAGATGTTGGATTAGAGTCAAGATTGAGAAAATTCTTTGTCTATCACCATGAGACCACATTTCTTTGAGGCATTTCTTCAATCAACTCACTGCCTTGTCTATGCTACCACATTTTCCATACATTTCTACCAAAGCATTTTATCAAACAATTCACTTCCTTACTGCTATGGCTAAAAGCCTAAAATAGGTGCTTTCGAACAAAGTATGGATGCTTGGAAAAAATCTATCAAAGCATAATAGTAAGCAATAGCATAGACAAGACAATGAGTTGTTTGAAAAAATGCCTCGAAGCAATGTGGTCTCATGGTGATGGACATAGAATTTCCTCAATCTTGACTCCAATCTAGCAGCATCTATGTACCTATAAAACATTTCATAGTGTCTCCATCTCAACCCCTCAATATTTAGCCTCATGGGGGTTTAAAATACCACCATAAAATATTACCATGGGTCAAAACAAGGTTCAGAAATACCATGGTAAAAAACCATGCGACCCCTTACATGCTAAACATGGTCTCTTATATGACATTATTTTTTCTTACAAGTTGTCATAAGAATCCCTATAAAATAGGATATGCTCTTACATGTGTCATAGACTATCAATAGCTTATACAAAGATTTTGTTACGCGTGTCACAAATTATTCTCACGTCCAAAATGATATCCCCATTTTTTACCCTTACAATTGTCATACAATCCATCATAAAATCCTTAAAAAATAGGCTTTCTATGTTATACCACTAAGTGGGCATCTTTTGACAACTAATAACTTAATTTTCAAGGCACCGACATGTGGCAAAAGTGTCAACTCAAAATCTCATGCCACTTTTGATGGAGCACAATTATTTAATAACATAAATGATATTTATCCATGGGAAAATGTAAAGTAATAATAAATAAATAACTTAGGAATTGCCAATGTTGAGAGGTGTCTTGATTCCCAACAATGTTTATATTTATATATAATATATTAATATAAATATTATAAATATTAATATTATGCATATTAATATATGCTCTCATGTTTATTCACTTTCTAATAGTTGTATAGAAATAAATGCACCTCCACTATGGTTATTTTCTTTCCATGCCTAAATATTTTCATTGGCAAAACAATAAATGAGTACAATACAATAAACACAAGAACTATTATGTACATTCAACAATAAAAAATATTAATATATCTTAAATAAATTAATATTTATTAAATATAAATATTATTATATTTATAATGTTAATATATGATATGAATAAATAATATTATATTAAATATATTATATATATTTTTATATATTATATATACTAATATAAAATATATATAATTATTTATATTTATACTAATATTATAACATATTAAATGTTAATATATAATGATGTTTATATATTAATATTTTCGCTTTTAATAAACATATATCCATTTCTTAGGAATTGTAGTGTAGAAAGTTGTACTCCCTTCTTAGAGATAGTATAATTTCACACCCTGCTTAGACCTATTTTGGTACCCTTGCATTTATGTCCTTTAAATCATCATTAATAGGTCCCTAAGACCCTTTATTACATATCCCAAGGCTTATTTCTATGATAGGTCAGATTTGTGCATTAGAAAATGAGCAGCAAACAAAAGATTGCAAGTAAACACTAAAACAACCTACACCTCAAGATTAGCCTAAGTTGGAATCAACACAAAGTAAGAACAACAAAATGAAACCTTTTACCTTGTGTCGAATCGATCATTTGGTTGGCCCTTTGATCTTCGGTATTGTGTGCTCCTTGGATGGCAAAATATGCAAGCTAGATGATGATGTGAGGATGGATGAAAATGGATGAAAGCATGAAAATGGCTAAGTATGAATTCTAGAGAAATTTTGCAAGAGTTTGGCTACAATTCATGATCTCCCAAAATAAGAGAAAAGAGGGGGTATTTATAGAGATTTTGGAAATCTCTAGGGAAATGGACGATCAAGATTGAGCCACCAAGATCAAGATGTAGGGCTAGGGTGAGTTGAGAACTCACAAGCCCTCACATCTTAACATGTGGCATGTGATATGGCTTAAAAGGGGTGATGTGTACATGAGGTGGAAGGATAGTACATGACATGGAGAGGGTACATGGTACCTTGGGATTGAGACAAGATCTCCTCATAAAGGAGGTATTTGTTCCCATGTGGGTGAGAGGACATGTGGGGAATTAAAAATTCTCCAAATATTCTCATGGGGATGAGAGAAGGAATTTAAAATTCCTTTAAATGCATTAGGGGATTAAATGTGAATTAAAAATTCACATTGGGAATGGAGATGCCTTGTCCAAAAAGAAAAGCATTTAATAGGGCTTACTCAATTAAGTGATTAAGGTTGTGCAAGTACTTGATTAGACTAATTAATGAAGATTAGAAGAGGGTTAGATTTCACATGTGATTTGATGTGACAAGTCAAAGATCACATGGGGAAGAGAAAAAGGAATTTAATATTCCTTGAAAGGATAAAAGGAATTAAAAATTCCTTGAGAGGTTGATTAGGTTAACTAATGAAGGATTAGAGGAGGGTTAGGTGGCTAACAGAGATTAGAGGCCAACTTGCAAAAGTTGGAGGATGTGACACATCCTAATCAAGGATTAGGCATGTGCACACCCCTAATGATGAGATTAGAAGATGGATTAGGATTAAATAAAAATGATGGAAGATGTGACATAAAGGGAATTAAATAAATGTCATATTTATTTAATTCGTTTGATGAAAGGGGGAAGGCAGTTAATTATTTAACTAGATACCTTAGGGATTAGAAGAACTTTAGAGGGATTAATTAAATAATAGTGATATTACTTAATTAACACGAATAAGGGAATGTTTAGATGAAAGGGGATAAATTTGTATAAATTAAGTGTCCAAATTTAGGTGTCTACATTTTTCCCTTCTTTGAGATGGTGTTACAAAGTAGCATCATTTCAAAAAATATTAAAACATAGAACCTAGAAGAAGATGGTTAGATTGGGAAAGATGCCCCAGTCATTCAAATGAGTGACTAGGAAGAGAAGATGATGGGGGTGAAGATGAAAGTTAGGGATTGAGGATGCCCCCTCGAGAGGACATGCGGGTTCAAGAGAACATGGATGTGGGATGAGATGATGCAAGGGGAGATGAAGAAGATGCAAAGTGATGGGTAAGAAAGGATGAAAAGGTGGTAGGAGATTGGGAGGGAAGCGTGATGAAGGATGAATGGATGGGGGGGATTTTGATAGATGATAGGATGGGGGATACATGCAAGAGGATGGAATGGAAAGTGAAATGCAATCCTAATGCAATTTTCCATATTTAGAGATGATTTTTGCTATAGCATAAGACCCAAGATGCTGGGGTATGAAGAACCAAGGCAGATTAGTGTCTAATGCATAAAACAAACATAACAAACAAGAAGGCTATCCCAACACCCCAAAGTCATGATGACTTTGGTCGGGCCAGGTATTGGGATAACCACAAGCACACAAGAATGCCCCAGTGTAACACAAGACCTCAGGGATCTTGGTGGGTACTACGTAGGACAACCGAGAAGACAAAGAAAAGATCAAGATACACCCCTATGTTGACTAGTCAAAGCACACCATGATATGATGGATCAAGGAAACCATGACAAGTGATGATAGGGAGCTCAAATGATAAACAAAAGCCAAAAACATCAAAATATCACAATCAATTTCAAACGCCCTTTGCCATAGGATCACGGGGATGGATGGGATTGATGAGGTCTGCTAGGAAGGATGCATCCTATTGAGACCGACGATGGATACTAAACGGAAAGACTAATATGACTCAGGATATTCAAAACCAATGGGATCTAATGATACAAGTGGATCTTTTTGGTTAAGAACCAGCTATATAAGGGCATAGCTTGATGACACGACACAAGAGACATGACACAAGACTAACACATCCTAGCGACCTAGGGGCTCAGAGGCCAGTCAAAGATTAGCCTTGCCTACGTGAAAGCACAGAGCCCTCGTAGTTCGATAAAAGGCTGATGATGGACCATGATGGAGACTTTGATGGATGATGAAGATAGGATGGATGACCAAGCCGGGATAGACAATAGGAACAAGATAAATGATAGATGATAAAGGATCAAATTGGACAATATAGAGTGATGATGGAACTGTGGGGGTGGATCAGATGATCGACCTTGCCTACGTGAAAGCACAGGGGCAACATAGTTTGACAAAAGGCCAAAGACAAGTGATGGATAAAAGATGAAGAGATAACCCTAGATAAGGGGATAAAATGATTGGACTGACACGATAGACCTATTGGATTGAATTGGAGGATGGTGGTGATCACAAAGCTCAAGGATGGGATAGTTATTCAAATCATCAAAAGATGAATTGGGAGGATGATAAGATGGATGGATGAATGATTCCTGGAACTAGAATATGAAGGTCTCAATTGATCGGGATTGTTGAATGAGAATTCGAAATGATAGGAGGATGTTTGAAATGAATGAATGTTTACTCAGAACAAGTAAATGGATGTTTGAGATGATAGAGGAAGGTTTGATGAATGTTTACTCAAAATGAGTGAATGGATTAATAGAACAAAATTGAAGAATATGGTGGGAAAGATCTTAAGATTTATTTCGATATCCAAAGATCTTGACTGCAAATGGGCTAAAGCTCAGATTAAGGTTTTGGTTAAGCTCAGATTGGGATTAGATTAAAGCTCATATTAGGGTTTTGGTTAAGCTCATATTGGGATTAGATTAAAGCTCAAATTAGGATTGAATTGAAGCTTAGAATGATTGAGTTTAAGGATGTAAGGTATTGACAATCAGATTTTTCCAGATTTGGCAATTTTAAAAATTGGCAAA
This sequence comes from Sequoia sempervirens, assembly GCA_007258455.2. Lineage (NCBI taxonomy): Eukaryota > Viridiplantae > Streptophyta > Pinopsida > Cupressales > Cupressaceae > Sequoia > Sequoia sempervirens. Next base: position 429,480,711 of record VDFB02193867.1, read on the forward strand.
TTTTGCCATTTTAGAAACTTCACGGTCATACGTTTGAAAGTTCAATTTTTTCCAAAAAAATACCCAAAACTAAGATAGGATGAATTGCCAACTAATATCCCAAATTTGAGACATGCATTTTGAGTTATTGACAAAAATGATCCTTCAAAATGTTGAAAAAAAACACTAAATTGCGATTTTGAGGGTCAAGATGAAAGTTTGAGGCCCCAAAAATGTGGCAACATGGGATATAAGGGATTTACAATCGGTTGGGAATCCACATGCCACCTCATAAAGCAACCACCCGTAAAATTTCAGCTCAAACAGACACCCGAATCAAAAGTTATGGCCTTCAGAAGTTTCAGCATAAAAATCAAAACTCTCGAAACGAAGTCTAGATGATTGGGATGGATGACCCAATGATGGAGGAGATGATTTTGGTGATGAAATGATGATCCAAAGAGGGGAAAAGAATAAAAGTAAAAATAAAAAAATAAGTTGGAAGGGCGGGTCTGCCCACGGATAGGGCCGATCTGCCCAAGGACTGGGGCGGGTCTGCCCAAGGATTCAGGCGGGTCCGCCTGAGGATGACTTGGGCAGGCCTGCCCAAGGATGAGGGTGGGTCCACCCGAGCCAAGGTGGGTCCGCCCAAGGATCCAGCAAGGGGATAGAGGAAGATGGCACAAAAGAAACGGAAGTGATGATGACGAGGTAGATGGCACTGGGTGACATGGAGAGTAGCCTATAGCAAGATACCAATGACAAGGGATTATGTGATGGGATGAGGGTAGAGGATGGGGGGAGGAAAAGGATTATTTGGATGGATTGGATGGAGGGATAAGGATTTGGATGAGGAAAAGGTGACCAGCTAGATAGATGAAAATGGATGCTATGATGGAAGGATAGGAAGATAAGGACGGGGAGATGGATATAAGGATTGTGTGGAGGGATGAAAGATAAGGATGGGGAGATGGATATAAGGATTGTGTGGAGGGATGAAAAAAAAGGATGGGGAGATGGAAGGGATTGCTTTGATGGAATGAATGATGTCTCCAAGGACTGTATCACAAAGGAAGATAGATGCCCCTACTCTAGATATGTCATGTATAATGAGGCATGAGAGAGGGGAAAATGAAGGAGATAACTAGAGGAGGATAGGATGGGTGATTAAGGGATATGATAGAGCATGTATGAAGGGAATGTATACCACGGGGTGTCAAAAGCATGCATAGATAGGTGCCCCTTTTTTTAATCAAGATCACAAGAAGGATGAAGGGATGGGATAAATGAGATATGCCAAGCGGGATGTATAAGATAGGCAAGATGGAGGGGATGAATGAAAAGGATGTATAAGAGGAAGATGGGTGCATAGCTGGAAGCATAGCAGGAAGCACAGCAGATGGAGGGAACGCATATCAGGAAGCTGCCCCCAAGTGTAGATGGAGAATTACACATGACGTTGTTTGCCAGGTTTTCATAATGGTACTTATCTAAGGCGCTTGTTTTCCAAGTTTTCACCATTGGACGGATTGTTTCTCTTTACTATTTTATTTTATTTTTTTATTTTTTTGACTTTTTTGACTTTTTTGGATTTTTTAACTTTTTGGATTTTTGGATAGTACGGGGATGAAAATGGGTAAGGATAGGGAGATGAATAAGTGGATTTAGAAGACATGTGATAAGGATATGGATGAAGGACTCAAGCATCAAGTTCCATATGAGGTATTAAGAGCTCATGTTCGAACCGACTGTTGGATGTTGGTACAACCTTATTAGGAGAAATGGATTATGCAAGAGGATGAATTAGAGGGATTGGATGTGGGAGATATGTGGGGTAATGGATGGGATGCTGGAAAGGGTATGGATGGAATGATGGGGTGGATGTGTGATGGGGTGGTGAGTTAAGGACCAACATTGGCACATATGGTGATGGATGTGAAAATATAAGAGTATTAATGGATGGAGAATGTGGGGACAATGGAGGAGATGTAATAGTGAATTTTGGGACATAGGGACCCAAAACAAACTTAGGAGATGAAAGGGGTGTATGATTAGCATTTGGATTAGCAACTTTGAATGTTCTTACAAATTTTTCATTTGATGGCATTGCATCTTTTTTCTTTGGGATCCACATGGTTTTGATCTTTGCTTTGGCGGGCCTTTGTGGCCTATGGATTTGATTTGGATTTAGATTTTTATTTTCTTCAACATGTCGTTTAGGTTCATGTGGATCTTTAGATTTGGGAACTTTTGTTTTGGCATCCAAAGTGCTTTTAGTAGCAATGGGATTGGTGTGAGGAGATGGACGATGTGGAGCAATGGAGGTAGGATGATGGAGATTATGTGTAGATGGAGGATGTGTAGGTATGTGCCTGTGTTGATCCTGATTAGGGGACATGCGAGAGGGATTTTTATGATGGATGATATGGATAGGTGTTGGATGGATGAAAGGATGAGATGGAGGAGGTAATCTTGGGATATACGGACCCAAAGCAGACAGAGTGGGTGGAGGGACATAAGAACCCAAGATGGATGCAGTAGATGAAGGATGGGAGATGGTGGATGGAGGGATGTAAGGACCCAAAATGGATGGAGTAGATGAAGGAGGAATATGGATGGTTGTTTTGAGGTGATACAATAGAGGAGGGATGGCAACATATGATCTGGCAAAGCGATGGGAAGAGCTAGAAGTTCTTTTGGAAAAGGCTCATTGAGGACGTCTAGAAGTTGTACCAACATCTTTAGATTGTGAGTCTTGGGAAATAGATCCAAGACCTTGCATGCATATTTGTTCTTTGACTTGGATGGGCTCTAAAATACCTTGCTCATGAAGGCCTAGACCTTTTCCTTGATAGTTCATTTTCTTGAGTATGTGATCCATGATAGGATTTCTGTTATTCTGAAAACATGATGCGAGTCCATTATTAGGTGGAGGATGATGGGTGGTAAATATCCTATGTTTTTCTTCTGCAAGGAGGCCACCATGGAAGAATGTGAGAGTACTAAGGGGATATGCAAGCAATGTGGGGATAGTAGTTTTAGGCAATGATGGGGGATCATAAGAGGGAGATGATGGGGTAGCAACATTTGGATGGGTGGTATCAAGAGAGGGATTAGGGGATATGATAGGATCTGGATTTGTGGTAGCGGGCTCATGTGATGGAGATGGAGATGGAGCGGTGGAATCTTGAATGACAAGGGGATCATGGAATGGAATGGATGGGGGACTGTGATCTTGAGGTGGATTAGATGGGATGGTAGGATCTTGATCTAAAGAAGGGGATATGTTGGCATGCTTTGGATTAGACCCTTGGCATGACTCCTCTTGTGTGGATGGAAGGATGATAGAGTGTTAGAGAGACTCTTCAAGTTAGGGAGATTGAAGGATGAAGGATTCGATGCAATCATCAGAATGGATTTTAGTGACATTAGGAGTGGGAGAAGTGGATTGGATTTGGGTGTTGTCAATGGGTTTGACTACTCCTGGAGTAGGAAGTGGGTGTTCAATGGATTTGGTAGATGTGATGGTAGGAGATGGTGGCTCAGTGGATTCAAAGGATGTGATGGTTTCGATAGTTTGAGTGGTGCTAGGAGTGGTAACATCAATGATAGGTGTTGGGTGGAGAAGGGCCTTGTCACTAATGACTGTGGATGATGGGGTGGGATGGCACGATTCCACAACTTCAAGGTGTGGAGTGGGAAATGTCTTCTTTGTTATAAGTCCTTGGAGAACTTCTAGAGTGAGGAACTTGCATACTCTAGGTTTGTATGGCGAGGTAGGAGTGGATGAAGGATTATGGGTTGGTGGGGGATTAGGACTAGAGATTGCTGGACTAGGATTAGATGGGGGAATGGGATTGGATGAAAAAGTGGGAATAGATGGGGGATTAAGATTAGATGAAGGGTTAAGATAGGGGTATTGGCATGGTGAATTAGGACACGAGGATGCAGGTGGCAGATTGTAGTAAGGGTATTGGGATGGTGGATTAGGATGGGGAGATTGAGGTGGTGGATGGAGATAGGGAACTACAGATGTTGGATTAGGATAAGCAGATGTGGATGTTAGATTAGGATAGGTTGATGCGAATGTAGGATTAGGGTGAGGAGATTGGTATAGAAGATTAGGGTAGGGGGTATATGCAGATGAAGGATTGAGATAGGAGGATGTGGACAGGAGATTAGGATAGGGGTATTGTGATGGCGGACTAGGATAAGAGGATGATGTAGATGGAGGATATGATGGATATGATGGGTATCCCTTGTCACAGGTAGCATAGGGAGCATGATTAGGCATGGATGAAGACATAACAACATAACTTGAAGGGATGATTGGATTTTGGAAAGTGGGTGGAGAAAACTTACTAGCAATGATAGTGTCAAGGGGATCCATGTCACATTCTTCTTGATCGACAAGACTTTCGTTATCATTTTTTACATAATTAGGGTTTCCCTTGACCACTATTGTGGAGGATAAGGATTCATGATGATGAAAGGATAAAGAGGATGGATCAAATATTATGGATGGAAATGGACTAAAGCTCAAATCAGGATTTAGGTTAAGCTCAGATAAGGATTAGATTAAAGCTCAGATTAGGATGATTGGATGATGAGATGGGATTGATTCTAATGATTGGATTGGATTATCAAAGGATGATTACGACACCGAATTTGCTTCGAGATGGAAGTAGATTGATTGGGTCAGAGGTGATTGGATAGGGAAAAGATTGATTGATGGATTGGATTAGATGATGGAAGGGACTGTAAACCCTATTCAAAGATTACCCTAGATGACGTAGGATACTGATTGATCGGATTAAAGGATAAATGTATGATTGCGGCACCAAATCCACTTTGAGATTGAAAATGGATTGATTGGGTTGACGATGATGATTAACTTAGGATGGATGACAATCCTAAGAGGATGTTGTTGATGATGACGATCAGATCAGATACTTTGGTCAATTTGGATAATAACCCAAGATGAAGTTTAGGGGATTTGGATGATTTGATTGGAGGAATGAATGATAAAAATGGATGAATGAATACTCAAAACAAGTAAATGATTGATCACAACTAGTAAATGGATGATCAGACTGATAGAACGAGAGTTCAGAATGATGAAAGGATGTGTTAAATGGATGAATGTTTACTCAAAATGAGTAAACGGATGATCAGAATGATAGAACGAGAGTTCAGAATGATGAAAGGATGCGTTAAATGGATGAATGTTTACTCGAAACAAATAAACAGATGATCGAAATGATAGAACGAGAGTTTGGAATGATGAAAGGATGCGTTAAATGGATGAATGTTTACTCAAAATGAGTAAACAGATGATCAGAATGATAGAACGAGAGTTTGGAATGATGAAAGGATGTGTTAAATGGATGAATGTTTACTCAGAATGAGTAAACAGATGATCAAAATGATAGAACAAGAGTTTGGAATGATAGATGGAGGTGCGAAATGGATGAACGTTTACTCGAAATGAGTAAACGAATGATCAGAATGATAGAACGAGAGTTCAGAATGATGAAAGGATGTGTTAAATGGATGAACGTTTACTCAAAACAAGTAAACGGATGATCAGAATGATAGAATGAGAGTTCAAAATGATGAAAGGATGCATTAAATGGATGAACGTTTACTCGAAATGAGTAAACGAATGATCAAAATAATAGAACAAGAGTTTAGAATGATGAAAGGATGTGTTAAATGGATGAATGTTTACTTGGAATGAGTAAACAGATGATCAGAATGATAGAACGAGAGTTCAAAATGATGAAAGGATGCATTAAATGGTTGAATGTTTACTCGAAACGAGTAAATAGATGATCAGAATGATAGAACAAGAGTTTGGAATGATGAAAAGATGTGTTAAATGGATGAATGTTTACTCATAATGAGTAAATAGATGATCGAAATGATAGAATGAGAGTTCTGAAAGGATGTCTTAAATGGATGAACGTTTACTCAGAATGAGTAAACGAATGATTGGAATGATAGAACGAGAGTTTGGAATGATGAAAGGATGTGTTAAATGGATGAATGTTTGCTTGGAATGAGTAAACGGATGATCAGAATGATAGAACCAGAGTTCAGAATGATGAAATGATGTGTCAAATGGATGAATGTTTACTCAAAATGAGTAAACAGAGAGAATGGTAGGGTATGCCCCCCTCAAGGAGGTGGATGAGGAAGGAAAAGGTGCCCTAGTCAACTTCTCAAAAGTATGAAGTGGTATATGTCATTGGAAAGAGCATGAAAAATTGAGAAGATTGGCTTTTGAACGAAGGAAAACAGACTTATGGTGTGGAAATGGTGAGGCATATAAGGTTGTTTGTTAGGGAAAATCCGCCTAAGTAGCTATCAGGGCAAGTCCACCTATAGAGGAGGTCAAGTCCACCCAAGGAGAAAAATTTGGTTAAAATCCACCAAAACAGGCTCCAAAGGACTAGTTTTTAGGTCAGGTCCGCCCCTGGATGAGGGCAAGTCCGCCCAAGGAGCAAAAGTTGGTCAAAATCCACCAAAACAGGCTCCAAAGGACTAGTTTTTAGGTCAGGTCTGCCCCTGGATGAAGGCAATCCATCCAAGGAGCAAAAGTTGGTCAAAATCCACCAAAATAGGCTCTAAAGGACCAGTTTTTAGGGCAAGTCTGCCCCTGCATGAGGGAAAGTCCGCCCAAGGAGCAAAAATTGATGAAACTAGGTCAAAATTAGGCTCTAAAGAGTTAATTTCTAGGGCAAGTCTGCCCCTGCATGAAGGCAAGTCCGCCCAAGGATGAAAAACTAATGAAATTAGGTCAAAAACAGGCTCCAAAGAGTCAGTTTCTAGGGCAAGTCCACCCCTGCATGAGGGAAATTCCACCCAAGGATGAAAGACTGATGAAATTAGGTCAAAAATAGGCTCTAAAGAGTTAGTTTCTAGGGCAAGTCCACCCCTGCATGAGGGCAAGTCCACCCAAGGATAAGAAACTAATGAAATTAGGTCAAAACAGGCTCTAAAGAGTCAGTTTCTAGGGCAAGTCTGCCCCTACATGAGGGCAAGTCCGCCCAAGGATGAAAAACTGATGAAATTAGGTCAACATCAGTCTCCAAAGGATCAGTTTTGAGGGCAAGTCCACCCATGGATGAGGGAAAGTCCACCCAAGGATGAAAAACTGATGAAATTGGGTCAAAATCAGTCTCCAAATGACCAATTTTTAGGGCAAGTTTGCCCCTGGATGAGGGCAAGTCTGCCCAAGGATGAAAAAATGATGAAACTGGGTCAAAATCACTCTCCAAAGAATCATTTTTGAGGGAAAGTCTGCCCCTGGATGAGCGAAATTCTGCCCAAGGATGATTTAACTTGACTTTTGACAAAAAAGACCAAGGCAAAGGACTGAAAATACAACGGTCATGAATCAAATAGATACGGGAAAGTGAAGCAAAGCAGACAATCACTGGTTTCGCACAATTAAGACAATTAAGACATCACAAGTCTAAGTTTAGTAGAGGGGAAATGGTCCACAAAGTCCTCTAATCTAAGATGAACATGGTTACTAGGGAGTCCTCAATAAACACCCAGTACGTGAGGCCCAAACCATGAACACCAACCTATTACAAGCATGAGTCGGGAACCTAGAAGGCTCAAACCAACTCTTCACATCATCCTGATGCTTCGCCAATTACAACGTGGTTGGATTGAGGTATAGTTTTCGCTCTCCCCCCTTTATATACCCCATGGGTACACATGGTTGGAATCGTCCCTTGGGTTGATGAAATCCCCAAGCAGGTCCCATTAAGAAAGATAAAATGGGTAGACTCAAAGGATGGGGTAAGCTACGATTTCTCATCACCTAGGATCGCCGAATGGCACAAGGGGGTTGGATACGTCAAATGGCTCACCCAAAACACATCATACAAGGTTGATTGACACCTTTTAATTAAACTATGTTCCTAATTAGGGGCTAAGAACCCTTAAAATAGCCAAAAAATTGCTAAAAAACTAAAATTTCACCTTTTTGAAAAAGCTATCTAGGGAAAATCCACCTGTCGGTGAGGGAAAAATGAGCTGTTTAGGTCATATCCGGCTATCTGTTAGGTTGGGTCCACCTGTCTGTTAGGTCAAGTCTGCCCCTTTATGAATTTTTTTCCAAAAAACCACTTTCTGCAATCTGGGGAGGGCAGGTCCGCCCCTGGAGAGGGTCAGGTCCACCTCTGGAGGGCGGATCCGCCTATCTGTTAGGTCAAGTCTGCCCCTCTGTAACCTGTACCTACAAAAAGTCAAAAAATAGAAAACATAAAAGCAAGAGACCCATTTGTGGGTCCCACCGGACGTGCCAGAAATGTGATAGGCCGGATTTGTGCGTTAGAAAATGAGCAGCAAAAAAAAGAGTGCAAATAAACACTAAAACAACCTACACCTCAAGATTAGCCTAAGTTGGAATCAACACAAAGTAAGAACAACAAAATGAAACCTTTTACCTTGTGTCGAATCAATCCTTTGGTTGGCCCTTTCATCTTCGGTATTGTGTGCTCCTTGGATGGCAAGATATGCAAGCTAGATGGTGATGTGAGGATGGATGAAAATGGATGAAAGCATGAAAATGGCTAAGTATGAATTCTAGAGAAATTTTGAAAGAGTTTGGCTACAATGCATGATCTCCCAAAATGATAGAAAAGAGGAGGTATTTATAGAGATTTTGGAAATCTCTAGGGAAATGGATGGTCAAGATTGAGCCACCAAGATTAAGATGTAGGGCTAAGGTGAGTTGAGAACTCACAAGCCCTCACATCTTGACATGTGGCATGTGATATGGCTTAAAAGGGGTGATGTGTACATGAGGTGGAAGGATAGTACATGACATGGAGAGGGTACATGGTACCTTGGGATTGGGACAAGATCTCCTCATAAAAGAGGTACTTATCCCCATGTGGGTGAAAGGACATGTGGGGAATTAAAAATTCTCCAAATATTCTCATGGGGATGAGAGAAGGAATTTAAAATTCCTTTAAATGCATTGGGGGATTAAATGTGAATTAAAAATTCACATAGGGAATGGAGATGCCTTGTCCAAAAAGAAAAGAATTTAATAGGGTTGACTCAATTAAGTGATTAAGGTTGTGCAAGTACTTGATTAGACTAATTAATGAAGATTAGAAGAGGGTTAGATTTCACATGTGACTTGATGTGACAAGTCAAAGATCACATGGGGAAGAGAAAAAGGAATTTAATATTCCTTGAAAGGATAAAAGGAATTAAAAATTCCTTGAGAGGTTGATTAGGTTAACTAATGAAGGATTAGAGGAGGGTTAGGTGGCTAACAGAGATTAGAGGCCAACTTGCAAAAGTTGGAGGATGTGACACATCCTAATCAAGGATTAGGCATGTGCACACCCCTAATGATGAGATTAGAAGATGGATTAGGATTAAATAAAAATGATGGAGTATGTTACATAAAGGGAATTAAGTAAATGTCATATTTATTTAATTCATTTGATGAAAGGGGGAAGGTATTTAATTATTTAACCAGATACCTTAGGGATTAGAAGAACTTTAGAGGGATTAATTAAATAATAGTGATATTACTTAATTAACATGGATAAGGGGATGTTTAGATGAAAGGGGATAAATTTGGATAAATTAAGTGTCCAAATTTAGGTGTCTACAATTTTAACTAAAATCCTGAAAAATTCAATAAATGCATTTAATATTCTAACCCCTCGACATTCTCTCACCTTGAAAACTTAAAGTGGGACTACTACACCACCCTAGGCATATTAGTCCCCCTAGGTGGGACCTATATGCCACCCTTGGCATATTAATCCCGTTTGGGACCTTTTTAGGGCTTTCAGCAGGAAATCAAGGTTTTTTATTCAATTTTTGCAAATGTCAGAATTTGGGATCTAATAAATGGTAAATTAGATAGGATGCCCATAAAACTAAGGTTTCAAATCATTATTTCACCTAGCAATTTTTATCTAAGACCTAGATTTTTCAAGTATCTGAGTACCCTAGCAAGTTTATGAGATCTTGAGAGTATTCAAGAGCAAGTTATCAAGCATTTGGAGCAATAATCAAGATTCAAGCATCATGTCAAATTCTCCATGCATCATGTGTTTGTGAGCTAATATTTGTGATGTAGGTTTCATGATTCAAGCAAGCATTCAAGACAAATATTCAATCAATCAATTAAGAGTCAAGATCCAAATTCATGCTAGCCATTTCACACAAGTTTGCAACCTTCATTTCAAGGGTTTGGTGAGTTGCAACATTGTATTTGTTCATTCATCATTCCTTCATGCTATTTTATTTCATTTCAAGGTTTAATTACCAAAATGGGGTTTTACCAAGGCAAAACCCCATCCTCTAACAAAACAACATTTTTCTCTCGCTTTTGATGTGTGTTTTGCAAATTTAGGTGAATTGGACTCATTCACCCAACCTAGTGTTTTAGTCCCTGATATAGCCTTTCGATAGCATTCAATAGTGTTGGATTTGGGTTTGAAGGACTTAGAAAGATACTCAAAAAAACCTATAGGTGGACTAAATTTCCCAACTAGCGTAGTAGTCTTGGGATAGTTTTTTATCACTATTCAGTTGATCTTGACAATAGAATAATTCTATATTCTTCCCTGAAAACCCTAGAGTAGGACTCATATGCCCTACCTAGTGTATTAGTCTTCGTGCAAACCCTAGCAATAGTTTTTAGAGCTTGTCGATCTTGTCTTGGCATCTCCATTCATCCAAGTACATTTTTGTTCCATTTAGTTTATTAGTTTGATTTCATGCTTTCAATTTTCTAGGTTTCATGGTGAGTTTGCATAAGTGTTTGCATTTCTCCCTTCTGGAACTTCATTTAATGGTGAACTCCCATCCAATTATCCAAGGAATCCACTAGCCATTCCTCAATCAAGTCACTTGGTTGATGGATCTAGTTTCCTAATGAATTGAAGTGTGAAATAGGTCCAATTCCATCTCCCAAAAGGTGGAAGCCCTATTTCCCTTTTGTTTAGGCATTAATAATAGATATTTGTTATGTAGTTGTATGTAACAGATATTTGTTTATTATCAAATATCTAATTTTTTATGTTGAAAAAGGGATATTCATTTTTATCATCTATATTTGATATTAATGGATATTAGTTTTGCTTTAGTATTTTCCTTGGGGGCCACCAACCTGAAAATTCAACATCCCCAACATGTTAATAGGGGTTACAAGAGTATTTTAACTTCACCCTTTGTGCTGGTGGCTTTTCTTCATCCAATTTTGATGAAACGAAAAGAGTTTGTTCAACAAATTGACAACATTCTACTGATATAAGTGTAGACACGCAAAATTAGCATTATGCATTTGATCAAAATCACACTCATCCATTCATCAGGGTAAATTCATCAACTTAAATCAAATAAATCAAACTTGATCCTATCATCATCTCTTTGATTAAATAAATCAATCATTTATTTAATTAAATCTCAGATCATCATTCATCTCCCTTTGATTTGATTTATATCCCTAAATCAAGTCAAATTGGTCAAATCAGCCTAATCATCATCCTAGCTAATTAATCCTAATGCTAATCTAATGCTAATCTCATCCCACTTGCATTCTCTAGATTTGGCCACTTGCACATGAAATTGCAATTAATTGATTTATCAAAATTACTTATTTTCAACTTGGCATAAAGGAAGAATATTCTCCAAGTTTGAATTTCCCCCTAAGTGGACATGTACACCCAATAGAGCATTTATGAGGCCTTACATGCCTCCTTCATGTCCCCTTCCAAAGTCAAAATCAGCATTTATTGCCAATTTGAATTCAAATTTTCCCTCTCATGGGCACTCTTCCCAAATCTTGCACAACCATTGGCCTATCACCACTTGAAAAGTGTCCTATCATTGGAAAAATCTTTAGTCCCACATTGGTCCCTCTTCAACACTTGGCATTTTGAAAATCTTTAAATACAAGCTTCATCTTTGAGCAAATCCTCCACAATTTTATGCAAGGTTACTCTCTTCATTTGAGATTTGATCTTGTCCATTTCACTTCACAATCTTTAGGCAAAGTCACTCTCTTGGTTTGAGAATTGATTTTGTTCATCCACTCCACAATCTTAGCATTTTCATCTCCAATCTCATACAAGGTTACTCTCTTCAATGGAGAGCTAATCTTGTCCATCTTATCATCATCATCTAAGCTTATCAATCAAGGGTTGGGAAAGGGTCACTAGCACATGTGACACCAATCCAATATGAGATAGTTTGCATCATGTTTTCTTATGCTTTTTCTTTAGATCCTTTGTCATTTGTTTTCATTTTGAACATGATGTATTATTTCATAAGGATGTTGAATATCTTGATTTGTTGTTGAAATACTAACGATTCTGCAAATTTTATTGTTAGATTTATTAACCAACATTTTGCAGATTTTAGCATCCAAAAAATGGCGCTAGAAGGAGGGCTACTTGTTTGTAAAAGAGTGTGATGTATATCCTGCTTAGATTTTGCATTACATTTAATAATCTGGTTGCTTGTTTTCTATTTTTTTATGGTGAAACATTATGCCTTCTGTAAACTCAAAAGCTGCCTATTTTGCTTGATTCTGACGTTTTGTCATACATCTGAGTACATCAATAGGGAATACATCCAATACTGTTGAAGGAACACGTTTTGCGCTTATCTTTAGAAAGAATCTTGTTGCCACAAATTTCGTTGTGTGCTCATTTGATTTAACTAACACTGGTAGTTTGTTTTTTTTTTTCCATAATAAAAACTCCATGTGTAGTTATATAGGCGTAGATCTTTCAATTTAACTTTCATTTTAATAGTGTATTTCTATTTCCACACACAGTAGAATAATACAATACATAATTTTATTTCCAGTTCTGCTGTTGGCTCAGCCTGTGAGCAAATAAATTGTTCATTGTTTTTATTTTCTGAGTCTTGTGGTTTTTTTTGTCAATCTGATAATCTCAGTATAGTGTGAGAGCTGTTTTATTTTTGAGTTACACTTTTCATGCACACTGGCAGGCCACATAGAAGTACCTTAATGCCATCCCCACGTATACTTTGTTTCTCTTCAAATATAATGATTGAGAGAGATTGCCACAATGAAAATAGACATAGCAAAAGAAGCTGCCAAAAGTCAAACCATTAGACCTCAACAAATGCCACAAACTCTGCAAAGAGTGATTTTAACCTACAGGTCGAGCAAGGCACACAATGCTGCAAAATAGACTGAATAGTCCTCAATCCTTGCAAAAAAAAAAAAAACTCAAGGGCTGTTACCGAAGGAGAAGTAAGACTGTCAGGCCAATTTTTCTTCTCTTCTAGTCGGGTCAGAACTCTAAGAATCTCAAGAACAAAGCAGCCATTGAGAAGCCTCTATCGCATCCTCTGAACAACATCCACTTTGCGACGGTCTACTGCAGACAATTCTCTAGCAGGCTGATGATGGAAAAGGCCTAGCGATACAACCCGTGCTCATGCCTTCATTTGACATAGAGAAGACCATACACAGATTCAAAGGTTGAACTGATCTGGTTTATTTATTCGCAACTTAGCAAGGAAGAAGGTACGTGCAAATTCTACGGTAGAGGTATTGCTCTGTCCTATAAGTATCTTGATTGCAATACCTCCTGTTATGAGAACTTTCTTTCATGTTTTGTTTCTATGCTTTGCAGTTTGCATGTGTGCCTGCTAATTATGGTTGTGGAATTTGGCTTTACACCAGCCAATTCTTTTGCCTAAAAGTTTTCTAAGCCTCTTTAACAAATCCATTTTGAGCATATCTGGCAATTGTTGTGAGACCACATCTTTGATTCATTCTTTCAAATAGTTCATGTGACTTGTCTATGCTTTCACGCATTGAATATAGTCAAATGGTTCATGTGACTTATTCATGCGACCTACGACTTACATTTGCTTGAAAGTGTCTAAAGCGCATTCAACTATTGAGGCATCCCACAATCAACGCATTTCATGAGACCACGTTTCTGTGCGGCAGTGTATAGGACAGTTCATGGGTCTTCTCTAAGCGTCCGCAATTTTGAATGCAAATCTACCAAAGCAACTACAATTACGAACAAGACCTGATACCTCACATTTGGTCATTAAGAGGCATATGGTATTGTTGTTGTTATTAAGAGGTGGTCGAGCTAATTTGCAACACTCTTTAATGAGTATGAATTATTAAATTGTTCTCAAAGCCAATGTCACCAGCATGAAATCCAGCGCCTTTAACATCTACCAGTAGTCTGTATTTATAGCACATCTTGTTGACTGCAAAAATCTTGGACCCTGTGTAGCTGATGATTCCATAAATTTGGAGGTTGTGGAGAGAAAAAAATGGCATTATTTAATCATCTGGCTGACAAGGTAAATCTATCTTTAAGACAATAAGTGGTGGATTTTCTGTCTTTGGATATTGGAGTTTGCATGTCACTTTTGCCATTCTTCAAAGTAAGCCCACTTATCATTTATTGCCTAGAGTCTTTTTTTATAATCTATTGCTTCGAATCTGCATTTATCATACCTATTGATTGAAAGTCTGCATGCACTTATTGCTTGGAGTTGGCGTTTATCAGCTGTGGCATGAAATCTTTAAAGATTCACCAATCGCATTTACTGGAAAGACTAGTCGGTTGTGGTCCCTCCTGCCCTCACAAGATGCTCTTATCCATAAATGTCAGTTAAAGAGAAATAAGTGAAGCCACTGGGAGAGTAGGTTTATCTGTCATTGGCCCGCAGTTTTTATAATTTTTTTTTAAAGCCTTCTACATCTCCCAGCCATACGCCAATTACTCTCCTAGATTGCTTTCTTTGCAAATCCATTTGTAAGCATGTTTTATACATTGCAATTTAGTTACCATTAGCTGTGTAGATTCAGGGAGGACACTGGAATGATATTGAGAGCACAGCTGTTATTTGAAGCATTCTATCACATAGTCCACGCGCTTTGTCTAGGCTTCAAGATTGTGTCACAGTCCATGCACTTTGTCTATGCTTCTAGACTGTCAAACAGTCAACACACCTTGTCAGTGCATCCGCATTTTGCACACAATGTCTATCAGGCTAGGGAGGATGTTGGAAGGTTGAAAATTTGGCTTTGCACCTACCATTCGCATTAACTTTTGGAAGATTTTAAAATGACTTCTAGGCGTAGTTACACCGGCCAGTCGCATTAGTTGTAACAAGCATTAAAGGTGGCAGCATTTGACTTTATTCCTGCTAATTGCATTGACTTGATAGTTCCTTTTTCACGGGCTGCAGGAACAGAGGACGCTGGAAATAGTTGAGGAATTTGTCTTTACACTTACTAAATGCATTAGCTTGAAATGATTTTGTTCTCTGCATTTGTTTTAGCCATTCAAAATCAAATCTAGTGGCTGGGGGCATAAGAATATTCAATAGGATTGGTGTATTTATTAGTAGGTAGCCTGGAGAAGATTAGTTTCCTGTCATATTCTTTGACTAATGTGGTATTGATTGATGGCGTAGCTCCTTTCATAAGTTCAAGACTTAAATTCTAAACTACTAATAATGGCCTTTTGCAGGAAATAATTTTAACTCATTTATGGCCTTTTGCAGGAAATCGAGATATAATCATGACAAAGGAATTGATCTTGTTTTTTTTACTTTTTTGCATTTAATCGATGGTCATTTGCATTAACTCACTGCAAAATCTTTACTTGTCTACATTATTTAATGCAGAAATAGTCTACTATTGGATTGCATTGATCTTTGTCATTTATTAGTCTAAAATCATTGAGTTTTTATTATTTATCATTCTTTTGTTTGAAATAAATGATTAAAAGGAACTTAGTTAATTTAATTTGATCCTCACACAATTGTTTTTTCTTTTCTAGGAAAAGCGAAGAGGAGGGATGTCGTTTGCATAAGAAGTTTGCAAGAGGTGATCCTTGAGGAATCTTGGAGATAAAGTGAAATTGGGCATTAAAAATTTGAAATCAACAAAGCGTTTTTAAATGCTTAAGGCATTCGTGTACACCTTAGTTTTCTGTTTTAAATCAACTCACACTTTTTCTTTGGGGCTCTAAAAGGAACACTTCAATTTTTTGTTGCAAAAGGTTAAAATTGAATGTTAGAAACTCACTAGACTTTACTTTTGGGCTAAAATTGAACAAGGCAATTTTCACACTTCATCTTGGTGCTTAAAACGAAATCACAATTGCTTTGAAGGCTATAAAACAAACAAGTGCTTGAATTGTGTGATTTTGTCTTTTGAGTACGTATCCTCTCCCCTTGCGCTTCGTGTGATCTAGGGTGCAAGAGAAACACTCAAAATACATTTTATTGCTTTGAAAACACTTCAATTTGAGCTTAAAATTTGAACATCTTGTGCGAGTGTGAGTAGGGGCATTTTTCGCGTACATTCTCTTTCTTTGTGCCATCAAAGATCGATCAAGTTACAGATTGTGTCTTTGCTTGCTTTTGTTTATCTTAGAGGGCCTACCTTGGGAAAAAAGTACTCACCCAAGGGATGACTCAACCAGTAACACTCTAAAGCCAAGAGTATTTCCAACCGGGATATAAATGTGGGTTTTGGTTAAATGCCATTATCACGCGGTTGGCTCCGACAAGATGGATCCGAAAGGGGACTCTTGCCATATGGGTCAATCTCCACGAACGGAAAGTCTGAACTAGAACCCTTGTTTTGTAGCGGCCTATTTATCCATTGAGCGAGTTTATCGAAGTGGTGCATTGGAACTTAGTTTCCAAGAAGTTACTTTCCATGTCCGATCTTGGTTGAAATATAGAGGTTAGGATTTCATCATACCTCTATATTTTTCCTTGGTTGCATGTAAAATCATCTCTTCTATGAAGGGAATGAGGCAAGCCCACTAAGAAAAACGTACCCATTAAGCTAGGATGTCATATTGCTTGTTTGAAAACACAGTGTGTTTATCGAAAACATTGGAAAACCATCATTTAACATCATCATCAGAATTTCAAACCCCTTAGTTAGAGCAAATACCTTTGAAAAAACACAAGAGCTATTGGTTGCCCTTGGGATTATGTCCTTAGAGGTTCCTAAGTAATTGGGTTTACATCTTAATTTTCTCTTACAAAGGTCAACATTAGACAACCCTTGTCCTAATTTCTTGGAACTTCCACATAGCACTTTGTGGGACAAAAAGAAGTTGTGACATTGGACATTTAGTTTGAAACATAATCAAGTGCTTGTTTTTGGTAAAAAGAACTTATTAAGCAAACATAACGAATTGGACCCCACACATGTGCTTGATATCTCTTGGTCATATTGGTCTTTTGATTGCTCTTAGAGAAAAGTGTGTTCTTCAATACCTTGGCCTAGTAAACAAAGTCTCTCTAAGTCTCTTAGGATCATCAAAAATTTCATCTGTCTTCCAAGCATTCATCAATCCATCTCACCAAAACAACTTTAGATCTTTGCAAACATCATTCTAGACTTGGGTACATCCTTAAACCAAATCAAAATCATTTGTTTAGTTAGATGTATGGGAATGCATCCTTTTTCAGACATTTAATTAAATCAACCATCCTTTGAACAAAGTTCATCCTAAGATTACATCCAACATCTTAGGGTTTACAAGTTCATCATCCAAATCAAACAATCAAAATCAAACCCTAAGTCTAGCATTGATCCAAAGTCCCTAAACGTTCAACACTCATATCATTCACATTTCATCCTCCATCTTGCCATTGGTCCTAAGAACCTTAGAGGTCACTTTTGCTACAAGATCAAAACACAAGAAGAACATGGAATATAAACTAGATTCATACATCATGAGTAGTCCAAACCAACCAAACTATCCAAGCCTCATGAAACCATGGGATTATGGAAACTTACATCCATACATAGGATCACTATCTCCTACGAATATCAATAGCACAGCGAATGTGAGTATGCCCAATCTGAATTTTGGAACACATCTCCCCATGATAGATTTAAATCAAAGTCCAAACTTACAAGTCTATCCTCCAAACAATCAATACATGAGTCTTCAAATGAGCAACATCATTCCACCAAATCCCTACAAACCAAATGTGGATGTACCAAGTGCAAGTTTTCGAAACATGAATCCTAACTCAAAAAACTTTGGAAAAATGGTTCCCAATACCAACAATGTTCATCCTATCATCCCAAAGCAGAACATTATCCAAAGTCAATTTTCCCATAATCCCATTCAAAAACCGCAAGCATGCATGCCAAAACTACTTGAACACAAGCCAAATCAACTATCTCAAGTGAGTCAAGATCAAAATCAAGAACAAATTTGGTGAGATCAAATTGCGGAACTTTCCAAAATAGTTGAGGCATTGCGCCAAGGGAAATATCCACCACCATTACCTACATCATTCCTTGGTTTAGGGCTTCCCCCTTTACCTAGCACCAATCAATCCACCCAAATCAATTCACCTAACGTCAATCAAACCATCACGTCAAATCATCTGAATATACCATCAACATCACACCAATGGATGGTATCTAATCAAACAACAACATTGATCCCAAATCGAAATATGGTCTCCCAAGGACCTATCACCTCGGTCATTCCAACCATCACTATCCCTTCAATTATTCCAAACACCACTATCACACCCATCACATCTCAACCTCTCACTACCATGATCGCTCTGAGCGTATCTCAAACACTTGACACTACATCCAACATGATTCTAAATCCACCACCACCCCCACCACCACCAATTTCCACCACATCAATCCAATACAACACGACATTACAAGCTGCTTTTCAAAAGGGATTCCAGCAATATCTAGCCATGCAACATGCAACACAAGCTCAACAAGTGCAACAATCCTCTCAAGCTACCCAACCAACATGAGCACAAACACAAAAGATGACAACTATTGAAAACAAGGATCAAGATCAATCCATCACTGAGCACACGTTTACTTCATCCAATGATCAAATCGACATATGTCAAGAGTCACTTTTGAATCATGATCAAAATCCACCAACAAAACTCGAAAATGAGCCAATTCAAGAAATATCAACATCACTTGACTCTATGGTCAAAGACATTCACAATCTCTCCACCACAATTGTCAAAAACAATGATCAAAACCTCTCCATTGAGGAGCACATTGAGGATGTATCTACACAATCCAATGATAAACTCACCATACATCAAGAGCCACTTTTTAGTGATCTCTTTCAAGGAGTGTTAGGGTTATTTGATCCTATTTACATAATGCATGATCCATCGACCTATGATCATGTTGAAAATGTCTCTACATCGCCTTATGAGGTAGAGGACATATCTCAATAATTCATTCCAAAGCATGATCAAAATCTTTCACCAAGGTCTAGCAATGGTCCCTTCCAAAACATGTTGATCCCCTTTGACCGCATGGTTATAGATGTTGAAGAAACCTTGAACTTGACCATGCCTAAGGTCGACATCCAAAAGTACTTTGTAAGAAATCCATCCTTTGATGATGCCCCATGTCAAGAACTTGATCCAAAGCATGTCGAAAGCAACTCCAAAATTAATCAAGATCAAGAATTTGTATTTTCAAGATACTACAATAATATAATGAACACTCTCTTATCCATGCAAGATGATCATATCCATGTAGCACATACTCCTCCATCTACCCATGAGATGCTTTCTACAGATGGGCACGTAGATGATCTTCATCTAGAACTAGATTTTGTTACACAAAAAGAGCAGATTCTTAACTCCTACAATCAAACGGAGTTGTCAACATCAGGATCGAATATGTCCCAAACTTAGATTGAGGACATCATGAATAAAGATATCCATCATTATCTGCTCAACAAAACAAATTAGATAGAACATCCAGATTTAGCGGAGTAGCAAATTGAAAGAACGTCAACTACGGTAGTCATCTATCAGAGAACACTTATTGAAAAAAAGCTCTCAGAACAAGCAAAATCAAAGCACGAAGGTACTACTTCTACCATACTGGGGGCAACTTCGTCTCAAGCAAACATCAACATAGGGAGCATGAAGAGTCCTTATGATGAAGCTAGTGTCAATACTACAACCAACCACGTCATGAATCTTCATCCACCCATCACCCCATCCATGAATTGGGACCAATGTCAAAAGAAATATCTGAATCAAAGTATGAAGAACATTATCAAAACAAAAGAAGCTAATAGGCATAATGGAAAAATCAAATACAAATGGATACCAAAGAATACAAAGAAAGATCATCCCTATCAAACTCCATCAGTCAAAGAAACTATGGGGCAAAATAAAAAAGGGAAAAGTATCCATCAAAGACATCTACAAAATCAGAAGCAAGCTTTTCAAGCGACGTACAAAGTGTATCAAATAGTTGGTCCTAATTCCACGCACACTTCGTATCCACCCATCATTGCTCATCCTCCCAAGTTTGGAGAGTTAAAGGTTCCAAACTGTCAACCGATCCATCTTTTATCCCTAAACACACTCCATCCACGCCTCCGCGCATGATATCCAATTCTCACATTGACCATGTATTGGCAACGACCCTTCATCATAAGGATTGAAGGCACTTTATCGCGATGTATGCACAGAGACGAGTTAACCCTGTATCGGCGTAGATCAAGAATCCCAAAAGTTGCATTCAAGTGCACGTATCTTAGCAAAGTAGCCCTTCAGGCGTGGATATCAATGGCACATTATGACGGAGGCATCTACGCCAACACCACCAAGTGGTTCAAAGATGAATCTTTCAAAAAAAAACAAAAAATATGAAAATTCAAAAAAATCAGAAAAAAGATTGAAAACAGTAAAGATAAAAATTGTCCTCTAGTGAAACCCGCATGGGTGGCACTTTGGGCAAGACCATGATGAAAACTTGGCAAACAGGCATCATGTGTAGAATCGAGCATCTACGTGTGCCACTTCAATTGAAAGCATCTCATCCCATTTGTAATAAATCGAGCATTCCATCCATCTTATCCATAATAAATCCATCCATCCATGAACCATTTATCCAATCCATTCACATCTATTTGCATCCATCATCTTAGTTATCTTGATCTTGATGAAATTTTGGAGCACACTTTATGCTTGCTTATGGTAAACATCTTGACATGGGTCATTTTCATTGATCCTATCCTATCCTATGTTATCTGAGCCATGAAGCATTATCCAAATGAGCATTCGTTATTTGAGCACCTTATCTTATCACAATATAATCCTTGGCATCCTTTGCGTATCCATCCATCCATACACCTATCCAAGCATCAATCCTTAACATTCCATACATTGCTAGACATTGGGGGCAGATATTTACATCTTGCTTCAAGAGTAAATCTTGATATGTATCCTCCAACTTATGTGGTGATCCGAACATTTGGAAAACGTGAAATCAAATTGGTCGAAACCACCGTTGAGCAAAAATCCAAATCATTAGCCCATGGCATATTTTGATGAAAACATGTCCTTATCAAATTTCATCTTCAATCGAACATCAATCCAAACAATCACTATTAGTCGCATCTAGGTTGCACTTCAACGTCACATCAAATCATCTAAAACATCTTTTGTTCTAAACCAAGCTTCAACAATCTTGATCAAATCAAATCCAATCAATCCATTATCATCTTGGGGATATCATTCCCAATCATTGTGTTTCTTAACACTATCCTTGCATTGTTGTGCATCCTCAACAATGTTATCATCGTCAATTTTGATCAATCAATCATTGCATTGTTGTGCATCCTCAACAATGTTATCATTACCATTAATCCATCGACTTGATCATTCAAACTTAGTTTGGTTTTTAGCAAAATCCTCAAACAGAGCACTGATATTACATCCATATCAAAATCGCCAAAATCGTGCGAAAAATCCAAAAACATCAAAAAACCATCAAAACACAAAAACATCCAAAACATCAAAAAATCCAAAAAAATCAAAATAAGAAAACATCAAAAACATAGGAATCTGAACTACGTCGTCTCTGAGCTTAAACGTAGGCAAGGCTAATCCCTGATTAGCCCCCGAGACATCAAAATCCAAAAACATTCAAAAAACATCAAAATCCAAAAACATTCAAAAAACATCAAAATCCAAAAACATTCATAAAATCTCACAAAATCAAAAAACATTAGAAAATCAAAAAATCAAAAACATCACAAAATCCAAAAAACACCGAAAAAACAGCCTCAAAACATTTCAAAAAGTCAAAAACATCCAAATATTTAAAAAAATCCATCCGTCTCATTTCGCTTTCACCCGCAATAATCAATCATCCATAATAAACTGATCATCACCTTCATCCTTTGGCAACACAAATAGAAACAATCATAGCAGTCAACAATAACAAACTTCAATTGTAAAATCTAAATCAAAACAACAAACCTCTAAAACAAAATCAAACTCTTGATTAGTCGCAAACATGTTAGTCGACCTTATATCAATCAACTTATCAACCATCATCATCCTATACAATGCATGTCCTAGGATATGTCATTCCGACAATGGGCATCATTTTGGATATCACCCTGGATCCTTATCCTATCAAAACAAATCCCTTTGGCTAAAGGTATGAAGAACATTGGCTTATTTGCATACTTGATCTTTTCTTATCTTATTGTGCTCATTCCAAGGACCTCTCGATGATATCCGAATGAAGGATTTAGAGAGATAGGAATGGGGCAACGATCATTATTATTTTTTCTGTTGTGCTTGTTGGATGCTCTTGTAATATAACTTGGCGAATACTTGCTTTGTTAGGTACGCCTTAGAAAGGTTTCCGTATGTCAAGTGTGAATAAGAATACTCCTATCTGCTTGTTGAGTCAAAGTCCATCACACTAAGTACAACGCCATCCTGGTCCTTTATAACTTGATGCATCGTGCTTAGGTGTGTTATCAAACATAAAGTAAGTGACCCTTTGAAAATCCCAATCCTTGATAAGCAAATCATCCATCTATCATCATCATTTCTTATCATCATTTCTCATCATCATCTCTCATAATCATGGACTTGTTGGATCCTATTGTCATATCTGATTTCCAGGGTAACATTGCATCATGAACAGTCCATCACGCATCCTTCCTACATCCACAAACCGTTAGCATGCATCCATCTTGCATCCATCATGCATCCATCCTGAATCTGCAAACCATCAATATTTTGCATATCTTCTCACATACATATCATCATCATAATATAAATATGTTAGTCTAAGCATCTCATAAATCATCCATTGCATAATCATGGCATATCACATCATCCATCTCATATCATATCATTATTTAAGTTATTTAGGATAATATAGATTTGTTATTCTAAGCATCTTAAAATCATCTCATTTGCATCATCATCCATAACCATCCATTTTGAACCTCTTTATCATGAGATCGACCCTCAAATCAAATCTTTTCACTCGATCTCTCGAGGGGGCAATGTACCGGTGTACTTCTTTTCGCTGGGGCATCCAAAAAATTAGAAAATTTTTAAATTTCGATTGCGGCAAGTTTATTCTTTGAACCAACGCAACAAGTACATTGCTTCAAAGAGGGGCAAAATGTAGACACGCAAAATTAGCATTATGCATTTGATCAAAATCACACTCATCCATTCATCAGGGTAAATTCATCAACTTAAATCAAATAAATCAAACTTGATCCTATCATCATCTCTTTGATTAAATAAATCAATCATTTATTTAATTAAATCTCAGATCATCATTCATCTCCCTTTGATTTGATTTAAATCCCTAAATCAAGTCAAATTGGTCAAATCAGCCTAATCATCATCCTAGCTAATTAATCCTGATTAAATCTAATGCTAATCTCATCCCACTTGCATTCTCTAGATTTGGCCACTTGCACATGAAATTGCAATTAATTGATTTATCAAAATTACTTATTTTCAACTTGGCATAAAGGAAGAATATTCTCCAAGTTTGAATTTCCCCCTAAGTGGACATGTACACCCAATAGAGCATTTATGAGGCCTTACATGCCTCCTTCATGTCCCCTTCCAAAGTCAAAATCAGCATTTATTGCCAATTTGAATTCAAATTTTCCCTCTCATGGGCACTCTTCCCAAATCTTGCACAACCATTGGCCTATCACCACTTGACAAGTGTCCTCCTATCATTGGCAGAATCTTTAGTCCCACATTGGTCCCTCTTCAACACTTGGCATTTTGAAAATCTTTAAATACAAGCTTCATCTTTGAGCAAATCCTCCACAATTTTATGCAAGGTTACTCTCTTCATTTGAGATTTGATCTTGTCCATTTCACTTCACAATCTTTAGGCAAAGTCACTCTCTTGGTTTGAGAACTGATTTTGTTCATCCACTCCACAATCTTAGAATTTTCATCTCCAATCTCATACAAGGTTACTCTCTTCAATGGAGAGCTAATCTTGTCCATCTTATCATCATCATCTAAGCTTATCAATCAAGGGTTGGGAAAGGGTCACTAGCACATGTGACACCAATCCAATATGAGATAGTTTGCATCATGTTTTATTATGCTTTTGCTTTAGATCCTTTGTCATTTGTTTGCATTTTGAACATGATGTATTATTTCATAAGGATGTTGAATATCTTGATTTGTTGTTGAAATACTAACGATTCTGTAGATTTTATTGTTAGATTTATTAACCAACATTTTGCAGATTTTAGCATCCACAATAAGATATGCTTTATCTTGAATTTAATGGGTTATTATTATTGATTTTCTACATGCACTATGTGTAAACTCTTGATTGATAGGCTGATTGAAAAATATCTATAACTTTTAAATGGTTAAACATTTTCTAAATTTGAAAGATGCATCACACACTATGCTTCACAAATCATAGTTTAATAAAATAAAATTAAACGTTATAATTTTTTGACCAAGTTAGGGTGGCCAAACAAATGGTTTTTAGTATTTTTAAAAATTCCTACTAGAAATCTCATAACTAAATATTTACTTGCCAAAAAATTACAAAAATGTATGCATCGCATCCAAGCATGTATCTACTTATATTGAAATATTCGAATATATATATATATTATCCCCATTAGGGTGGACAGACAAATGCCTACTTCTTTTTTTCTAAAATTTAGTACTACTACATTGAAATTTTAAATTTTTACTAAATATATTTATTTTCTTTTTTAATTGTCCATTCCATTATTCCATTCCATTCCTTCCTTCCATGTCCCTCCTTGTCCACCCCTCTTTCTTTCCTCATTCTCTTCCCTCTTCCTCTTCCTTCCTCTTTATTCATCCTCTCTCTCTCTCTCTCTCTCTCTCCCATTCCTCTTCTCTCTATCTCCCATTCCTCCTCTCTCTTTTAGTTCCTCCTCTCTGCTTCTCTCATCTCACCTAATCCTCTTTTGCATCCTCCACTCTCTCTCTCCCACCCTCCTTCCTTCCCTCTCTCTCTACTTATATCTATCTCACCTATCCCTCTTTACCTCTCCCTCTCCCTCTCCTTTCCTTCCCTATCTCTTTCTACTTATCTCTATCTCACCTATCCCTCTCTATCTCCCCCTCCCCCTCCCTCCCTCCTCTCTCTCTCTCTCTATCTCGCCACTCTCTCACCATCTCTCTCCCTTCCCTCTTTAATTTTTTCTCTACCTCTTCCTCCATCCCTCTCACCTCTCTCTCCCTCCCTCCCTACATCTCCCTCTCTATAGACATCGAAAATATACTAATTGACATCGTGCATTCGATCTTGACTTACTAACACAGTTTCTTCCTAAAACATTCCTTGGTCTAACCGTTTAATCAAATTCCCCCATCTGATTAAATTCATCAATATTCATCTCTTAATTAAATAAATAGTTTTGTCTAATTAAGTCACTTCCTCTTGTTAATTAAATCAATCCATCTGATCTAATTATCCCTATTTAAATAAAATAATCAATTTATTTGATTAAATCTCTAAAGTCTATCCTTTAAATTAAATAAATTAAAACCTTATTTAATTTAATCTAACACCATCCCTTTTAATTAAATAAATCAAAATCTTTATTTAATTAGCCTCTTATCATATTCTTCTCTTATCTGATTTAAGTAAATCCATAAATCTAAGTCAAATAAGTCATATCATCTAATCTCCTATTAAATTAATTAAACCTTGATTAATTTAATCTAATATCATGTCACATCCTCTAGATAATGCAAGTTGCACATGAAAATGGATTTATTTCATTTATTAAATCCCTATTTCCCTCACCTGGCATCTTTTTGGAATATTCTCTCAATTTGAATTCAAAAATTCCAAATCAACATGTACATCCAACAAGGCATTTAAAACCTCTTACATGTCCTTTTCCTTGAGCCAAGTGGCATTTATTAAATTTTCCCCTTCCCTCTTACATGTCATTTCAACAAATTTCAATTTCAAATATTGGCATTTATTGGCACAAACCCCAAATCTTGCACAACCATCATCCATTCATGGCTTGACAAGTGGCACCATATCATTTGATGAAAGTTAGTCCCACATTGCTCAAATTTGGACATTCATCTATCTTGAAATCCTATAAATGAAGAGCTCCTCTCCTCATTTTATCATCCACAATCCAAGCAAAGTTACCATGCTAAAATACTTAGCCATTCTCACACATCATTTGAATTCCTAGTTAGGCTTTTTGTAGATTTGGCTTGGAGTTCTCATCTTTTCATCAAAAGTGGATCAACAATCTCTTCAACATTCGAATCTTGCATCAATAGGGATTGGGAAAGGGCCAATTTTCACATCAAATTGGCACCAATTCCCCCATGGGATCAAGTGTTTGCTTCTTTAATTAGGATTAAATCTAGTTTTTATCATTTCCTTTGTGTTCTTCATTATTTTCATTTCTAGTTTGATTTGCAAATGGATTTCATGGGGAATCCTTCTTTTATCTTGAAATTCATTGTCTAACTCGTTTATTCATGTTGTTTTGCAGGTACTAGGAAAAGGGTCCGCACATTTGGCGCTAGGAGGGCATGAAGTCATAAATTCTAACATTTTCATGAAAATTTTGCGCTTTTCTGCACACAGGAAATTCCAATGTGGGCTCATCAGCGTCGCTGTTTTTGTGCCGTGGGCTCGTCAGCATTGATGTTTTAGCACTGCGGGCTCATCAACATCGCTGTTTTAGCACTGTTGGACTCATCCTACCAAAAATTTCAAATTTTAAATTGTGTCGCTGGACTCGCCGATCTGCATCAGTTTCAAAAAATTTCTAAACTCTGATGCTTTCAAAAACCGTGACACTGGGAGAAAAGAGTGACACAATCGTGCTCTCTATCCTGACATAGAGCATCATTGACTGGTAAAGCGGCACTGTAGGAGCACCGCTGAGAGAAAAAAATAGCGACACCTTCATGAGTTGCAACGCTGGAAGATAGTAAAAGGGAGAAATTTAATTTTTAGCATGTGTTTTAATTTATGATTGCTTCTTCCTCTGTTTTCTGCTTTTTAATTTATGTGTTTTTTCCATAATTTAACTATTTTTCTTCTTTGTAGGTTAGAAGCCAAAAGCAAAGGAAGAAGGAGCATGGTGATGATATCTTGTCTATCAAAGTGTTTTTAAACACTTAAGTGTTTGTTTAACACTTCCTTAGGGATTTTTCATCTTTTTCTTTCTTTAGAACAATAGCTTTCCTTTGGGTTTAAAAGGATTCTTTTTTTTGTTTATATTTTTTTGCAAAAGGATTAAAAAGAATCTTAGCATCAACAACTTATTAGATTTTGTTTATGGATTAAAAAATTGAACAAATGTCTTTCACTTGTGATTTAGTGCTCTAAAATGAACTCACATATTGCTTTGAGGGTATAAAAGGAACAAGTGTATTTGTGTTTTTCATGAGGGCTTACTTGGACTAAAGCCATTGGAAAAGGACGTATGCGCTTCTCTCACGCTTTATAGCGATCTTGAGAATCAAAAGGCCTTTTCCATGACTTTGGGTTAAGACAAAGCAATCATCTCCACACTTCGATTTGGGCTTAAAATTGAACAAACTATTGTGCGAGTGTGAGTGGGGGCATTTTCGTGTATATTCTCTCTCTTTGTTGCTATCAAAGATTGATCGAGTTACGGATTTTGTTCTTCATTCACTTTTTTTTATCTTAGAGGGCCTACCTTGTGGGAAAAAGTAATCACCTAAGGGAAAGACTCAACCGGTAACACTCTAAAGCCAAGAGTATTTCTAGTTGGGATATAAATGTGGATATTGGAAGAAACGCCAATATCACGTGGTTGACTCTGACAAGATGGATCCGAAAGGGGACTCTTGCCACGTTGGGTCAACTCCTACGAATGGAAAGTCCTTACTAGAACCCATGTGCTATAATTTTCCAAAGTCCTTTTATCTATTTGTTGGTGCAAGAACGGTCGTTCTGAAGCCACCCCACACTTTTACAGTCTTCTAGTAGAGATGGAAAGCATGCCATGGGAGTTTCATGGGTGTTGATGCTTGGCTGCCCCGATTGACATTAATGAGCCGTGGAGGGGAGCCAGTGGGGTCAAGCATCTAACCATCCGCTAGAGATAAGCGTAGCTGGACTTGTCCAAGTGGGAATCCAACAAATATTGTCTTTCACATCCATAGGATTGTACTTATTCTTGGGTTACAAAATGCATTGCTTGATCGAAAACATCATGGAAACAAACACTTAACATTATCCAAATTTCAAACCCTTTTAATGACAAATACAATTGACTCAATCCATATGTTATTGCTTTCCCTTGGGATTCATATCCTTAGAGGTTTCTAAGCATTGGATTATATCTCAATTTGTCTCCTTATGTAAACAATAGGAAACCCTTGCCTTGAGTTCATTAAATTTTCACATAATATATCTTGTGGGGTTTGAAGAAATTAAGACATTGGAAATCTTAGTTTGAAAACTTAATTGAAGAAAGTGTTTTTGGTAAAATAAAGACATTAAACAAAGCTAAACAAAATGAAATTTCATGTGTGTTGAAGACTCCAAATCCCAAAGCACAAAATCATTGATTGGAAATCTAAATGTTCAAATGAAATCATTTCTTGGTTACAAAGGTCATTAGGAAGCATTTGCATGCTCTTCAATACTTAGGTCTAAGCAAACAAAGTGTATCTTTTTAGGTTCATCTTAGGATCAAAACATTTCAAAATAATTTTCATCCATCCTTCAAAACATCAAAACAAATTCCATCTCATCATCACCTTTTGGAAAATATTGAAATCATCCTTGATACTAGGCTTTGTGGCAAAATCAAAAATCATTGAGACTAGGTCCTTGAGAATATTTATCAAAACATCTTTGGCTAGGTATGTATAGATGCATCCTTTTGCATATACTTATTCAAAGTTATCAAAATCATCTTGTCTAGCTTAGTGTATGCAGATGAATCCTTCTTCATATACTTAGTGAAATGATCATCTTGTTTGAATAGGTGTGGGTAGATACATCCTTCTCCTCACACATATTCAAATTATCATCCTTTGAACAAAGCTATCCCGTAGATCATCATCCAAAATCTTAGGGTCTTTTTGTTCAAAATCCAAATCAAAAATCAAGGACAAAATCTCAAAATCTCAAAAATCTCAAAATCCAAAATCAAGAATCTGCAAATTCCTAAAAGCCTAGTGTCTCATTCAAGATTTATCAAAAGACAAAACATCCATATCATCCATCCCTAAAACATCATTATCATATCATCACCTTTGATCCTCAAAGCATCCTAAAACTTTTCACTTTCAAACATAAGGTAAAGATTGATTGACCTATATAGGATCTAGACTATATGCAGTATTGAATGCTCAACTTTTACAAGATTTATTCCAAGTTAATTAGAACAAAATTAACTCATGTAAATAATTAAAGTAACGAGAATAATAAAGTGATGCCAATAGAATCAGAGAGAAGAATAGAGAAAGATATGCAAATAGAGTTTGATTACGGAGTTCACCACAATCATGACTATGTCTCCGGGTCCACTCTAATGGAGTGAGACCAATCCGATTAATCTCCAGAAAATGATTACAAAAGGTCTTCCACCTATTACAAGATTTCTGTCTCCTTGGACGATAATGAATTACAAAGAAATCCTTCAACAAATGCAACAAGCTTAACTAAGCTTCAAATGCATAAGGATCAAATTCACTATCACTTGGAAATATTCTCACAACTCTCTCAAAAATTCACTTGTCACCTCAGCTTCATCATTTGCATTCCTTCACCTTGAAAAATCTTCCCAAGAACTCTTTTAGCTAAACTCTCTCCCTTTCACCCCTTTAAATACAAAAAATTCACCTAATTTGGTGAAAACCATAAAATTTATTAATATCCCCCATATCTCCTAATTTTACATAGGAAAATCTTCAAATCTCCCATTATTTACATTTAGGATTATATTATCCCTTTAAATCATTCATTCCCTAGCTTAACTTATTGTAGGAGTTTGTTAATTAGGATTTATTTGTTTTATATTCTTTATTTATAGGGGAGTTTTTTTTTTTAAATCAAAGCATTTGGTTTTGATCCTACATTAAACACAACCGATGCCATCCATATTTATGACCTGTTCGATGGCTCATCGGTGATGATATATTTTGGGAACCCGGTCGTCGGTTCCCTTTCCACCATTTACAACAAAATCCATAACAAAATAAACTGAAGCCTATACATAGCATAGGTGCCGACGATGATACAACGGCACAACGGCTGGCTAGCATGGGAGAGGTCGCGGGGTCAAACCCCAATCACACTTTTGTTAAAACAAACCATAAAACTCACCGAAAATGAAGGGAAACGTGTCAATCTCTGATTCACTGAGGAAGCCACATAGATGCTGATGAAGCTAACCGTACGCTAACTATGCATTGACATGTCTGTGAAATTGGATGATGGCGTGGCGTATGGAGAGATGACATGGGATGCTGACTGGAGTACGGACTGCCACGTGTCATATTTTGATTCATCCGTACAATGCTGACAAGGATGACACATGTCAAATTCTGACTGGTCCACTTCACTGTTTGTACAGTACATAATGTTGACGTTAGCATCCGTACAGTCAAAGTCAACCCTTCATAGCATGATCTTTGACTGATGATATCTTTTGCCTACGATGTCAGATTTTGACAAAATGAGTTGTGTTGGAAAGCTTGCGATGAGCTCTCCGCGATGATTCCAAATTTGAAAACTTTTGACGAAATCATTTTTTTGCTTTCTGGATGCCCTCTGATCCTAGTTTGACCCAAGGTTTGACTGCTATAACTTGTGCAAACGGACTCCTTTTCGCTCCGTTCAAGTTGCATTGGAATCAGGACACTGAGATCTTTTTGATGGTGCTAAAATCTAGAGATTTGGAGACACTTCAATTTCACTAAAAATATCCACCGAATCAGGCCTCCCCACTGAAGACCTTTTGGACCTCCAAAAGTAGCATTTACTCTGACATTAAGTGAGGACTTGGCCTCCCCACTTGTCATGTATCCTCTGTACATCTGGAAACCTGGCTCTCAAGCACAATGAAGATTGCAATAACATTGTTTGACATAAACATTATTCTATCACTTCCATAAGCTTCTACATCAAATTTCATAGCCAGTAACCAACAAATATTGACTAGCATCAAGCTGAACAATAATGCAGAGATGAAAAATAATAAGTCAACAACAATTTGATCCTTTACAACAGGAACATTTTTACCCAAGGAACCATCAATGCTTTCAATCAACATTCCCTCATGTTGTACTGTGGGTGCATCCTACAACATTTGACCCTGGTTAGCTACTCCAAGTTCAAGTTTAGAACCACCTGTGCTGATAGACATAAGAGTTAACTCTTTACTTGCATTAATTACCCTCTTTAACTACCCTGTGTTTGCAAAAGAACGATCAATCTTAATCTTGTGAGAATGTACAATATATTGAATGCCATCTTTAAACAAGTGATAATGATTATTTTCCCTGTAGAAAATTGCTTTCCTATCATAAAGATAAGGGCTACCAAGCACTATCCCATAGATATCCAGTGAAACCACATCAAACTGTACTTCATCCACAAATTTACTAGTGATTGTGAATCTTAAGGTGCATTGTCTTATTACTTGTAGCTTATCATTTTTACAAATCCATCCTAGTGGATAAGGTTTCTTATGTTGTGTAGTTTTTAATCCCAAGTTTCTTACAACACTTTCAGAAATTAAGTTCACTTGAGAACCACTATCTATGAGTGCATCAATTTTAGTGTTCTTAGCAACAACCCTTAAATGAAACAACTCATTCCTTTTCTTATCTTCAGAGAAATCCTTAACTGTAGAAGTAGAAGCACAACTAGCAATAAAAAAACTAGAAATAAGAGCTTTACCTTTTAGACCCATAGCTGTTATCTTAGTCTCATCATCTAAATCTGAACCAAGATCCATAACATCATTTTTGGCTTTCTCCTTACTCTTCTATTTCTAATTCTATCTCTGAGCCCACTTAGGCTTCAATTTAGGATGCAACTTCCAACAATGATCTTCATCATGACCCTTCCTATCACAATGAGAGCAAGCAAACTTATCATCCTTCTTAACTATAGTTGTCTTCTTTCCTTTCCCTGTCTCTGCATTCTTAGAATATTTCTTTACATCATTATCAAACTTATCGATAAAAGATCCTTTACCCCTTGACTCTAAGTGTGTAGCTTGAACAGACACTTCATCCAAATTACAAGGGTTCAAAACCAAAATAGAATGCCTAAGGTAGGAATGCAAAACTCCTATGTACTTCAACAAAGTGTCCTGGGTGTACAAAGGAACATTCAAAGCAATATCCCTTTTCCTGAATTCATGGGTGTACTCTTGGACAGTTTGACCTTTCCCTTGCCTAAACATTTGCCAGTCCATCATTAACTACTGCATATGTCCTAGGGGATAAAATTTCTTTTTAAGAGCATTAACAAACTCTACCCAAGTTAAACTGACTCTACCATGTTGTGAAATTTCTACCTTAGACTTACTCTCCCACCAGGTTAAAGTTGTACCTCCTAAACGAAGAGTAACTAATTGGATCCTATCAACATCATCTAATAGGTTTTGGACTCTACAGTAGACTTCAACTTGTTGAATCCAATCATCCAATTTTTTAGCATTAAGTTCACCACAATACTTAGGCAAGTCAAATTTTACATCCAATTTAATTTTAGGCTTATACCCACTCTTGAAAGGATTAAAAGAAGTAGAATGAGGAGAAGATGGAGAAGAAGGAGAAGAGGGAGGAGAAGACGAAGAGGCTGGATCTGGTTGCTTGTCACCATCTCCATGATGTTTCTCTTTCTTGTCTTCATGAACATCTTTCTTTGACGAACCTCCTTCATGTTCTTCCCACTCTTGTCTCTCTTGAAAAAGAATTTCCACCTTAGCCTTCATCTCGAGGAATTCTCTTCAAAACTCCTTCTCACTGATTTCTTTAGGAATCTCCATTCCAAACACAGACATCTTCAGAAAACTTCTTCGCTTCCCGATCTCAAGATAAAATTCTTCAAGCTTTCCTTCACCCTTCTGAATCCTAGATCTCATTAGCATTCAAAAATAAATAACTGCAATAATAGTCAACTGAGCTCTGATACCAACTTGATCTGTATAGGATCTAGACTAT
Source organism: Sequoia sempervirens (assembly GCA_007258455.2). Classification (NCBI taxonomy): domain Eukaryota; kingdom Viridiplantae; phylum Streptophyta; class Pinopsida; order Cupressales; family Cupressaceae; genus Sequoia; species Sequoia sempervirens. The sequence goes on from VDFB02193867.1 coordinate 429,514,242, forward strand.
ATGCAGTATTGAATGCTCAACTTTTACAAGATTTATTCCAAGTTAATTAGAACAAAATTAACTCACGTAAATAATTAAAGTAACAAGAATAATAAAGTGATGCCAATAGAATGAGAGAGAAGAATAGAGAAATAGATGCAAACAGAGTTTGATTATGGAGTTCGCCACAATCGTGACTATGTCTCCGGGTCCACTCCAATGGAGTGAGACTGATCCGATTAATCTCGAGAAAATGATTACAAAAGGTCTTCCACCTATTACAATATTTTTGTCTCCTTGGACGATAATGAATTACAAAGAAATCCTTCAACAAATGCAACAAGCTTAACTAAGCTTCAAATGCATAAGGATCAAATTCACTATCACTTGGAAATATTCTCACAACTCTCTCAAAAATTCACTTGTCACCTCAGCTTCATCATTTGCATTCCTTCACCTTGAAAAATCTTCCCAAGAACTCTTTTAGCTAAACTCTCTCCCTTTCACCCCTTTAAATACAAAAAATTCACCTAATTTGGTGAAAACCATAAAATTTATTAATATCCCCCATATCTCCTAATTTTACATAGGAAAATCTTCAAATCTCCCATTATTTACATTTAGGATTATATTATCCCTTTAAATCATTCATTCCAAAAAATGAAGGGACACATGTCAATCTCTGATTCACTGAGGAAGCCACATCGATGCTAATGAAACTAGCCGTACGCTGACTGTGCGGTGACTGTGTATTGACGTGTCTGCCAAATCGGATGATGACATGGCGTACGAAGAGATGACGTGGCATGTTGACTGGAGTGCGGACTGCCACGTGTCACATTCTGATTCATCCGTACAATGCTAATGAGGATGACATGTGTCAAATTCTGATTGGTCCACTTCACTGTCTGTACAGTATGGAATGTTGACGTCAGCATCCGTATGGTCAAATTCAACCCTTCATAGCATGATCTTTGACTGACGATATCTTGCGCCTACAATGTCAGATTTTGATGAAACGAGTTAAATTGGAAAGCTTGCGATGAGCTCTCCGCGATGATGCCAACTTTGACAACTTTTGACGACATCATTTTTTTTGCTTTCTAGATGCCCTTTGATCCTAGTTTGACCCAAGGTTTGACTGGCTATAACTCATGTAAACGGACTCCTTTTCACTCCGTTCAAGTTGCGTTGGAATCAGGATGCTGAGATATTTCTGATGGTGCTGAAATCTAGAGATTTGGAGACACTTCAATTTCACTAAAAATATCCAACGGATCATCAATCCAAAGAATCAAGAGATTCATCTCCCATATTCTCGAAGATTGATCCTTGTTTTATGGTTCAAACGAGATCTCAATACAAGAAGAGTATTGAAGCCAACAAAGAAACTCCTACTTCAAGTGATCTTAGCCAAACAAACACAGAAATGAATCTAGCTGAATCAAGTAATCGATTGATCCCCTCATCATCCCAAAATCCACAAGAAGAAAATCAAGGGGAGGACCTTACCTTTGGAATGTCTCGCAAGGAAATGATGGAAATGCTCCAAAATCCAGACAACCATAGAACCATCAACATCATGATGAGACTTAACCCTTTTTTGTACATGCTTGAACTAGCAAAACAAGGTGCCAAGTTGCCTTCAAATTTTGATGTGAGTACTATAGTGGATACATCATTTCCTCTGATCTCATCCACCATTCCCATTTCATCTACACCTCCATCTCAAAACATCACACAAAATATTTTACAAATCACAACATCATTTTCTCCAACACAACCCAATGTCAACAAGGAAAACACATTCCTTAATGCTCTTCAATCACATCCCCTTGTTAATAATCAAAACTTGGACACAAACACCACCTTGGAACAAAACATACTCAACAACCCATTACACAAAAATGTTCCTCTCACTCTACATTATGACCCATCATCAACATCTTTTCATGGAGCACCACAAACACCTCTTCTCACAAATTCACAAGAAGAGGGAGATACGTTCGGACTAGGGGGCTTATTCGACACCATGACATTTTCACAACAACTCACACCTCTCACATTTCCACCTCTTCTTCCATTGCCATTATCATCCACACCACTCCTTGGTTTAGGGATCCCTCCCCTACCAGGTATCAATCAAATCGATATCCCAACCATCAATCAAAACATTGCGCCAAACACTCAAAATTTGTCGTTGATATCACAACAACAAACAACAAACACACACGCAATGGCAACATCATCGAACATCCCCCTAACATCACAAAGCATGGTCTCTCAAGGACCAACCACATCAATACCATTATGCAACACCCAAAACATCAACACAACATCATCATCCACCACCATTCCAAATCCACCACCACCTCGACCACCACCAACGTTCACCACATCAAACCAATTCGACGCAGCATTGCAAGCCACTTTCCAAAGAGGATACCAACAAGTTCAAAAACAAAAAGTTGTACAACAAGTTGCTCAAGCCACACAAGCTGCCCAAGCTACACAAGCCACATTGCAAGCACAACAAGCTCAATAAACTCAAGCTTTACTACAACAACAACAACAAGCTGCTCAAGTTTCCCAAGCTACACAAGCATTATAAGCACAAAGGGTCACTCAAGAACAATTATTATTACAGCAACAAGCTGCACAAGTGCAAGCACAAGCCCAAGCGCAAGCTCAATATCAAGTACAACAAGCACAAGCACAAGCACAACTTCTTGCACAAGCAACACAAGTACAAGCATATCAGCAAGCACTAAAGCAATACCAAGAGCAGCGAGAAGTAGTAGAATTGGTAGCCCAACAACAAGCATTGTGGGAACAATAGCAAGCACAACAAAAAGCATTGTTGGAACAACAACAAGCGCAATAACAAGCACAAACACTAGTGCAACAACAAGCATTGTTCATCCAAAAGCAAGTAGAAGCCGACTTCGCCCACCACAATATACCGATACCATTGAATTATGCATTGACCAACCCATCCATCCAAACCACAATTGCAACACCCTAGAACACATTCATCCCACCCCCTAATCCATAAAGCGATGTAACGACACAACTTAGGTTGCTATCACAACAAGTGCTCGACCTTCAATTAGGGTGAACAACCAAAACACCAAGCAACTTGAGTCCCTATCCATTTGATAGGAGCCTATAAATGAAACCATTCCCTAAGGGATTTGAGATTCCTAAGTTTGACAAATATCGAGGGATGGGAAACCCTGAAGATCACATCAGGGAATTCCAAGTTCATGGCATGGAGGTCGCATACGACGATACTTATCTGATGCAACTATTTCCTAGAAGCTTGGCAAGTCCCGCTATAAAATGGTTCTCTCACTTACCTTCAGGCATTAGAACATTCTAGAAATCAAAGATGCATTCATTAAAAACTATGCATGTAACATTGCAATGGATGTCAACCTTGAAGAACTATCCGCTGTAAAATAAGAAAAGAATGAATCTTTTTCCTCATTCCTTCAACAATGGCAATCCAAGGCCAATCGGAGCAAGTGGACCATGCTAGAAGAAAAACAAGTCTGCACCATCACAGCCAACCTTGAAAGCTGCTTATCATTTCATCTCAAGGTTCAGGGAATCACCACATACAATCAACTGATTTTCAAGGTGCTTGGCATCGAAAGAGCCCTTGTGACTCAACCTACGAAATCAACATCATATCATGAATAGAAAAATAACCACCCATCATCCAATTACAATGAAAAACCTTGTACATGGGCAAGGAACAAGAATGTTACTAATGATGGTGTCGTAGATGCCAAGGTGGTCATTAGTTGTCCATGCTAACATACATCCACATCGCAAATCCAAAATCAACACCAAAACACTCATCACACAACATATCAACCCAATCCAACCATCAATAACCTCAATGATCAAAGAGGACCACCCCAACGCAAAACTTATCCCAAACAAAAATACACTATCTTGGGGGAACCATTGGAGGACATAATGAAAAAGTTGATTGACAAAAAACTCATCAAGCCTCCTACATTTGAAAATTACCAAGAACCTGACATCAAACCCGGTTGGTATAATGAAAATCAACTTTGAAAATTTCATAAGATCAAAGGTCATACCACAAAAAATTGCATGAGACTCAAGAACATCATCCAAGATCTCATTGAAAAGAAAATCATAAACATGGAACAACCTACCAGAAATCAGGATCTTAAAATCTACACAAACCCGATGCCAAATCATGGTAATAAAGGGAATAAAAATGATAAAGGGAAGGGCAGTGTAAATCATATTTATGAATTAGTCATTGCCTCCCTAAATGAATATTTCATGGCCATCACCATTAACAGCGCCCATGCTGAAGATTGTGGAGTCACCACAAGAGGCAACAAAGTCACCATTGCAGGATCATCCCAACCTAATAGAGTCCCTTCATCTAGAGCCATTCCACATAGCTACAATGTCGTGGAACAACTCAAGCGAACACTAGCACACATCTCCATCATGGATTTGTTAAAAATATCATTAGCCCATAAAAAGATCCTTGAGGAAGCATTAGCCTCATCCATCATCCCCGCAAATCTTGATGCGGACCAATTCCAAGCTATGGTCGGGAATATCATAACACCTCATCTCCTTACATTCTCTAACCAAGATTTCCCCGCCCAACCATCTCACAACTGTGCACTTCATTTGGAAGCCATTGTAAACAAGAGCAAAATCAAAAGGGTCCTAGTGGATGGGGGTGCAGGTTTGAACATCTGCTCTCTCAGCCTAATCAAACAGTTGAAAATATCAAAAGATTCAATTGACAAAGGCAAAGGCATCACGATCAGAGCATATGATGACCAAGAAAGAGTGTCTCAGGGCATGATTAAACTCCCTATTCAAGTAGGGCCAACGCTCATGGAAACCACCTGTTAGGTCCTGGACCTAGACTTGCCATACAACATCCTCCCGGGATGCCCATGGATCCATGCAATGAAAGCCGTAGCATCAACCTTCCACCAATGTGTGAAATTTACACATAATGGACAAGAGGTTACCATTCATGGAGATCTTGAACCATTTTCATATTGCAAAAATCTTGAGGCCAAATATTACAAAATCCCCCAAGTGCTAAAGAATGATGAAGGCCCATCCACACCATACATCGACCCCATCACCCTTGCATCCACTTCTACGACAGAGACACCCACCACTCCCGCCATGCCCACCATCTCCAACATTAAGCTCATCATCCAAGAGGATGGTTGTGGAAGCTATAGGCTCTCTAATAATGCTTTTGTGATAGGAGAGTTACCTCAATCTCCTAGGTCATAGGGACGTCCGCAAGAAAACCAAACATCTACATCACAAACCTATCTTGAAAACTATCTTGAATTCACAAGATGGGGAGCCCTTGGCCATGAGGTTATTGAAGCAGATCCATCTCACATGTTATATCAAGATGAAAGACTGACACTTGAATTACTAATGGATGAAAGAAGCATGGGCCTACAAATGATGTTTGCAATGGGCTACGAAAGAAACTAGAGATTGGGACAAAATGACAATGACCTCATAATACCTATCATGCCAAAGACGTGACCCATAAAAAATATTGGTCTTGGATGTACCCCTTCAAGAATAACCATACGTGGCCGAGGTCCTCTGGTTAGAGCCGCTAATGTCTCTCCTCAGCCAATGCTAGTACAAGTACACTCACCAATAGTCACAGGTAGCAACACACATAACTTCATAACTAAGCCCTATATTAGTAGCGATGATGAAGATACCATATCCAATCTCCCTAGGTTATTCGAAGATACCACCTTGTGTATGATTAGCACCCTCTCCTTCAAAATCGATCATCCAAATCATGAGATCCGCCTAGTCTACCGCCAACTGATTGACTATGACCAGCGAGGACCACCAGTTCTTGATACATTCGAAAATGATGAGGCGCTCTTAGAATTCATGGGATTGAGGGATAACATTCCAGATGGATATCATAAGGTAGGGTTTATAATGGAATTGGACACACATGCTTATTATGGGGAAATGATTGAATCCTCCAGTTGCAAAAGTGAGAAACTAAGAATCATATCCAAGTCCTTGAGTGAAAACCACACTATGGCACTCTCTGACAAGAAAATAGTAAAAGGAAAGGACGTATCCAATGGTGAAAACCTCTCTGAGGCACCCAAGGATGAAGGATTCAATCTTCCCTTAAGAGCTATTCATCTAGAGAAGTCAGCAATCTTGGCCGAAAAGTGCAATCTGGTCAACATAGGAACAGAGGAGGCCCCGCATATCACATTCTATGCAGAATCACTATTATCAGAAGAACAAGAACTCCTAGCAACATTCTTAAGGGAAAAGAAAATAAACTTCGCATGGAGTTATGCTGACATGCCAAGGCTTGATCCAAAAACTGTGGTTCATCATTTAGCTGTGTATCCAGAAGAAAAATTGGTCAAACAAAAGCTTTAGAAAATGCATCCTCAAATTGCTTTATTAGTCAAAATGGAACTCAAAAAAATTTTAGATGCAGGATTTATCTGACCAATTGATTATCCAAAATGGGTGTCAAATTTGGTACCTGTTTCAAAACCAGACAGAGCCATTAGAATTTGTATGGACTTTAGATATTTGAACAAGGCATGTCCCAAGGATGATTTACTACTTCCCAACATCGACATGATAGTAGACATGACAGCAGGGCACGAGATGCTATCGCTAATGGATGGATTTTTAAGATACAACCAGATCATGATAGAAAAAGAAGATCAACATAAAACGGCTTTTACTTTTCCATGGGGGACCTACTGCTAGAACATGATGCCATTTGGTCTAAAGAACATAGGAGCAACCTGTTAAAGGGCCATGACATTAATATTCCATGATATGATTCATAAAATAGTCAAAGACTATGTTGATGACATTCTAGCTAAGTCAAGAAAAAGACAAGATCATATATCAACCCTAAGTGCTATTTTTGACAGACTAGAGGAATACAAAGTTAGATTAAACCCTAAGAAGTGCATCTTCAGTGTACAATCAGGTAAACTACTAGGATACATAGTCTCCATGAGGGGTATTGAGGTGGATTCGGCAAAAGTAAAAGCAATCCTTGAGATGGAAGCACCAAAAACATTAAAGCAACTGAGAAGCCTCCAAGGCCGACTTCAATCCATCTGACGATTCATAGCACAACTGGCAGACAAGCAGAACCCATACTCTCACCTACTCCATGAGGGGGTAGCATACAAATGGGATACAAAATGCGAAGAGGCATTTAACAAAATCAAGGAATACCTACTAACACCACCAGTGTTAATGCCACCTATCCTGTGAAAGCCATTGATCTTATATGTGTCAGCAATAGCAGCAGCCCATGGAGCTCTCTTGGCTCAGCATGATGAAAATGGAATAGAGAGGCTATCTACTATATCAGTAGGACAATGGTCAGTCATGAGCTAAATTACTCATTTATCAAGAAAGCTTGCCTCGCAGTAGTGTTTGCATCCCAAAAATTTAGACATTATATGTTGGCACACAAGATAAAGCTCATCGTGAAAATTGATCCTCTCAAGTATCTCTTATCCAAGGCAATGCTCACAGGAAGAATGGAAAAATGGGTGATGATATTATCATAGTATGACATCGAGTATGTGGAAAGGAAATCAATTAAGGGTCAAGTTATTGCAGATCAACTGGCAGAGGCACCAATTTATGCTGAGAATCCTCTTGTATCTAAATTTCCAAACGAATCCATTTTTAACCTCAACGTAATTGACCATTGGAAACTATACTTCGATGGTTCATACACACAACATGGATTAGGAGCTGGTGTCTTCTTCATCACTCCACAAGGGGATTGCATACTGAAATCATACAAATTGGCATTTCCTTGCACTAACAACATAGCAGAATACAAGGCTTTGACTATAGGTCTCAAGATAGCAGTACAATGGAACATCTTAGCTCTCAGGGTGTATGGGGACTCTCAGTTGATCATAAATTAGGTCAATAATGAATATCAGACTAAGGATGACAAGCTAACTCCATACAAGAAATTGGTGGAAACTCTAAAGGAATCCTTCATTGACATAACATTTGAGAAGATTCCAAGAACCAACAACAGAGTAGTTGACGCCATGGCTACAATTGGGTCCCTATTAGACATCCCTCACAACGTGCCAAAATATGAATTTATGATTGAGCAACTTCTTGTTCCCACATTCGATGTACTAAAATTGAAATATGTGTGTGAAATTGTTGGTCCTGGCGATCCTTGGTATCATGACATCTACACATATCTTCGCATAGGAGTCATACCCGTTGACCTACCGTCAAGCCTAAAATGAACCTTTATTAAAAAGGCATCTAGATTTATCATCCTAGGTGATACCTTATATTGTAGAAGCATAGAAGGTACCTTACTACGCTATCTAAATGCTGAGGAGGCATTAACCGCTCTAACCGAGGTTCATAACGGTATCTGTGGATCACACTCGAGTGGAATGACCATTGCCAAGAAACTAATGAGGATGGGGTATTAATGGACCACAATGGAAATAGAAGCACATGATCATGCTAAGAGGTGTATACAATGTCAGTCGCATGGGGACCTCATCCATGCTATAGCTCAAGAGCTTCATCTAATCGTCACACCATGGCCCTTTTCATAGTGGGGACTCGATCTCATTAGGAAAATCTCACCCACCTCATCCAATGGCCATAAATTCATCATAACTACAACTAAGTACTTCACAAAGTGGGTGGAAGCCATACCTATGACGTATATCATTGGCAAGCAGATCTCAAAATTTATCCTGAACTATCTCATCTGTCGTTATGGTGTCCCACAAGCCATTATCTCAGATAATGGGACACCATTTGAGAACCAAGAGGTTTGTGACTTGTGCAAGAAATTCAAAATCTAACATCGCTTCTCCACCCCATATTATCCCCAAGGCAATGGCCAAGCAGAAGCCATGAATAAAACCATCCTCAAAATCCTCAAGAAAATAGTCAATGATGTAGGTCATGATTGGTACTTGCAGCTTAATCCCACCCTCTGGGCTTATCGAACCAGCATCCACACACCCACCAATGCCACCCCCTTCTCCTTGGTCTACGGATCAGAAGTTGTACCCCCTATTGAGATTGAGCTCCCATCCCTCAAAATATCACTGCAAAACCTCATCACTGATGAGGACTATCGGGTGTCAAGATTGAACAAGCTGGAGCTACTGGATGAGAGATGCATATATGCTTTGAATCATTTGCAAGTCTATCAAAATTGACTCAAATGAAGCTATAACAAGAAAATTATAAGCATGACTTTCCAAGTCAGAGAACTAGTCCTAAAAGAAGATCAGAAGAATGTCCCAAACCCAAGCAGCAAAGGCAAGTTCAAACCTAATTGGTTAGGACCTTTCATCATCACAACAAGTTACAAATTAGGGGCATATCAGCTATCAACACCCAAAGGGGAACCCTTGCAAGAGCTCATGAATAGCTCCCATCTCAAAAAGTTTTATGCCTAATTCTTTCAAGGTATAGAACCAAAAAATTAAAAAATTAGAAAAAGTCATGAAAAAATGGTTACTTTGGTGAAAACCTGGCACACAGGTATCTTGGTGACAATAAAAAAATCAAAAAAAGCAAAAAATCCAAAAAAATCAGAAAAAGGATAAAAAAACAATCATCCTCTAGTGAAAACCACTTCAGTGGCACTTTGAGCAAGTACCTTGGTGAAAACCTGGCAAATAGGCACCTTGTGTAAATAAGCACTTTCCATCCACCAGGACCTTTACAGCTTTTTCATCCATCCATTTCACTTCAATCATCCATCGCATGCAGGTATCCATCCATCACACATCCACTCGCATCTGCACCATAGCTTGGCCCTGTGTTCATATCATGATCTCTCCTAGTACTACTCAGCCCATCCTCAAGGTCAGTTTGTCCTACCTTTATCGGGGGAGTCTATTGTATCACAATAGGGGCATGTTCTCATCGGATCGGATTCATGTATGGTCTTAAAGTCCTCAATATCAGAAAATCTAAAAACATTAGAAAATTAGAAAATCCAAAAACATTCAAAACATATCAAAATCCAAAAATAGGTCAAAAAGTCATTCAAAAATCCAAAAACAAGGTTGTCTTGATGAACTACATTGTCTCTGAGCTTGAACGTAGGCAAGGTTGATCTTTGATAATCCCCTGAGACATTTAGGTCAGTCCTATAGGAGTCTATCATAATAAACTGACATCTCATCATGCATATCATCATCTGTAAATCAGTCAAGTTATCAGTTGAACTACGTGGTCTCTGCGTGTATAACATAGGCAAGGCTCATCTGTTGACCAGCCCCCGAGGCCCCTAGGATAGGTCTTTAGGTTAGTCTCTTGGTCAAAATCTTAGAAAATACCAAAACATTTGAAAAATCAAAAATCAAAACATTTGTAAAACCTTGAAAAATACCAAAAACAGCCTCAAAACATTACAAAACTCCAAAAACATCCAAATATTTGAAAAAATTACATTTGTCTCATCTTGCTTGCACCCGCAATAACACCATCCATAATAACTTGATCGTCATCATCAACCTTTGGTGAAACAATCGGAAACAAGTCTAGCAAGTTTTAACGAAAAACTCCAAACGTCAAGTCTAAAGTCTAAATCAGTGTGTAAGCAAGTTGGTTATCTCTTCGCATCGGTAACACATCATCTGAAATGGTCCCATATCAATCATCCCTTATAAATGAAATGATGTGCCATCATCCACTAACATGTCCTAGGATGAATCCTTCATACAATGGACATTATCCTTTAGCAATAAGTTTCTGTTATCATCTTAGAAAACACATCCTCTTTCCATTAGCGGTATTGAAGAGCATCAGTTTGTTTGTTTACTTGGTCTTTATCTTTTGACTTATCTTATTTTGTGCTCATTCCAAGGACGTCTCAATGACATCCCAAAACAACGGATTTAGAGAAATAGGAATGGGGCAATGATCATTATCTTTTGTCTGCTATGCTTGTTGGATGTTCTTGCAATATAACCTTGGCGAATACTTGCTTTGATAGGTATCTATGGAAGAGGTCTAGGGAAACTTGTTGACTATTGTAGGGATAGGTTTTGTATACGCATAAAAAAGGTCATGTCTATAATCCTAGCAATTAATTAAATATTTATTATTTAATTAATTTTTCTAAAGTCCTCTACATATGATTAAATTTAATTAATTTAATTATATTGTTTATTCATCTTATTTCTCTTCCATAATTAAACAAATCTATTTTATTTAATTATTTTCATATGTCCACTTAATTATTTAAATAAATACATTCTATTTATTTAAATTAATTATCATTTGTTTGAATTTAAATTAAATCATTTGATTTAATTAAATTTAAATATCCTTTTCTTCAATTTAATTTTCTTCTTCTAATTAATTAAATGTTTCATTTAATTAATTTCATAAAAGTGATTTAATTAAATAAATCTTATTTAATTAAAAATATCTTATGCTTTCTTTCTAAATCAAAATTAGGTATTTTACCTAATTGTGCAATCTTCTCATATCATAATTAAATATTTTATTTAATTATGAGATATTCTACTTTTTTCAATAAAATATGATTAAAGCTCTCTTCTTATCACAAGCTTTCTTCTGCTTTTAAAAGTTTAATTAAATATTTTATTTAATTAAGAAAAGCTGAATGTCCTTCACAAATAAATAATTGTTTTTTTTTAATTAATTATTTATCAGCTTTAAATCTTTCTTTTATTCTTTTAAAGAAAGATGATTTCTTATCTTCTTATCTTTTTCCTCTTTCATAATAAAATAAAAAAATCTTGTTTTTAGGTTTCTTCTATTTTCTCTTCAGTTTCATCTTTCTTCAACCGTTTGATCTTCCAGGAATTATCACAATCGTTAATCGAGACAGCCAATCAAATTCATTCGAAAAACTCTATAAATACCTGTGTGAATCCAAACATTGGTAATAGGCAATTAATTAGAATTCATGAATTTAGTTCATTTAGCATTTTAATCTCATAGCATCATGTTTATTTCAAGTTTATTATTTCAAATCATCATCATAGCTTAATCATGCATCTACATCATAGCAAAATCTCATTCTTTAGGAAGACAGTTTGTTGAGCCTAGCCTACAATCTAGGAACATAAAGCTGGAATTGACAAAAACACTAAATATAGAGGACGATAGGACGACAATGGAAGCAGGATACTGAGTTTGCATCTCTTTATTTTTTATATTCTGTTTTGATATAATTTCCTATTGGTGTGTTTGAATATTTGTTTCAATTCATTTACACATCTGATTTTCATACACACATTAAATGGCGCCCACTGTGGGGCCTATGCCCCTATTTTAGACTTCTTTCTTACAGGTTTTTCTTGCAAATTTGCTTACAGGTTTTCTAACATTTGGCAATGCATCTGGAAGATTCAGAGATTTTTATTTTGCAGGTATTTCGGCGCATCTAAAGACTGTTTCAGCGCATCTGGGAATTTCTGCGGCACATCTGGGAAACAGAATGGCGCATCCAAGCATTTCTGCAGAGCATTTAGGAATTTAGTTAGCGCATATAGGACTTTCTTTAGCGCATTTAAATATGTTTCAAAAAAATTTAAAAAAAAATTGCATTTAGAATAGCGCATATAGGTTCTGTTTTTGCGCATCTGGGTGACAAAGCGGTGCATTTGTATTCTATTTTAGCGCATTTGGGTAACAGAGTTGCACATCTGGTGTCTGTTTCTACGCATCTGGGGGACAAAGTTTCACATCTGAATTGTAACCGAGATTCTGAGTTTGACGCCTTCCGCAGACATAATTTCTTTCATTTTCTTGCTAAATTTAAAATGAATCAATCTAGGGTAACCACCACACCTTTATCATGCAGTTAAAACGAACCCCATGTTTGTTGTGAAACAAAATATTCACTTAGAATAAATCACTTTTGATTTTGGTGCATTTAAAATGAACTTGTCTACTCTTCTTGACTGTGCTTGAAAGTGGTAGGTGATTATGCTCTCACCCTGTGCAAACTAGGTGATCAGAAAACTAGACCCACTTTTCCCTGTGTAACCCTGATTTGATAATCAAAGTATCCTCTCCCCTTGCGTACTTGTGCGATCCTGGGTGCAAGAGAAATGGTTATTGACTCTAGAAATTGGGTTTTCCTAGGGATTTCATCACCCCAACGCGACTCAAACTAGCAACGGAGCTAAAGCCAAGCTACCCGCAACCAGTATATAAATGTAAATCATAAGGGAAAACCTAAGGTTGCTTGTGCGGATGTGTCATACGGACGGAGTTGTACTCCCTTAAACCCTGTTGAGCTTAACCTCTTCAGGCTGGAGTGCCACCTTAATGGTGATTAATCTCTTGCCCCATGGCCACTCGAACGGGTCCCGAACTAAAAACCATTGTTTAGAAAGCCAAAAACCTTCTATCTGCTAGTCCAGCACCGGTCGGTGTGAAGCCTTCCACACTTTCGCAATCAGTAGTAGAGGTGATCAGCTCGCCATGGGAGTTTCATGGGGGTTGGAAGCTTGGTTGGCCTGAAAAGAGAGTGCACTGTAAGGGGGAGCCCGTGCAGCCAAACTTCTGGATTCACACGCTACTAATATGCAGTTGGGGAAACCCATGTGGAATCTAGCGGATATTGTCCTGGCCTAACCTAGGTTGTGCTTGTCTTATTATGTTCTTGGTTACGAATCAACTTAAATCAGATTGTTTGTTGTGCTTTCAAAAATATTAATTCAGATAAAACATCATCCAAAAACCAACATGATAAATTTCAGCTGAAAACTAGTCAAAACTGTCCTTAGAAAAACTATTTTAGCGCATCTAGGAAAAACTGCAGCGCATTTAAATTTTGTTTTAATGCATTTGTGTTCTGTTTCAGCGCATTTAGGGTATTCTGCTACGCATATGTGCTCTGTTTCTGCACATATAAGGTATTCTGCAGCGCATTTTACTCTTTCTCCAGCGCATTTACCTTTTTCTGCAGCGCATTTAGGAAACAGAATAGCGCTTTTAGGTTTCTGTCAAAATTTGTACACAGACCTGAATCTCTGAGATTTTACTCCCATGTTGAGAAAGTGGAAATCAACCAAGTTCACCAAGAAATCAGTTTTCAATAGGATCAAGAAGCCCAAAACAAACTTAAGTTACAAAAAGACTTTATATCACAGAGAATTCATGTATAAGAGTCGAGACGTCTTGCTCCATTATCGCACATTCCTCCATAGATACCAAGACTACATTAGGGGATTCACCGACGATTATGCTGTAGAACCTTTGGCTACCCAAGCTTATTATCAAAGATTAGCATTGTCTCAATGTCACAATCTTAATCAACCTCTTGAGTTTGAGAATATACCACAACCTTCAATTGAATATTCAACGCGCCCTAATCAAATCCTTTAGTAACTTTTGATCATATCTGAGGATTTCTTACATATGCCTATTTTTACAAGATCTCAACACAACTAACTAGGAGAAACATCTCAACAAGAAACTCCCGCCCACAACATTCAAGAAGAGGGTGAACGTGATAGTCCTCTTTTTAGTGTGAATCGCAATCCCCTTTTCAATTACAACAATATGGCTGATAGAGAGGAAAATCCGTTTCATAAGAACAAAAACATGAGCAAAACTCCCGTAGATAGTGATGATGACCAAGAGGAAGAACTTCAACTTAGAGAGGCGGAACAAAACCCCAAGTTTCTCAAAATCCTTGAACAGATTCTACAACGTGACAAAGAGAAGTATTTTCTTTTCTTAGCAGATCAAGGAGCTAAATTGCCTAAAGACTTTGATACTGAGAAATTAAAAAGCAAAGAAGATGAACCATCCCTGTCTAATTTTGATTTTTTTAAACAAGAGCTTAAAGAACTCCAAGGAATAGTCAAAGAATTACGAGGGGGAACCACAACCAAGAAATACACTTTGGATGACATATGTCCTTATCCTTTTGATAGAAGTCTCAACATGATTCCATTTCCTAAACACTGTGAAATTCCCAAATTTGATCGTTACAATGGGAAATCAGACCCAACTGACCATGTTAGAGACTTTCGAAACATGACATTGGAGTTTTCCCATGAGGATACTTATTTACTGTGATTATTTCCTCAAAGCCTTGGAGTCAATTCTATGGAATGGTTATCTAAGATTACACCTCCTGTTCAAACATTTGAGGAATTGATCAATTTGTTCATAACACAATACGCCTACAACATTCAACACCAAATCACCATGATTGATCTTTGCAAAGTTGCGCAAAAACTTGGTGAATCTTTCACTACTTTTCTTCAAAGATGGAGGAGAATGTTCGCTAGGTACCCACGACATGTTCCTGAAAAGGAGAAAATGGTTACTTTCATCAATAGTCTCAACTCAGAAATGAGCTATCGCTTAAATCTACATTGTCCATCTTCCTTTGAGAAATTGATTGAGGATGCCATCACCGTCGAAAGTGCATTGGTCAAAAGAGGAACAATAAAACTTGACAGGGACAATTCTAGCTCATCTAACCATTACAAAAATCAAGACAAGTCTAAATTTTGGACCCGCAACAAGAACATTGTAAATGATGGTGTTGTAGATGCAAATCATATCACGACTAGGACATTTGTCTTGAGCACTCCTCATAACAATAATTACAACAATGTCAATTCAGTCGTGAATCTAGGAAACAATCATCCCCCTTCAATGAACAACAATCAGGGGACTGTCAATAACCAAAACTATCGGGGAAACAACAACAACACTTTAGGGAATAACTCCAACACGAACCCACAACGCTTTTCATTCTTCTCCAATAGAATAACTTTCACTCCACTAGGACAATCCTTGGAATCTGCTTTTAAAGAGGTTATGGAAAAGAATATCCTTACGTTACCACCGCAACACAATTATGAACCTAGTGTAAAACCTCCATCATGGAATGAGGCTTATTTTTGTGACTATCATAGGTGCAAAGGTCATCGTACAAACCAGTGTCAAGCTTTGAAACATGCTATTCAAGATCTAATTGACAAAGGCATTATCACAGTAGAAGGACAACAGAAATCCAATGAAGATCACCAAGCATTTCGCAATCCTCTACCAAATTATCAAAAGGGAGAGTCTTCTGACAAAAATGTGAATCAAATTGATGACAATGTAATCCGTCACCTCTATACAGATGATGAGCGAGTCAACATTATAAAAATCAAGGAAAAAGTAGATAATGGACAAGTGAATGTCACAACGAGAGTACAAGGTAAAGTTGTCTTGAAAGGCACCTCTTCAAAATCCACTGAGACTTTCCCTCAACATCAATATGACTTAGTCAACCAACTTTGAAAAACTATGGCTCAAATCTCCATTTTAGAACTCCTAAAAATTTCCCCTGCACATAAGGAAATCTTAGACAAAGCCCTTTTTGAAACGACTGTATCCACGGATTTGGATGTGAACTGATTTCAAGCCATGGTAGGACATTTGTCCTCACCTACATGTCTCTCATTTTCAGACAAAGATGATGTTTCCATGACTCATCCCCACAATTCATCATTATACTTAGAGGTCATGATCCACAAGTTCTGTGTTAAGCGTGTTCTAATAGATGGAGGGGCTGGTCTAAACATATGTACCTTAAAGGTGGTTCAAGCATTAGGATTTGCAGAAGACTCCATTGATCCTAGAAGGAAGATTACTATAAAAGCCTATGATGATGAGGAGAGAACATCAAAAGGTCTAATCATGTTACCAATCAAAGTGGGACCTGTTATCAAAAATACCTTTTGTCAAGTTTTAGATAGAGATCTCGCATACAACATCCTGTTGGGTCGTCCTTGGATCCATGAAATGCAAGCTGTTCCGTCCACTTACCATCAATGTCTTAAGTTTCCATATGATGGATAGGAAATCACTATACCAGCTGATAATTCAAACACCCAAACTTGTGCCAATTCAAAGCTCATCAGGATACTTTGGTTCTGAATAATTGAGAAGCACTTGCTGATACTTCTCCTAAGCATAATACACAAATCAGTCAATTAGCCAAAAGCTTTGACAAGAAACTGCAATTCAAGGAAAGTGGAGTTGGGGAATATTCCCTTTGTCTTGCTAATCTACCTACATATCCTCGATCACATGGAAAACCTTCTATTACACAGCAACAGATATTAGTGGCATCAACATCAGCACAAATACAAACAGAGCCCACTACCAAGTTCAATGGACAATTTATCAAAGAAAAGTTTCCCATGGGAGATCCTGAGGATATAGCAATTTTGGATTAGCTCTATAAGGATGAAGAGGAAGCAGTTCTAAATGTCACCTTACCAACAGATCAATATGGGAAAGGATATTCCATCATGCAAAAGATGGGATATGACAATGGTCCTCTTAGAAAAAGGAAAAAAGGTGTAGTTGAGCCTATCCATCTCTCGGGGCTTGCTGCATATGATAAAATTGGAATAGGCTATGATGCTACCTCATCTAAACAATCACAAGGTAATTTTTTTACACTACAAGAAGGTTCTGATAAGAAAGTGACATGTTTGGTATCAATCCTGAATTTCATAGAAAATAATTCTAAGACCGATTCTACTGAATATGAATGGTATACCATCCACAATGATGAATTTTGAAGGGACAAAGAGGTAGATGTCATACATAAGTATATGCCCACTTTAATCAAAGGAGAAAGTTCAGGATCCCAACCACAAGAATCTGAACCACAATGTAACTATGAGTCTAGTGATACTGAGTCGGATTTTAACGAACAAGACTATCAGGAGACTAGTACCATCATTGACCTACCTCATACCTCAGATCCTACCGATAACTCTCTTTTGACCCTAACCATCGCCGATTTCACACGACCAAATGACTTGTTACCGTTAATCCACCCTGATCTCATTGACTGGGATCTAACTGAACCTATTGATATACCTATTTTTCCCAATGACGAGGCTATCATAAACTTCCTTTCCGCCGACGATGTAAATAATTGTTCCACTGGCAATTTTCGGTATGAAGTCTTTAATCAGGAGAGTCTCAAGTCTCCTAGCTGCAAAAATGAAAATAAAGAAAAATGATCTAGTGGTGAAAACCAGAATATGGCAGTACTAGATCAAGTAAAAGATAAAATAAAGAGCGTATCAGAGGGTGAAAACCTTTTTAAGGCACCACCTGATGGGACTCTTGACACTCTCCCGGAACACTATCATGAGCGATCACCCATCTTGATTGAGCCTACAAAGGAAATCAATATTACAACTACAGATAATCCAAGGATTCTAGAGATAGCTGAATCAATGACAGATAAAGAAATCCCAGAGTTCATGAACTTTCTCAAAGAAAATTAAGTTAATTTTGCTTGGTCATATGCGGACATGCTAGGCCTTGATCCTGATCTCATTATGCATCATTTGTCTATCAAACCAGGAGTTAAACCAGTAAAACAAAAACTCAAAAAGATGAATCCTCATGTAGCACTACTGGTTAAGGAAGAACTCAAGAAGCTCCTCGATGCAGGCTTTATAAGAAAAATTGCCTATGCAGAATGGATCTCCAATATTGTACCAATAGCAAAGCCAGACAAACGTGTAAGAGTATGCACTGATTTCAGAGATCTTAACAAAGCTTGCCCAAAGGATGACTTTCCGCTTCTGAGCATCGACATTATAGTTGATTTGACAGCTGGCCATGCCATGTATTCATTAATGGATGGTTTATCTGGTTACAACCAAATCAAGATTGCACCAGAAGACCAAGAGAAAACAGCTTTCACTTGTCCGTGGGGAACATACTGTTGGAATGTCATGCCTTTTGGCTTAAAGAATGCTGGAGCTACTTATCAAAGAGCTATGACTATGATCTTTCACGACATGATGCACAAATTCATGGAAGATTATGTAGATGACATATTGGAAAAATCATACACCAGAGAAGGACACTTGGAGATACTATCAAAAATATTTACCAGATTGGAGAAATTCAAAGTTTGCCTAAACCCTAAGAAATGTGTTTTTGGGGTCACATCCGGAAAGCTGTTAGGATATATTGTTTCAGAAAAGGGAATTGAAGTAGATCCTGCAAAAGTTCAGGCAATCATGAAGATGCCTCCTCCAAAGAACATCAGTCAATTGAGGTCATTACAAGGGAAACTTCATTCCATTAGAAGATTCATTGCACAATTGGCTGACAAAAGTCTACTGTTCACACATCTCCTACATAAGAATGTTCCTTTTAGATGGGATGACAAATGTGAAATGGCATTTCAACAAATCAAGCAGTACCTGATGAACCCACCAGTTCTCGTACCACCAAGTCCAGAAAAACCATTGATCCTGTATATTGTTGCAACCGAGACATCCTTGGGAGCATTATTAGCACAAGAAGACCATGAAGGGAACTAACGTGCAATCTATTACATTAGCAGAACAATGACAAGTCATGAGCTTAACTACACTTTTATTGAGAAAGCTTGTTTAGCAGTAGTCTTTGCTTCACAGAAATTCTGACATTACATGCTAACTCATATAATCAATCTTGTTTCAAAAATTGATCCACTCAAGTATCTACTAAGTAAAGCATCACTAACGGGAAGGTTAGCAAAATGGGTCATGATTTTGAGTGAGTTTGACATCCACTATGTTGATCGCAAAGCAATTAAAGGACAAGTTATTGTCGATCAATTAGCAGACGCTCCTCTCCAAACAGAGCACCCCTTACACATTGAGTTTCCAGATGCTGATGTTTTCACAGCGGACTCTAAGCAGCTATGGTCCTTATACTTCGATGGTTCTTTTACTCAACATGGATCGGGGGCAGGCATTCTCTTTGTCACCCCTCAAGGACATACCATTCCTCGGTCATATAGGCTAATGTTTCCATGCACCAATAACATAGCCAAATATGAAGCACTAATCATTGGATTAAAGACAGCAGTGGAATGGAGGATTACCGAGCTACAAGTTTATGGTGACTCACAATTAGTCATTAACCAAATCAATGATGATTATCAGACTAAGGATGACAAGTTGTTACCATACAAGAAGATGGTTGATGACTTCAAAAAGTACTTTGTAAACATTCAGTTCACCCAAATTCCAAGGGTTGACAACAAGGTGGCTGACGCTATGGCTACGATCGCCTCATTGGTACAACTACCAGAAAAATAGACTCGCTATGAATTTCTGGTGGAACAATTATTTACACCTACCTATGACACACCTGAAAGCCAAATTATCTGCCACTTGGTAGGATCCGATTCACCCTGGTATGGTAAGATTTATACCTACCTAAAAGATGACATTTTACCACCTGACTTATCCCGCAACCAAAAACATAACTTTATTCGACAATCCTCTCGATATACCCTTATCGCTGATACCCTTTACCGCCGTGGTCTTGATGGTACTTTACTCCGATGTCTTGAATGTGACGAATCTAACAAAGCTTTACAAGAAGTTCATGGGGGCATTTTTGGTACTCATTCGAGTGGACTGACCTTATCCAAAAAATTGATTAGAATGGGTTATTACTGGCCTACAATGGAGAGGGAATCATTCACTTTTGTTAAAACATGCTCAAAATGTCAGATTCATGGGAATCTTATTCATGCTCCTACACAAGAACTTCACTCATTCACACCAACCTGGCCATTTTCTCAATGGGGGTTAGATCTAGTAGGGAAAATTCATCCCTCCTCCTCAAATGGACATAAGTTCATCATCACAGCAACCAAATATTTCACTAAGTGGATTGAGGCAGTACCTCTCTCTAAAGTCACTGGAAAACAAATCTCATCCTTCATACTCAACTACATTATTTGTTGATATGGTATTCCTAATGCCATTATTACAGATAATGGTCGACCTTTCAAGAATCAGGATGTTGATGAACTTTGTGAAAGATTCCATATTCAGCACAGATATTCCATGCCTTATTATCCTCAAGGGAATGGCCAAGCAGAGGCCTCAAACAAGACTATACTAAAGATCTTGAAGAAGACTGTCAATGACTCAGGGAAGGATTGGCATGTTCAACTCAATCCCGCCTTGTGGCCTTACAGAACTAGTGTCTGAATGCCGACAGGAGCAACACCTTTTGCCCTCATCTATGGAGAAGAAGCCATATTGCCTTAAGAAGTAGAGATACCTTCATTAAGAGTATCACTGAAAGATCTCATAACAGATGAGGAATACAGAGTTTCCCGACTCCAAGAGTTAGAACTTTTAGATGAAAAGAGACAAAGAGTAGCAGACCATTTGAAAGCGTACCAACAGATGATGTCTCGTAGCTATAATCACAAAGTAAAGCCACGTACCTTTCAGGTGGTGATCTAGTTCTGAAAGAGAACCCACATAATCAACAAGACAGAGAAAAGAAAGGAAAGTTTGAACCAAACTGCTAAGGCCCTTATGTGGTTATTGCCATCTACGGTTCAGGAGCATACAAGTTATCAACGCCAGACGGGGACCTATTTGATGAACCTATCAACAGTATACATCTTAAAAAGTATTATGTTTAAGTCACAAAAGGTCCTGAAGAAATCCAAAAACTATAGAAAAAATCCTGAAGAAATCCAAAAACAGCAGAAAAAGTCCTGAAGAAATCCAAAAACAGCATAAAAAGTCCTGAAAAAATTCAAAAACAGCAGAAAAAGTCCTGAAAAAATCCAAAAACAGTAGAAAAAGTCTTGAAAAAATCCAAATACAGCAGAAAAGGTCCTGAAGAAATCCAAAAACAGTAGAAAAAGTCCTGAAAAAATCCAAAAACAGCAGAAAAGGTCCTAAAGAAATCCAAAAACAGCTAGAAAAAGTCCTGAAGAAATACAAAAAAATCAAAAATAATGTCATAGGGTGAAAACCTGGAAAATAGGTAGTCTATTGACAGAAAAATACAAAAAATAAAAATAAAAAAAAATCAAAAAGAATGTCATAGGGTGAAAAACCTGGCAAATAGGCAGTCTATTGACAGAAAAATTCAAAAAAATAAAAAGAAATCAGAAAAATGCAATAAATATGAATAGTGAAAATCTGGCAAACAGACACTATCCATACCTTTCCATCTATTAGTTCCTGTTTTGCACTTTGTCTTTTCAAAGCTTCCCTTTTTCCGCATCTTTTTCACATCTTAGGGTCATTAATCGCATCATCCTGCTACCATCTGCCTAGAGGGTTAAAACGTCTTACCATGGCTTGATCGTTTGTACATATTCCTTTCCGCAAGTTGTGTCAATAAACGGGGCAAAAACTCAACTGGGGGCACTTAACTTTCAGAGCATACCAAAATAGCTAGACCATGACATACAATCTGAGCATGCAAACAAACAACAAACTCATGCAACAACTTTATCCGATCATGAAACACTTTTCAGCAAGATATCATATCCTTGTCTATTGGATGATCCAGAAATCTGAATAATGCATGAAATAACAGTATTACATATTTGACCAAAAGTTGTTTAATTTTTTATATCATTACTCTGGAGCACACTCAATGATGTACTGAACTAGAGTGGCAAGGAATGAGAATGATTTTTCTTTGTCTGCTATCTTGAGGTTAACAGTCAATCTGATGCAAATATGTCACAGGACATGACGATCAAAGCAATATCATCGATGACAATTCCACATTTGCATCAGAACGGTGGTTAATCTTTGTCTGTTTATGCAAGAAATGCTCAGGTCATCTTGGTTCAATTATACCTCGATGCTTGTGTTCGCTTGCTATATCAAAATTCATGAAAGTTGTACTCTGGTCATCATTGGTGCTAATTTCCCCTCTGATGCTTGTACATACTTCCAACATTTTAAAATGTTCTATGATGATTCAAGAAGGCTTGAAATAGGCTCAACAAACTGGTTAGTTTCATGTAGTTGCATATTTATTAGATCATTGTATATATCTGCATATTGGATTCACATCAGTGTTTTGAAAGACTGAATGAAGTCATCAACGGTTGTCATATAGTTTTGAGCTTTTTGTGGAGGACATTTGGACATTTGACTCATTGCATCCATTCATTATTATCATTTATCATTTATCATCTTTATCATTATTATCATCATTCTCATTCATTGCATTCATTCATTTATCATTTCATTCTCCTTTATCATTTATCTTTTCACTTCATTTTTATCATCATTATTTATCATTCATTGCATCATTATTTATCATTTCATTCCTTTTATCATTTTCATCATCATTTTACCATGTCATTCATCCATTTTATCATTATCATCATTATTTTACCATGATCATTTTATCATTATCATATCATTTATTATTCATTCCATCACTATCATTTACCATTATTGTTATCATTACCATTTTCATTTATCATTTAATCATTTTATCATTATGATCTCATATCATATCATTATCATTTTCATTTTACCATTATCCTCTTCATTTTCGTTATCATTTCATTCATTTTAATCATTATCATCTATCCTCATTCATTTATTATCTTTATCATTACCATATCATTTGCTATTCATTATCATTCTCATTATCATCATCCTTCTCATATATCATTATCATTGTATCAATTATCATTTTCATTTTATCCTTTAATCATTTCATTTTATCATTGTCATTATCATCTTATCAAGTAACATTCTCATTCATTGCATTTCATTCAATTTAATCCTTATCATTTATCCATTTTATCATTATCATCTATTCTTATTTATTCATCATCTTTATCATTACCATTTCGTTTAATATTCATTCTTATTCCACCATTATCATTTATCATTTCATCATTCATTTATCATTTCTCATTTTATCATATCATTTCATTACCATTATCATTTATCATTTCATCATTCATTTATCATTTCTCATTTTATCATATCATTTCATTACCAATATCATTTATCATTTCATCATTCATTTCTCATTTCTCATTTTATCATATCATTTCATTACCATTATCATTTATCACTTCATCATTCATTTATCATTTCTCATTTTATCATATCATTTCATTACCATTATCATTTATCACTTTATTATTCATTTATCATTTAATCATTTATCATTTATCACTTCATTATCATCCCTATCATTTATCTTTTCATATCCCATTCCTTATCTATAATATCACGATGCATTTCATACATGGAAAATTCAAAAAAATTAACATCTCACATATATATACATCATCACAATACATTACATCTACTCACATCACTAGATCATCTTGCATCATAATGATTAGTCCGCAAAAATAATAAAAACATATCAAAATCCATCTCATATCATACATGCATACAAGTCACATCCATAGCATATCACAAATGCATCCACATAAACATCATCAGAAACATTGTCGCTGCATATCATCGCTCATCAAAATAATACAAATGTCCAAATGTCCAATGAAGCTAACAAGGTCAGAACATCATACGTAAGACATGATCAAAACTCAATATACATAATGAATCAACCCCAATAGCTAACTGGTGGATGCCCTTGAAGGAGCTGGTCCGGAAGGAGGTGGCCTGCCACTAGTCCCGGCATCAGGATCCCGTTGAGGCCCTGTAACCTCTCTACCATGTGTCGATGTCTGTGATCGGGTCCTGGTCCTGCTGTGCGATCTGGGATATGGCTCTCACCGCTCAGGAGGGAATAACTCCTCATATCAAACTCTATAGTACTCAGCTTCCCTGGCAGCCTCGAACCCCTCTGCAATGGCCTCTCGTAAGGAGGTACTCTCCATAGTACCCATCAGCCTCTGTGCTACACCCTCGGCCTCCTGTGCTTGCCGTCTAAAGGCATCCCTCTCTGCTACCAACTGTGGCACCTGGGAATCAGGGGTAGGCATCTGAATCTGTACCTGTGCCTATGCCTGAGTCTGTGCTTGAGCCTGAACCTGTGTCTGGGCCTGTGTAAGCTGTGCCTGTAACTGCACTATCATACTCTGAGCCTGAGCTAGCTGACATTGTAGCTGTGCCTGCTGCCCCTGAAAGGTCTGCACCTGTCCCTACAAAGCATCTATCTGTGCCTGTTGCGACGAGGATGACACCCTAATCACTGTCCGCGGTCTGCCACCAGATCTGGCCCGTCAAGGAATCGTGCTCTACCTAGGCTGTCCAACCTCTCCGGTCTCCCCTCATCTCCATCATCTCCCCCATCATCCCCGCCATCTGAGTTGTCCTCCTCCTCCCCATCTCTGCTCTCCTTACTCTCCTCTCCCTCCTCCTCCTCTCCTCCGCCCATCGCCTGCTCTCCACCGGCCACCTCCCCCTGTATCCCTGCCCCTGGCTGTGGTGCAACCCTGATCGCCCGTGCCTCATCTGGCACTGTGAACCGTGGAAAATGATGCATATGAAAATACTGTGCATAATCATCCATCATCCCTGCATCCTGTACCTCTGGCCTGTCTGCCCATATCTCAGGCTGTAATGTGGAGTACTCTGTATACGCTGCCTAGTAGGGAATGCATGGTCCCCATCCTACATCCCCCTTGCGCCACCCATAATGAGCAATGCCCTGGGGCATCCCCTGGGTGAATCCAAACTGCCTCAGAACCCATAGTTCTAGAAATCTCTCAATAATAAAGGGCGTCCACCCTATCAGATACTGTGGTCGGCACACAAAAGGCATCTCTAACTGATCTGTCGCCCAGGCCTCACAATCTGTGTAAGGTCTCCATATCACTGCATCGATGTCATCCAACACCCGTCACCAGTACTCTACCTTGCCCAGCCTCTGCTGGACAATTGCTTCGGAATAGGCATATACATAAGGCCGCCCTGCCGGTCTCGCTCTCGTGCATAGTGGTCTAGTGACTGCTATGTGCTCCCACGCCCAGACCTATAGCAAGGTCACTCCACTCGCCAAGCTCTTCGAGCCTCTGTAGACAATCCGATGGAGATCATGATACATGTCCGCCAAGACACAGCTACCCCAAGCAAATCTCTGTGGTTGAGTAATCATCCACTCCAGCATCCTCCCCCAACCAACTGCGAATCCCTTCGACCAATGGTCCGGTCCAAGGAAGCCCCTGAAAAATGTAACCAACACCACTACCAGAGCAGGATACCTACTGAAATCATCCCAGTCTATCCAGTAACCATATATACCGGGATCGCCACATATCCGCTGCAACGCCTCGGTCCCACCAATCTCCTTGTGGTCATAAACCACAAGGGCACCAACAACCAGAATCCCCAGAATCCGATACACGTCCTCAGGTGTCACACTCATCTCACCTGTCGGCAGGTGGAAGGTGTTATGCTCTGAATGCCATCTCTCGGCCAAGGCCGTCAATAGCCCCCTGTTGGCCCGAATGCCTCGCGGCATGGCCAACAACGGTCCCAATCCACAGTCTGCTATCACCTATAACTCTGCAAGAGTCATCTCTCCTATCCGCTCCCAACATAGTGGGAACCACTCTATGATCTGGAGGCTTTTGAAAGCCTCCTATTTTGTTTGACCATCACAACAAAACAACACATCAATGACCCATATCAAGTGCTACATCAATCTATCAGCATGTCAAATCAATCTACTCTATCATCATTTACTATTTGTTTTTCTTTTTAGGAAAGCAAATTTATCAACACACATCATTTTCTATTTGTATTTCAATCATGAATGCAAATTTTTATCTCCATTTTTACTATTTGTTTTCTATCGCAGAATGCAAATTTATCACACATCTACTCTTTGTTTTTCAATTGCGAGAAGCAGAGTTATCAAATTCAAATCACTCAATCAATCATTTTACTCTTTGTTGTTCATCACAAAGATATCAGCTATCTACTCTTTGTTTTTCAACCACGGAAAGCAAAGTTATCAGTTAAATATCAAATTTTCTATCCTATCAGTATGATAGCCCTACAATTTATCTATCTATTGACTAAGGAAGCAATTTTAATCATCATTTTTCATCACATCAGCGTTTTGGGGAAAATTTCCTAAATGCGTAATTCTGTTGCCCATATACGCTAAAAACCCATATGCGCTAATGTTTTTCTCCTATGCGCTAAACCGTTTCCCCAATGCGCTAAAACTCCATGTGCGCTACTCTGTCTCTCGGATGCGCTACTCTAATTACCCGATGCGCAACTCTAACATTTTTGGACCAAACCCTAAATGCGCAGTTCTGTGCCCTAGATGCGCTAAAACACCTACCTAGCCGATTTCGCCCTATATGCGCAACTCTATCTATTAGATGCGCTAAAAGATCAGTTTTTAATCTATTCCTAGATGCGCTACAGAATTTCCTAAATGCGCTACAAGATTTGTCATATGCGCTAAAACTATTCCTAGATGCGCTAAAATGTTCCAAAAATTTTTAATCCGATTTAAAAACAATTCAAAATTGATCTAAAACATAAAATTTGACAACATAGACGGTTCGAATCACTCACCGGTGGTCCGTATGCAGCTGGTCTCTGGTATCGTCGCGCTCGCTCGAATCTATGTCTGTGCACTGGGATCACCATCTTGCCAAGTCACTATCAGAGCTCAATTTTTACTGTAGCAGCAGGGTGAAAATGACACTTCATTTCACCCCTTTTACCTTATAAGGGTCTTTTTAGGAGGGGCATTAATGGCATTTTCCAGTTTTCATCCTCTTTTTCACTGGGGCATCAGACACATTATCTATCGGGAGCTAAATCACTATTCCCCTACCAATATCAACCTCACATTCCGTGATTTACCTCCCGAGGGGGCATCATCGACAATCAAAAATCAAAAACATATCAGGGGCAAAAAATTTATTTTTCTTTGAAGCAATGCATTTCACACATCACTTCAAAGAGGGGAAAAATGTATACACATAAAAATGGTCATGTCTATAATCCTGACAATTAATTAAATATTTATTATTTAATTAATTTTTCTAAAGTCCTCTACATATGATTAAATTTAATTAATTTAATTATATTGTTTATTCATCTTATTTTTCTTCCATAATTAAACAAATTTATTTTATTTAATTATTTTCATATGTCCACTTAATTATTTAAATAAATACATTCTATTTATTTAAATTAATTATCATTTTTTTGAATTTAAATTAAATCATTTGATTTAATTAAATTTAAATATCCTTTTCTTCAATTTAATTTTCTTCTTCTAATTAATTAAATGTTTTTTAATTAATTTCATAAAAGTGATTTAATTAAATAAATCTTATTTAATTAAAATATCTTATGCTTTCTTTCTAAATCAAAATTGGGTATTTTACCTAATTGTGCAATCTTCTCATATCATAATTAAATATTTTATTTAATTATGAGATATTCTGCTTTTTTCAATAAAACATGATTAAAGCTCTCTTCTTATCACAAGCTTTCTTTTTTTAAAAGCTTAATTAAATATTTTATTTAATTAAGAAACTTGAATGTCCTCCACAAATAAATAATTGATTTTTTTAATTAATTATTTATCAACTTAAATCTTTCTTTTATTCTTTTAAAGAAAGATGATTTCTTATCTTCTTATCTTTTTTCCTCTTTCATAATAAAATAGAAAAATCTTGTTTTTAGGTTTCTTCTATTTTCTCTTCAGTTTCATCTTTCTTCAACTGTTTGATCTGCCAGGAATTATCACAACCGTTAATCGAGACAGCCAATCAAAATCATTCAAAAAACTCTATAAATACCTGTGTGAATCCAAGCATTGGTAATAGGCAATTAATTAGAATTCATGCATTTAGTTCATTTAGCATTTTAATCTCATAGCATCATGTTTATTTCAAGTTTATTATTTCAAATCATCATCATAGCATAATCATGCATCTACATCATAGCAAAATCTCGTTCTTTAGGAAGACAGTTTGTTGAGCCTAGCCTACAATCTAAGAACATAAAGCTGGAATCGACAAAAACACTAAAGATAGAGGACGATAGGATGACAATGGAAGCAGGATACTGAGTTTGCATCTCTTTACTTTTTATATTCTGTTTCGATATAATTTCCTATTGGTGTGTTTGAATATTTGTTTCAATTCATTTACACATCTGATTTTCATACACACAGGTTTACCTTTTCATGTTTTGGTCTGAGGTATCTGAAACTTTTGAGGTGCATCCTAGCAAGGTTTTTGTATGTCAAGTGTGAACAAGGATACTCCTATCTAATTATCAAGTCAAAGTCCATCATAGTAAGTACCATGCCATCCTGGTTTTCTATACCTTGATGTATCGTACCACGTGTGTTATCAAACATAAGAAAATTTGGCCCTTTGAAAATCCCAACTCCTCAGCAAGTAATCATCATCATCATTTGCATATGTGTCATCTTGCATCTTGTTGAAATGACTTCTATTCTTACTAACCGCACTAACAAGGGTACTATGATAGTTAACCATCATCACCATCATCATCATTGCTTCTGCATCCACAAATCATTGGCACATTGCATAAGCATATCATATAGAAATCATTGGCACATCGTGTAAGCATATCATATAGAAATCATGCACATCGCATAAACATATCATATAGGAAACACACGCATTGCATTTTAATCATCATATAAATAGGTTATCATAAAACATTTTTCATAGACAGGTGCATACATGTCATCGCATTTTACCCATTGCATTGCATCACATAGCAATCATTTGCATGGCATAAACATTTCATTTTACCATCTAAATCATCGCATAGCATCTATAAAAACATTCCATAATCATTATAATCATAAGAAAATAGGCATATAAGCATTTAATTCATTACACGTCAGCATATCACTTTACATTAACATATCATTAAATCACATATATCAACATTAGTTATTCTAAGCATCTCATTCCATCATTTCATTTGCATCATATCATGACCATCACATCATATTACATCCATTTAGAAATCATCTCATAATTAAGTACTATTACACACATTATGGCACATCATAGCATTGCATACATCATTAGAAATAAATGCATCCATAGGAACATCACTGCAAAGCATATAGAAATAAACCATCCATGCATAAATAAAAGTACATGGTACATCTCATCAAAATCAGCTCATATATATATTATATCATCCATATCACTGTCATACTACAAGAATAATAATCAGATCACTGTACATGTGTGTCAATCAGTACAAAATGCCCATTGGGCTATCAAAAATGAGCCCATAAAACACAAAAAGTACATCATAAAATTTGGATCATGCTCGAACTCCGTGAATGTTGCCCTCACCCCTGTCACCGTGACCCTCTAGTGGTCTCTGACTAGCCCACTCTGAGTAATCGGGGACCTAGTCTACTCTAGGTACATGGTTGTGGTAGGCCCGGTGGTAGTACTCTATCTCTCGGATGGCCTCCCTGTAGGATCAGACTGACACTGTACCTTGCAAGGACGAAGCGACTGTCATGCTCTCAATTTGCTGCTTACGGCCTAACTCTGTCACTGCCTGTGGCTCTGCAGCCTATCTCTGCTGCATAGCCTGATCTCTCTCTACTCTCAGCTACTCCCTCTTAACCCGTGCCTGGTCCCTCTCGGCCGTCACTGCCTATGCCTGTGTCTGTAACTACAAAATCAAGGCATCCTGTGCATCTGCTTGTCTTGCTAGCTGTTCCCGTGGTTGCACATGAACCCGACCCTCACCCTCGGCTCGTGGTGGTGAGATTGGTGGACTTGCTGCTAGTCCTGCATAGGGACATCTCCCTGACTTGGTGGGACTGGGGGCACCAATGGTGGGTCCTAACGAATCTCGACCCTAGGTCCTCATCCTCATCCTCATCCTCTTGCTCTGCCTTTGACCCTGTATGCCTCTAGATCCTCACCTAGGATAGTCAACTGGAGAGGAGTTCTGAACCAGTCTCTGTAGGCCTGCGTGGTCCCTAGATATGCCAAGCCCTGATTATAAGCCCAAAGTCAGACCACCAAATGTCAAAAGCTATCAACTACCTCTGTGGTAGGAATACCAGGCCCCCATGACACTTGTGTCATGCTGCATGCAAACACGGCTACGTAGCCATCATCTGGTTGATCTTGTGGCTCTCCGAACTGACACTGTACGAACCTAGGCAGATATCTCTCTATCATTGTATGCTCTTGGCCCTGCATATATTGATCCTGACAGAAATAAAAGAGCTAGTCTGCATCATCATCCTATCCAGGCTGACTGAGGTATGGTCTCCAAGTGAACACAAGCATCTCATCTATGACTTGCCTCCAATAAGGGATCATGTTCTCTCCAGTGTGTGTGAAGGACACACCACCTCTGTATCATGTCACCAAGGCATCCTCTGCCCCCATCAGAACTGGAACCACTTGTGGACGTAGCACAAAAATGTGCTCCCATGCCCAGACATGTAGAAGTGTCACCCCAGCTCCTAGCACTCTGCCATCTACGTATGCATACTCATGGAGATCCCTGTAAAGCAAAGCTAGGAGGACAGGCCCCCACGCGAAATGAACTAGCCTGTCCCGGACCATCCTCTCCCAGCAGTATCCCCAACCTAGACTGAAATATCGCCCTCGCCAGTTTGAGGCAACCAAACCCGAAATGATCACTACAATAGTCCAATAGAAGGGAGGTGTTATAAATCAGTACCGCTCCAGCTCAATCTACCCCTTGTAGTAGATAATATCTCAAGTAGCAAGGACTCGAGTACAGTACTAGCGACCCTCCATATCGTAGATCACCCGGTGGCCATGAATGGGCAATTGTAGTATGCGCCAAACATCCTCCAATGTGACAGTCACCTCACCAGTGGGAAGATGAAACGACGACGTCTCGCTATGCCACCACTCTGCCAGTGCTGACAACACCCCGAGGTGTGTGTGCACGGGCGCCGCGTATGCAATATGCCATAATCTTGCAGCCCCCAACCGATCCTGGTCTCTGTTGCTAAAATCCTAAAAAATGCTCGCTAAACCCTGCAATTGGTGCTCCCGCGAGTAGAGCTCCCTAGGCCCGTCCTGCATCACACAAAGCTAGCATGTTAAAATTTTTGGAAAATTCCTAACCTAACGCTCCAAACTCATTCCCAGCGGCACAGTTTGTGAAGGCGTCGCAATTTGAGTTTTCTCAAACTTTGACGTTGGACCCAAAATTTCATTAAATAGCATCGCCGCAATGTACTTTTTCCCCTAGCATCACAGTTTGCTTGAAAAGTGTGCCGCTATGGCACACTTTTCCAAACTAGCCCGCCGAGCCTGAGCCCAACGGTGGAGTTTTTAAACTCCAAATTGCACCACTACTGCACTAAACATCACCGCTGCGGTGCAAAGAGGCTAAAAGTGGTGCACCTTAAACACCAAGTGGCATTATAATAGCATCGTTGAGGATGAACTCTCCTTAAAAGGAGTAATAAATGCATTAAAATGAAAAAATGAAGCTTCAGTTAGGGTCACATACCAGAGCACCGATGCTAGGTGGTCGCTGGTAGGTCCAAACTCAACCAAAAATGTGTAGAGGGAGATGTTGTTGTGCCATATCATCAGGAGGTCAGAGCTCGAATCTCAAGGTTTGCTGGTGGAGGTGTGTGGAAATGACTTGAAAGTGACCCCTCGGGCCCCTTTTAAGCCTAAAAGTTAGGGTTTTTGGACCCTTGAACCTATTTTTGTCTGATTGAGGCTTGTTTTTTATCATTTTATTGCATTTAGACATGTTTTTAGCCTCCCAGACCCCTTCTAAACCTGTCAGGCACCTTGTCACCTTTTTTTGCGAGATCACCCAAAAAATCAAAAATTTCATCCAATCTCTCGAGGGAGCATTATAATGGCATGTTTTCTCTCACCATGCAGCAGTGGGGCAAGTTTTTAATATCAAAAATTTTGGCTTTGATCAAGAAGGTTTATTCTTTGAACCAACGCAATGAGTGCATTGCTTCAAAGAGGGGTAAAATGTAGACATCGAAAATATACTGATTGACATCGTGCATTCGATCCTGACTTACTAACATCGTTTCTTCCTAAATAATTCCTCGGTCTAACCGTTTAATCAAATTCCCCTATCTGATTAAATTCATCAATATTCATCTCTTAATTAAATAAATCATTTTGTCTAATTAAGTCACTTCCTCTTGTTAATTAAATCAATCCATCTAATCTAATTATCCCTATTTAAATAAAATAATTAATTTATTTGATTAAATCTCTAAAGTCTATCCTTTAAATTAAATAAATTAAAACCTTATTTGATTTAATCTAACACCATCCCTTTTAATTAAATCAATCAAAATCTTTATTTAATTGCCCTCTTATCATATTCCTCTCTTATCTGATTTAAATAAATCCATAAATCTAAGTCAAATAAGTCATATCATCTAATCTCCTATTAAATTAATTAAACCTTGATTAATTTAATCTAATCTCATGTCACATCCTCTAAATAATGCAAGTTGCACATGAAAATAGATTTAATTCATTTATTAAATCCCTATTTCCCTCACATGGCATCTTTTTGAAATATTCTCTCAATTTGACTTCAAAAATTCCAAGTCAACATGTACACCTAACAAGGCATTTAAAACCTCTTACATGTCCTTTTCCTTGAGCCAAGTGGCATTTATTTCATTTTTCCCTTCCCTCTTACATGTCATTTCAACAAATTTGAATTTCAAATATTGGCATTTATTGGCAAAAACCCCAAATCTTGCACAACCATCATCCATTCATGGCTTGACAAGTGGCACCATATCATTTGTTGAAAGTTATTCCCACATTTCTCAAATTTGGACTTTCATCTATCTCGAAATCCTATAAATGAAGAGCTCCTCTCCTCATTTTATCATCAACAATCAAAGCAAGGTTACCATGCTAAAATACTTAGCCATTTCCACACATCAAAATTCCTAGTTAGGCTTTTTGCAAATTTGGCTTGGAGTTCTCATCTTTTCATCAAAAGTGGATCAACAATCTCTTCAACATTCGAATCTTGCATCAATAGGGATTGGGAAAGGGCCAATTTTCACATCAAAGTGGCACCAATTCCCCCATGGGATCAAGTGTTTTCTTATTTAATTAGGATTAAATCTAGTTTTTATCATTTCCTTTGTGTTCTTCATTATTTACATTCCTAGTTTGATTTGCAAATGGATTTCATGGGGAATCCTTCTTTTAGCTTTCAATTCATTGTCTAACTCATTTATTCATGTTGTTTTATAGGTACTAGGAAAAGGGTTCGCACACTCTCTACTTCACTCTATCTCCCCTCTCGCCCTCTCTACCTACCTCTCCCTCTATCACTCCCTACCAATCTCTCTATTTCTCTCTCATCTCTCCCTCTCTGCCTACCTCTCCCTCTATCACTCCCTACCACTCTCTCTCCCACCCTACCATTCCCTTGCTCCCTAATTCCCTCTCTCTCCTCTCCCTCTATTTACCTACCTCTCTCTCTCTCTCTCTCCCTCTCCCTCTTCCTCTCTCTCTCTCTTTGTTTCTGTCTATCTCACTTATGTCTCTATCCCTACCTCTCCCTCCTTCCCTCCTTCCCTCTCTACTCTCTATCTTTCCTCTCCTTCCCTCTACATAGATAGCTAGAGAGAGAAAGATGATACAACTTTTTGACTACTAAAATTTGATTAAGTTTGAAAAATTATAAGATCTTCCAAAAACTATAATTTTCATTATAACTCATATAGATTTGAAACCACTCTCAAGCATCTTGAAACTATATACATTAAGAGTGGGTGCACAAATAGTTGTGCACCCACCCTTACTATATATAATTATAGGATGCTTGGTAGTGGTTTCAAATCTTTTTTGCACCCACCCTCAATGTATATCTCTATCTCTCCCCCTATTCCTCTCCCTCTCTCCATATCTATTTGTCTCTCTACTATATGTTTTTCCATCTCTATTTGTCTCTCTACTTCTCTATGTTTGTCCATCTCTCTGTGTGATGAAGGGTACTCCCATTACAATCTAAAACTTACAAAAACAACAAATAATGGCACAAACTAAATGCAAGAAGGAAAGAAAATATTTTCTATTATCATTGAAATGAAAATGAAATTACAACATTATATTTTTCATCACATGGGATTTTTGATTACATAAATCTACAAATTTACAAATTGGAGCCACCATATACTCTACTTTAGCCTCCTCTCTATAGTCCCCCTTTACATCCTTTATTTGGAAGGTGTAACCATCCTAGAATCTTCTAGAAAGTGTAACTTCCTCAGGAAGATATTTTGAAATTTTATTAATTTTGGTATTACAACTTCACATGGTCATAACTTTTGATCCGACTGTCGAATTTTGTATTATAATACCTTTTCAAAAAGGTCTTGAGAAATATTGTGCCATTTGTTTTCCACCAATTTTTAGAACCATCCGGAGCCTCTAAGTGACTCAAAATTGACCTCAAATATTTTACTAGGATTTTCAAAAATTAAAATTTTAATCTCTCAAATGACAAATGTTATTGAAGTGATTTCTTTTCCATTGGCTTCAATTTACCATTCTGGAGGTCTATGTAAGATTTTGTGTCCAACTGTGCATAAATGCAAACTTACTAAAGTAGTAACCCTACCAAATTTAGCCCTTATTGAAAAGAAACAATATTTTTTTGGGTGATGCAAGATTGCTCTTACACCCTGGATGCTCATGCATCAAACACCTGGGGTAATTTGAAAAGTGACCCTATCACTTCACAGGAGTTAGAGCGAAACCAAGACGGTTAACCTCAAACTCAGATAACCATGATGAATCTTCAACAGGCCTTCCTCTCCATTTCACCAAGTACTCTACATATTGTTTGTTTCTTGTGCTTCTTCCCACATGGCTATCCAAAATGTCTTTCATTTCCTCCTTTTCTCAAGTAGGTGTTGAAATGTTCCACTATGCCTCTATTATTTCTTCATCAATTCCTCCCTCATGATATTCTATTAAATTTGAGACATTAAACATGTTGAATGTTGTGGTTGTGTTGATAATATGTGATTGATGTCAACACTATTAGCATTATTGTATTGAAGGTTGTATATGTCGAGGATATTGAGAAAATTGTTAAAGAAAGAGTTTCAGGTTTCTAGTGGAACTGTGAAGGTCATGAAGGTGTCTTGTTCTGTACATTGAAGATCATCTACTATGGACTAAAGGATTTATTGCTGAGTGTATCTAGTTCATCCACCAGAATTTTTAGAGGTCTGCGTGAATATTTTTTCGAGTTATGAAGATTTGTGTTTTAACAGTGTTTTTGTGGTCTCTGTCAGTGTTCTTCACTAAATTTGATATAATTCTAGTAATTCTAGTTGTTGTAGATGTTTCTCTATTGTTTCTTGGTGCTTGTGGATGTTTCTAGATCATGCTCTATCTTTGTTGCATGTTCGCGTTGATCGGTGTGCTCATTGTCAAATATTTTTCCCGATATGTTCAGGTTTTCATGTTCTTGGCCGACATGATGGTTGTGGCATGTTTCAGATCCTTGAAGATTTAATTTTGAATTTTTGGCACACTCAAGGATATTTTTTTGGGTCACATCATGATATTAGCCAACGGTGTTTGATCCACATTGAAATTTTGTTTGTAAAATTGGGCCGACATTGAAAATATATCTTATATTTTGGCCGACAAGGTTGTTGATGTAATTCCATGTTGAGGATATATAAGAGTGATTGTTTGAATGAAGTTAGTGTGCATAAGAGAAAATGTATGCCAAAGAAAGTGTAGATGTGTGAATAGTGTTCAAATCATTCAATTGCAAAGAAGAGAGAAGAAGTTTGAGCAAAATGCGAAGAAGGTTTTATGTGCTTAACTGGAATTGTAATCAAGCTTGTGAAGAAGCTATTTCCTCGATTCATACCTTATGGAGCTAATCTATATTGTTGTTTATTGTTGGGAAGTGATCCCTCTTGTATTTGAGCAGTGAGCTCTAGGTAGTGTGTCTGAATGCATGTGCATTCCTATTATTTTTCTTATACTTTTAACAAGGTATAATATTGTGGACTAACATCCACCATGGTTTTTCCCCTAATAGGATTTCCATGTAAAAAATTGTGGTGTTCTCTATGCTTCTGATGTCTTGTTTGTTTATGGTTTATTGTTTATTCATCAGATTTGAGATTAAGTTAAGTAAAGCTTGAAAAATTTCAAATATTTTGTGACAATTGATTCACCCCACCTCTAAATTGTTTATCCTTGTTTTTCCAACAATTGGTATTAGAGTAGGTTCCTTTGAAGAAGTTTAAAAGCTCAAGGTGATCTAGGATGGCATCATACAAGAAGGACAGTCCTAGATTTGATGGAATCAACTACTCATTGTGGAAAACTAGGATGTAGTGTCATTTGAGGTGTATTAGTGAACCCTTTTGGAAAATTACAAAGAATAGATATGTTATTCCTTAGAATGGCCCTTCTACTGCTGATGAGATTAAAGAGGCTCAGAATAACGTCAACGCTATGAAAGCTTTGCTAAGTGCTCTAACAGATTCAGAAATGAAAAATGTGATAGGTCTGAAGATAGCTCATGAGATGTGGACAAAGCTAGAAACTTTGTATGAAGGAGATGTACATGTGAAGATGGCTAAGCTACAAAGTTTGAAAGGAAAGTATGAAAATTTGAAGATGGGTGAAGATGAAAATATTTCTTCTTTTATGCAAAGAGTAAATGAAATAGTGATGGGTATTAGATGTGTCATTGGTGCACTGGATGAGGAATAAATTGTGGCTAAAGTGCTCAGATCATTTCCTCCCTCCTATAAAGTGAAGGCTCATGCTATTAAAGAAACTAGATCATTGATGAGTACACTGATTGGTAAACTTGTTGCCTTTGAGTTGAGTGAATTTGGTGAATCTGCTCCTAAGACTGAAACTACATTCAAGGCTACTATATCCAGAAGAAACAAGCAAAGATATGATATGGGAGAGAGTTCTAAAAAGACATTCAATTATGAGGAAGAAATGAAACAACTTTAAGATGAAGAAAGAGAGGTAGAAGAGTTGGAAGCATTGATTGTGAAGAAAGAAGGTAGAGGACAAGGTAAGTATAAAGGAAAGTTTTCTATCAAATGTTTTTCTTGCAGTAAAATAGGTCATTTTGCATCAAGGTATCCTAAAAGAGTTCCTATATCTAAGCCTTACAAATCTAGATTCCAAAAGAAATGTTATTTTGCTAAAGAAGGTGTGACTAATGAAGAGCCTGATAAAGAAAATGGAAATGAAGATAATTGGGTTTTCATTACTATCAAGGAAAATAGTCTTGTGGCTACTAAATCTGCTAAAGTTGAGAAATCTCTTGCAACCCAAATTAAAGAAAAGGATGATTGGGTCATTGATAGTGGATGCTCACATCATATGACTGGTGACAAAAGAAAATTTGTAAGTCTAGAGAAGTATGATGGTGGGATTGTAAGATTTGGAGATAACTATGCTTGTGTGATTCATGGCAGAGGATCTATTTGTATTGGTGGTAAGCATAACACTGATGATGTTCTTTATGTTGAAGGCTTGAAGCACAACCTATTGAGTGTTGGACAGATGGTGGACAAGGGTTATGATATTCAACTCAAAGATGGAAGATGTGGGATATATGGAAGTTCTGGAAATATAATTGCTTCAAGTAAATAGACAAAAGGTAATGTTTTTCACTTGAATGCTGCCAATGAAAGTTGTTTAATTTCTCAAGTAAATGAAAGCTAGTTACGGCATAGAAGGTTGTCATGTGAATTTTGATAACATAGTCAAAGTAAGTTACACTCAAGTAGGAAGAGATTTACCTAAGCTAGTGAAGCCTACTAACACAATTTGCAAGGAGTGTCAAATGGGAAAACAAACTAGAGTCTCTTTTAGGAGTAAATAACATCATTCAAATGGATTAATGGAGCTGGTCCATACTAATCTATGTGGTACTTCTAGAGTCAGAAGTCTCCATGGTGAAAGGTACTTTATGCTACTAATTGATGATGAGTTTAGAATATGGGTTTCTTTCTTAAGAGAAAAATGTGAAGCATTACAAAAGTTCAAAAGTTTCAAAGTTATGGAAGAAAATGAGAAGGGTATAAAAATAAAATTCCTAATGTCAAACAGAGGTGGTGAATTCACCTCCAGGGAGTTTAATTCTTTCTATGAAGAGAATGGTATCATAAGACAATTATCTGCTCCCTGAACCCCTCAACAGAATGGAGTTGCAGAGAGGAAGAACATAACAATTCTAGATGTTGCTATAACAATGATGATTGAAGGAAATGTGCCTCACATCTACTAGAGTGATGTTGTAAGCACTGTTGTGTACACTTTGAACCAGGTAAATGTAAATGGTAATTTTGGTAAGACTCCTTTTGAACTATGGTTTGGTTATAAGCCTATTGTTAAATACTTCAAGATCTTTGGAAGCAAGTGTTACATCAAGAGAGATGATGATATAGGAAAGTTTGATGCAAGAAGCGATGAAGGAATATTTCTAGGTTACTCTCCTAGAAGCAAGGCCTACCAGTGCTATAACAAAAGACTAAGAAAAATGGTTGAGAGTGCAAATGTCAGAGTTGATGAGAATTATGCTAGATCATCTAGATATTGTGGATATGATTCAGATGAAGACAATACAAATAAAGGGAAGAATGTTTAGACACAAAATTAACTTCAAATTGTGCCATATGTTTTGGTAAGACAACTTCAATTTGTTCTGGTAAATCACGATAGTCAGGAAGCATAGACAAGTGCAAGTGCAAAAGAAAGAACTGGAGAATAAGAAGTTTGAGAAAATCTTAAAACTTTGATGTATGTTAAGCTAAATCATTCTGAAGGGCAGGGGCCCTAGCTCGGTTTGCTAAGTCTTTCCTGTTGTAGGAGGCTAGTCATAAGTTCTAGTCTCCCCCATCCCATGGTATCGGAGGGTGTGTCACGCTAGCGCCGCCGATCATGTTAAAAAATTTACCAGGCGCACTGCAGTTTATAGGGGGTCGTGCTATACAAACCTAATTTCTGCAGCCTAAAAAAAAAAAAAAGCTAAATCATTCTGAAAATAAAATTATAGGAGACAAAAATAAAGGAGTGCAAACTAGAAGAAATATTATAGAAGAGTATTGCCTGATTTCCAAGATTTAACCTAATGATGTCAAAGAATCCTACAATGGTCAACACTAGATGGAAGCTATGGAGGAAGAACTGATGCAAATTGAAAAGAATGATATATGGATACTTGTTCATAGACCTAAAGATAAGAATTTGATTGGTACTAAATGGGTCTTTCGAAATAAGCTGAATGAA
Source organism: Sequoia sempervirens (assembly GCA_007258455.2). Lineage (NCBI taxonomy): Eukaryota > Viridiplantae > Streptophyta > Pinopsida > Cupressales > Cupressaceae > Sequoia > Sequoia sempervirens. The sequence continues at coordinate 429,554,395 of VDFB02193867.1, forward strand.
CAAGGTGAGTTGTCTAGAATAAAGCAAGATTGGTATGTAAAGGGTATTCACAAATGGAAGGTATTGATTTTGAAGAAACCTTTGCCCCTGTTGCCAAAATTGAAGTTGTAAGGTTATTTCTTTCTTATGATACATATAAAAATTATAAAGTCTATCAAATGGATGTGAAGTCAACTTTTCTAAATGGTGAGTTAGAAGAAGTATGTATTGAACATCCTAATGTATTTCAACTAACTAGCAAAGAAGACATGGTTTTTCAATTGAAGAAAGCTTTGTATGGACTCAAGCAAGCCCCCAGAGCCTAGTATGCTAGATTGGAAAATACTTACTGAAGCTTGGATTCAATAAAGGTACTATTGACAACAACTTATATTTCAAATTGGATCATGATAAAGAATTAATTATTGAGGTCTTTGTTGATGAAATTATTTTTGGAGGAGATGACAATCTATGTATGAGGTTTGCTGATGAAATGAAGAGTGAATTTGAGATCAGTATGATTGGAGAGATGAAGTTCTTTCTAGGATTGCAAGTTACTCAGTTAGGGGATCTTCATATCTCATTCCAAATATCTGAGAACTATTGAAGAAGTTTGGCATGGATGACTCAAAACCTATTAGTACTCCCATGGTAACCATATGTAAGTTGACATAGAATGATGATTCTCTTAAGGAAAATAAAACAAGATACAGGTCAATGATTGGTGGATTGATCTATTTAACTCAAACTAGACTGGACATTATGAATGTTTTACAAATGGTTGTTAGATTTCAAGCTGATCCAAAAGAGTCTCATGTGACTGTTGTTAAGAGAATCTCTAGGTATCTGAAAGGAGTAGTTGATTTTGGTCTTTGGTATCCTAAGGATGATGATATTACTTTGAATGCATATACTAATGTGGATTGGGCAAGAGATGTAGATGACAGGAAGAGTACTAGTGGTGGTGCCTTCTTCCTAGGGAAGAAGTTGATGTCTTGGTTGAGAAAAAAGCATAATTCCATTTCTCTATCTACTACTAAGGTAGAGTATATTGATGTTGCAAATAACTATACTCAAGTGATGTGGATGAAATAGATGCTGAAAGATATCAAAGTAGTAAATGATGAACCTATTGCCATATATTGTGACAACTCAAGTGCAATTAACATATCAAAGAATCTAGTGCTACACTCTAAGACCAAGCATATATCAATCAAGTTTCACTTCTTAAGAGAAAAAGTGAGTGAGAAAAAAGTCAAACTTGAGTATGTTCCTACCAAAGAATAGATTGCAGACATGTTCACTAAATCGTTGCCAAAGGATACTTTTGAGTATCTCAGAGGGATGCTAGGGGTGATTACCCCTCCTGATTTGAACTAAAGATGCATTTACTTGCATCAATTTGTGTGCTTCATGGATATTTCTTGATCTGAATTGATGTTGTGGTGGTTGCTACTCAAGGGGGGTAGTCAAATGTGTAGATATATGGTTCAAAGCTTGTATGTGGGAAGATAATGCTTATCTTTTCCATTGATGTCAAAGCGGGAGAAGAGTCATGTGAAAAACTGGTACTTATCTGGAGTAAAGAGTCTTGTGGGGAGAAGATCATGTATAAGAAGTCAAGGAGGAAGAGTCAAAATCTAAGGAGGAGTAAGTGATGTTTGAGAGTTGGGTTGAAGGTGTTTTCCACATCATGTGTTGCCATCAATGCCAAAGGGGGAGATTGTTGGATGTTTTGGTTGTGTTGTTGATATGTGGTTGTCATTGATGTTAACACTATTAGCATTATTGTATTGAAGGTTGTATATGTCGAGGATATTGAGAAAATTGTTAAAGAAAGAGTTTTAGGTTCCTAGTGGAACTGTGAAGGTCATGAAGGTGTCTTGTTTTGTAAGTTGAAGATCAATTGTTGTAGACTAAAGGGTTTATTGTTGAGTGTATCTAGTCCATCCATCAAAACTTTCATAGGTTTACATGAAGATTTGTTTTGAGTTATGAATATTTGTGTTTTGACAGTGTTTTTGTGGTCTTTATCAGTGTTATTGATTAAATTTGGTATAATTCTAGTAATTCTAGTTGTTGCAAATTTTTCTCTATTTTTTCTTGGTGCTCGTGGATGTTTCTAGATCATGCTCTATCTTTGTTTCACATCCACGTTGATTAGTGTGCTCATGGTCGAAGATTTTTCTCGGTATGTTCAGGTTTTCATGTTCTTGGTCGACATGATGGTTGTGGCATGTTGCAGATCCTTGAAGATTTAATTTTGAATGTTTGGCACACTCGACGATATTATTTTGGGTCACATCATGATATTAGCTAACAGTGTTTGATCTACATTGAAACTTTGTTTGTAAAATTGGGCTGACATCGAAAATATATCTTATATTTTGGCCAACAAGGTTATTGATGTAATTCCATGTTGTAGATATATAAGAGTGATTGTTTGAGTGAAGTTAGTGTGCATAATAATGAATGTATGCCAGAGAAAATGCAGATGTGTGAATAGTGTTCAAATCATTCAATTGCAAAGCAAAGTGTGAAGAAGGTTTTATGTGCTTAACTGGAACTGTAATCAAACTTGTGAAGAAGCTATTTCCTCAGTTCATACCCTGCAGATCTAATCTGTATTACTATGTATTGTTGGGCAGTGAGACCTCTTATATTTGAGTAGTGAGTTCTAGGTAGTTTCCATGAATGCATGTGCATTCCCATTATTTTTCTTATACTTTTAACAGTGTATAATAATGTGGACTAACATCCATTGTGGTTTTTCCCCTAATAGGGTTTCCATGTAAAAAATATTGGTGTTCTTTGTGCTTCTGATGTGTTGTTTGTTTATGGTTTACTATTCATTCATCAGATCTGAGATTAAGTTAAGTTTGAAAAAGTTTAAATATTCTGTGACAACTGATTCAGCCCCCCTCTCAGTTGTCTATCCTTGTTTTTCCAAAAAAACATAGGCGAAATATGAATTCCATTAGGCAACTCTACCTCATATGCATTTCCTGAATCATGCTTCTTCAGGATCTTGCATGTTCCAAACTTCTTTATCTTCAACTTGTTGTATGTACCAACTAGAAACCTTTCCTTTCACAAATGAACCATGACTTCACCTCCTACCTGGAACTCCTTATACCTCCTTTTCTAATCTTCCTTAGCCTTATACTGAGAGTTCATCTTATTGATATGCTTCTTCACCTCATCATGCAAATTCTTCAGGTGCTCAGCAAAATCTTCAACCTCAGCACTACTCTTCTCTCATTTATCCATCTTTCTCAATTCAAAAGCATTCCTCGGACTACTCCCATAGACAATCTAGAATTGTGATTTACCACTACTTCTGTTGACAAAATTGTTATAAGAAAATTTTTCCTATGGTAAAATCAAATCCTATCCCTTTAGTTTATCTCCTACTAAGCATCTTAGTAGGTCACCCAAACTCCTATTGACCACCTCTATTTTTCCATCAGTCTGTGGATGGTGAGAAAAAATGAACTTCAAATCTGTCTTCAACTTCTTCCATAATGTTCTCCAGAAATAACCAACAAATTTGGTATCTTTTTTTGAAACTATATTCTTCAATAGACCATGTAGTCTCACCACCTCTTTGAATAAAAACTTTGCAATATGAGTTCAACATCATTGGTCTTATGACATAGAATGAAATGTGTCATCTTTGAAAATCTATCCACCACCACAAATATAGAATCATGCCCTCTCTATGTTCTCAACAATCCAAGGAAAAAATCCATACTATTTCCCTCCCATGGCCTCTCAGGTATAGGTAATGGCTAATACAATCCAGTATTATGACTTGTTCATTTCACCATCTGACATACTCTACAACTTTGTACAAACTTCTTCACATCCTATTGTAACTATGGCCAGTAATAATTCTCACTAACAAGAGAAATGGTCTTATCTTGATCAAAATGCCCAACCAATCCTCCACTATGCTTCTCCTTGATTAGATTCCCTCTCATAGAACTCCTTGGAATGCACAATTGGCTTCGTCTAAACAATATTCCATCTTGGATTAAGAAATCCAACCATCTTTTCCTATCCAATGTAATAGGTTCCAAACAAGCCTTCCAAGATTCTGTAAATTTTGGATATTCTGGATACAAACCCTTGAGTTCATTGAACCCAACAACCTCTATATTCATCTCTATCAACAAATTTTTCCTTCTACTTAAGGAATCTACAACTCTGTTTGATCTTCCACTCTTGTGCTTCAAAACAAAAGTATAAATTTGCAAAAACTCAACCCATTTTAAGTGCCTTTGATTCAAATTTCCTTGACTATTGAGATACTGCAAAGCTTGGTGATCAATATATTAAAAAAAAAATATTTTGGGAATGAATAGTGTCTCCATTTCTTTAAAGCCTGAACTATAGCATAAAACTCTTGATCATAGATAGAATAGTTCTTCTTAGAATCATTTAACTTCTCACTAAAATAGGCAATAGGCTTACCTTCTTGACTCAAAACAACTCCTATGGAAGTGCCACTAGCATCACAATCTTCTTGAAAGACCTTATTGAAATCTAGAAGTGCCAAAACAGGTTACTCTGTAACTTTCTTCTTCAACATATCAAAAAAATTTGCTTCTCCTGTAGTCCACTTAAACTCTTTTATATCCCCTCTCAGTGCTTCAGTTAGAGCTGCACAGATACTACCGAAACTCTTAATAAATTTTTTGTTAAACTTGCTAGACCATGAAATAATCTTACCTCTGTAACACTCCTCGAGGTAGGCCATTCAATGATAGCTCTCACCTTCTCTAGATCCATTTAAGACCCTCTACTGAGACAACAAATCCCAGATACTCCAATGAGTTCCCTTTTCACAAAACTACATTTCTTCAAATTAATCAATAGATTCTCCTCCCTTAGCTTCTCAAAAAATTTCTCAATATGCATCAAGTGCTCCTCCAATGTCTTACTGAAAATCAAAATATCATCCAAATAAACAATAACAAATTTTTCTAAAAATTATTTTAATACCTCATTCATAAGCCACATAAATGTGCTTGATGCATTGGTTAGCCCAAAAGGCATGACTAACCACTCATACAAGCCCTCCTTGGTTTTAAAGGTTGTCTTCCATTCATCTCGTTCTCTAATACAGATCTGGTGATATCTGCTCTTCAAATATATCTTTGCGAAGTACTCAACTCCACTCAAAAAATCCACAATGTCATCCATCCTTGGCAAGGGAAATCTATACTTGATGGTGATCTTGTTGATAGATCTAGAATCTGTACACATCTGCCATTCCCCATCCTTCTTTGGTGCTAGTATTGCAGGTACTACACATAGACTCAAACTCTCTCGAATCAATCATTTCTGCAACAACTCTTGCACTTGTCTATTTAGCTCTTTGTTCTCTATTGGAGTCATATGATGAGCTGCCTTATTCAGTAAATTGGCTCCAGGAATCAAGTCCATCTGATGACTAATCTTTCTTATCAGAGGAAAACCTTTAGGTACATTATCATAAATAATAACTTGAAAAGTTCATTCAACAAATCTGAAACCTCTATAGGTACCTCAATAGTGTCTTTTGTATCAACTCTAGGGATCAATGTAAAACACATATGCTCATGCTTCATACCTTCTAGTAACTTTCTTCCATCAACCAAACAAATTCTTGCATTACTGCATACCTTTTCCTTTGCCTCTTTCAAGGGCTTCAACTTATGACAAACTCCATCCTTTGTCAAAGAATAAGTGTTGGCATGTCCATCATGTACTACTTGACAATCAAACTGCCATTGTCTACCTAACAACATATGACAAACATCCATAGGCATAATATCACACAATACCTTATCATGGTAATTTCCAATCTTGAACTTTACCAGACATTGTTCATTACCAAAGCTTTATGGTCCTTCTGCAACTAAGCAATCTGATACAAATTTGGATGCCTTCTCTCCAACTGCAACTTACTAACCATCTCTTCTAAAACAAGGTTATCATTACTACCTCTATCAATAATAACATTGCAAACTTTACCTTCACACTTACATCTAATGTGAAGGAAATTCTTCCTTTGACTTGGCTCTTTCTGCTCATTCAACAAGGCTCTTCTAGTAACAAGAACCTCTCCTCTTTTTGCATCCCCAGAATGTGAAGACTTAGCATCATCATCTACATGTTCAACTCGTGCATTACCCTCAGGTCTTCTATTTGTCCTTCCTTGATGTTGAGGACACTCATATGCTTTATGCCCTTCTTCTCCACATTGGAAATGGGTTCCATGAAAGCCTCCTCTCCCTAGTCCTCACTTGGATCTTCCTCTTCCTCTTTGGTCTCCATTATGAGGATGATAGGTGTTATCTCCTTTTTGGTTCTAGTTGCTACTAGATCCTTCTCCCTTCTTTTGGTCTTCATTTTGACCTCCATATGACCATCCACTAGTCCTTCCACCATGACCTCCACCTCTTTGCTTACTTTCAAACCTCCTATTCAACTTCTCTTCTACCTTCAAAGCAAACTGATATGCATCTTCAATGGTAGACATTCTTACCAGAATCAACTCTTCTTGAATGCTTGGCTTCAACCCATTTATGTAACAAGAAACTTTCTCCTTGTTGGCCTCATAATGACTTGTTCTAATCAGGACTCGGTAGAATCCTTCTGTATACTCCTTAACATATTTTCTTGCTTGTTCTTCTTTAAAAAATCTAACTCATAGTCCCCAAGAATGAATTGTCTTTTTAATTTTTCCACCATCCAATCCCATCTTGTTATTTTCTCTTTTCTTCTTCTATTTCTTTCCAACTAGACTTCTTTCCACCATATGCTAGCATAGCCTTTCAATTTGGACTTTGCAAATTTGACCCTATCTCAGGGGTCTTCTATTTCCTCATACTCAAAATACTCTTCCATGTCATTGATCCAATTGATTAGCTCCTCTAGATTTTCATTTCTAGAAAAATTTGAAACTTCTATCTTTGGCCTCTTTCCAATCTTGGAAATGGCCCTAATCAGTCTGACTTCTTTGGGATCTGTTACATCATGTTCTTCCTCTTCAAATGGCTCCTCATCTTCAACCCCATCCTTAGTTTCATCTCTACTTCTGACATCAGCTCCCCTACGCAGATCCTCTTGCAGTGCTTGAACTTGTCTCTGGAGGGCTCTAAAACCCTCTTCTATTACCCCAACATTTCTCCCACCATAGTTTCTTCATGGAGGCATCTTTTCTCACAGACCCAAAACCACAAGTCTTGGTGCAAACTACCTCATGTTCGGCGATTTGTTTACACACTCAGGAAAACCCGCTCTGATACCACTTGATGAAGGGTACTCCCCTTACAATCTAAAACTCACAAAAATAATAGATAATGACACAAACTAAATGAAAGAAGGAAAGCAAACATTTTCTATTATCACTTAAATGAAAATGAAATTACAACATTATATTTTCCATCACATGGGCTTTCTAATTACATAAATCTGCAAATCTGCAAACCAAAGCCACCCTCTACTCTACTCTAGCCTCCTCTCTATATCCCCCCTTTACATCCTTTATTTGGAAGGTGTAACCACCCTAGAATCTTTTGGAAAGTGTAACTTCCTTAGGAAGATATTTTGAAATTTTATTAATTTTGGTATTACAACTTTGCGGGGTCATAACTTTTGATCTGACTGTCAGATTTTCTATTATAATACCTTTTTGGAAAGGTCTCAAGAAATATTTTGTCATTCATTTTCCACCTATTTTTAGGCCCATCTAGAGCCTCTAAGTGCCTCAAAATTGACCTTGAATATTTTACTAGGATTTTTGAAAATTAAAATTTTAATCTCTCAAATGACAAATGCTATTGAAGTGACTTCTTCCCGGTGCCATTGGCTTCAATTTACCATTCTCAAGGTCTGTGTAAGATTTTGTGTCCAACTGTGCATAAATTCAAACTTACTAAAATAGTAACCCTACCAAATTTAGCCCTGATTGAAAAGAAACAACATTTTTTTGGGTGATGCAAGATTGCTCTTACACCCTAGATGCTCCTGCATCACTGTGCCTGTCTCCTTCTCACCTTATATATCTCCTTATATCTCTATCTCTCTACCTCTACCTCTACCTCTCCTCCGTCTCCCTCTTCCTCTAAATCTCTTTATCTTTTTCTATCTTCATTTCTCCCTCCACCTCTCCCTATCCCTTTATCTATTTTTATCTTTGTTCCTCTCTCAATCTATCTTCATCTCAATCAAGATATCTTCCTCTCTCCCACTTTATCTCTAGACATCTCTCCATGTCTCTCTCCAACTTCCTCTTCCTATACTCTATATCTAAATCCATTTGCTTCTCTATCTCTATCTCTCCATATTTCTTCTTCCATCTCCCTCTCTATCTTGATCTCTCTCTACCTCTCTCTATATATCACTTACTATCTCTATATTTCTCCATCTCTCCCTCTCTTCCCCTCTATATATTTATCTCTTCCATCTCTATCTATATCTCTCTCCTCTCTTTATCTCTCCCTCTCCTTCTCTCCATATCCCTCTTCTTCGCCATCTCCATCTCCTTACCCTCTCTTTTTCTCTATGTCTCTCTCCTTCTCTTCCCTCTCTCTCTCTCTATCTATCCCTATCTCTACCTATTGCAAACATAACATGAGCCTATTGATAACATGTTATGAAATAACTTGTACAATAGAAGAATATGATATGAAATATGTTTCAAATACTTGATAATAATTGAGAATAACAAGTCACTTCGAGGGGTCAAACCTCCAAATATCTTTAATGAGAACACACTTCACAACTTGATGAAATAAGACTCACAACCTCCTATATATACATATTCATGCCTAGGATATCACCTAGGCCGACTTAGACACACCTATATAAGTCTTAGGCCAACCTAAACAACTAAATAACAATATACTAATGATAATATGACTTAATAGAGAGTTAAGATAGCCACAAGCCAAATATTCATAACCTGATGTACACTAATATTAAGGGCATAGCATGCCCCCCTTCTTAAAAGAAGCATTGTCCTCAATGTTAATCAAGTTTGGATTCTTTTGAATGAACTCCTCATCCTCTCATGTGGAATATTCAACTAGTAAATTCTTCCATTGGATGAGATACTAAGAGTTCTATTCCTCAGCTTCTTTGTGCGTGTTTGGCAAATGTGCTCTAGTTCCAAAATGATTCTTCCTTCTTCATCGAGCTCTGGTAGTGTTGTTTGAGTGGGAATATTATGCCCAATTACCTTCTTCAAATAGAAAACATGAAAAATTGGATGTATCTTTGTTGTTGGTAGCAACTCTAGCTTGTAGGCAACGCTACCGATCTTTTGCATGATTTGGTATGGACCATAATACCTTGGAGACAACTTATTATTATTTTTTTGTTGCTTTAGTGAGATTTTTTTATAAGGCTGCAATATCAAGAAGACCCAATCCCCAACTTCAAAACTTCTTTCACTACAATGTTGGTTTGCCTATTATTTCATTCGATTTTGTGCTATGGCTAAATTCTCCTTGAGTCCTCAAAGTACTTGTTGTTGATGAAGCAAGTGGTCTTCTACTGCCTGAACTCTTGGTGACACCTTTATTGATGATGTGATGGAAGGAGGATGATATCCATAAAGTGCCAAAAATGGAGACATTTTTGATGAGCTATGAAACAAAGTGTTATACCACCATTCTACAAGTGGTATCCAATCTACCCATTGAGACTGTTTCTTTGAAGTGAAACAACGTAGATATCCTTCCAAACACTTATTAACAACCTCAGTTTTCCCATCTGATTGAGGGTGGTATGAAGAGCTATGATCCAATTGAGTACCCAAACATGAGAATAAATATTTCCAAAAGTGACTAGTGAAGACAGGATCATGATCACTAACAATAACCTTAGGTGTACCATGTAGCTTTTGGATATTCTCCAAAAAATATTTTACCACTACACTTGTTGTAAAAGGATGTGATAATGCAATGAAATGTGCATATTTAGTGAGGGGATCAACTACTACCATGATGAAATTATGACTTTTAGATTTGGGAAGCCCTGTGATGAAGTCCATGGATACCTCTTCCCAACACTGTCTAGGAATAGATAAGGGTTGCAAGAGACCTAGTGTCTTAATTGTCTCCCCTTTATTCCTTTGACAAACCAAACATTCAACCACAAATTTTTGAACATTGAAACTTTTAGCCCTTCCCAAAAAAAATCTTGCTTGACTCAATGATATGTCTTCAAGAATCCTAAATGACCAACCACTGGAGACTCATACAACTCTGTGAGAATCTTGTTTTTAAAAGTGGAATTCTTGTAGAGATACAAATGCTCTTTATACCAAAGAGTATCTCCCTTCCAAAAAAACTTATCTGAACTACTACGATCACTTTTTAATTGTTCAATGAGATTACTTGTCGCAACATCATTTTTCCACTCTGCTTTGGATTCCTCCACCCAATTTTCTTGTAATATTGAAAGGTAACACAATAAGGCTTCATCTTTCTCATCCTTCCTTGAAAGTGCATCTACTACAATATTTTATTTCCCTTTCTTATATACAATCTCAAATTCATATCCTAACATCGTAGTGACCCATTTTTGTTGCTCTTCAAAAGTTAGTCTTTGTTCCAAAAAATATTTTAGGCTATCATGATTTGTCTTAACCTGGAAGTGTCCACCCAATAGATAAGGCCTCCATTTTTTAACTGCATGGAGGATTGCTATCATTTCCTTCTCATAAATAGGTTTTAGTTCTTACCCTTTAATTGATGACTCTCAAAAGCAAATGGTCAAACTTCTTGCATGAGCACTGCTCCTATCCCATTTCTAGAAGCATCGCATTCCAAAATGAATTCCTTGGTGTAGTCAGGAGTGGCAAGCACTGGATTTGTACACATAGCCTCCTTCAATCTCTCAAATGTTGTATTGGCAAACTCGTTCCAATGAAAAGAATCCTTCTTCAATAGAGTGGTTAGAGGTGTTGCTATACGACCATAATTCTTCACAATTATTCTATAGTACCTTGTCAATCCCAAGAAACCCCTTAGTTTCTTAATGGTTTTTGGAATAGGCCATTCCATGATAGCCTTAATTTTGTTAGGGTCCACCTTTACTCCTCCATGTGAAACTATGTGTCCCAAATACTCCACCTCCTTAAGACCAAAAGCACACTTGTATGGCTTAGCATAGATTTTATGATCTTCAAGTATCTGTAATGCTTGATCCACATGTTGCAAATGTTCTTCCCAAGTCTTGCTATAAATCAATATATCATCAAATAATACTAACACAAACTTTCTCAACAACTTCTTAGAAATGGAATTCATAAAACTTTGGAATGTAAATGGTGCATTGGTAAGACCAAATGGTATCACCAAAAATTCATAATGACCCTCATGAGTCTAAAATGTTGTCTTACAAATATCTTCCTCCTTAATCTAAATTTGGTGATAACCAGATCTAAGATCTAACTTGGTAAAATACATAGCTCCATTCAATTCATCTAACAAATCATCAATGACTGGAATAAGAAACTTATCTTTAATGGTGTACATGTTGAGCACTCTATAATCTAGACACATGCACCAAGTATCATCCTTCTTACGTACCATCACCACAGGCGAGGAGTAAGAACTTTGGCTATGCCTGATAATTCATGCCTCTAGCATCTCCTCAACATTTTTTTCTATCTCACTCTTTGTATGCGTGGATACCTGTAAGGCCTAATGTTTGATGGTTGGCTCCCTAGAATTAACTGTATGGCATGATCATGATCCCTCTTAGGAGGAAGTCCTTTAGGCATATCTCCAAGAACAATTGAGTGACGATCAATTATAGCTTGCAAATGTGGATGAGTAGGAGCATTAGATTGAGAGACTTCTAATGAACATAGCTAGTCCACTAATCCATCCACTCCTTTCTTAAGTAACTTTTTGCATTTGATGAGAGCTTACCATTTGTGGGGATTTTTCCTTCAACCCCCTTAGCTCTATTGTACCCTTCCTTTTGATTGAAATCTCATGAATAGTTCTTGGAAGTTCATCTCAATCGTTCCCAATGTAGTAAGCCATTGTACTCCCAAAATAATATCTATTGCACCCATGGATATTGCATACATTGGGGTATCAAGTTGATAATATCCCATGGATAATTTAATGCTATGGCATTTCCCTAAACAACTAACTGTACCACCATATGCAATCAAAACCTAAAAATCTAGAGCGGGATATATAAAACAATTTAGATGAGTAGCTAACTTTTTGTTGATGAAATTATGAGTACTACTTGAGTCGATCAACACTATTACCTTCTGCTTCTTTAAGAACCCCACCACCACCTTGAGAGTTTGTATAGCACTAAAACCTAAGAGTACATGAAAAGAAATCATTGGTTGAGAATCATGCGATTCCTCATTTGACTCCCTTTCATCCTCTAGTATGGGTTCCTCCTCTTCTTCCTCACTTGGACCTTCAATATAGAACAATTTCTTTTCACTGCATTTATGTCCTCGACTGTTTTTGCTATCACAATTGAAACACAACCATTTTTCTCTTTTCTCCTCAATTTTTTATATAGTCAACCTAGTAGGTTGTGTTGAATATCCTTTCTCTCTTGGCGCATTAGCCCCTTGCTTCTTAGGAATCAAATACTTCTCCTCTACCCTGTGTGCTAAGATAAAAGACTCATTTATGGAGCTAGGGCTAAACATGTGTACCTCATGTTGAATGTGATCCTTGAGACCCCCCAAGAATAAATCATTCAATTTTTCTTCCGTAATTGTATCCACTCTTAAGGATAGATTTTGTAATTGCTTAATATAATTCATAACTGATCCTATTTGATGAAGTTTAGCTAGCTAGCTGAAAAAGTTGTTTGTCATGCTATTGCTATATTGTGCTTGGAGTTCCTCTGTAAAAATTGACCATGAGACGGTGAGCCCCTTTTTCCTTTGATGAGTGCAAATCCAATGATACCAAATGAATTGATCTGGTTCTAGATATAGGGAAGCCATCATGACCTTTTGTCCATTTGGGATTTGGTGTACTTCAAAAAAATTCTCCATTTGGTGTATCCATGTTAGAGGATCCTTGCCATAAAACTTGCGCATATCCACCATTGGAAATAAACTCCTAGATCCCATAGGAGTGGGTATGTGCAGGATCATCATGGAAAAAATAGGCCCTTAAGTGGCAAAAAATTTAGAAAAATCAGTGTTAGGAAACTTGATGTAAAAATTTGAATAAGTTATCTATATTATTTCAAAAATATGTAAGAATAGAATTTGTAGAAAATTGAATGTAGTTTCTAAACTACTAGGTTTATTTAAAAAAAAAAAATCTATTTGGTGAAAATTTGAAATTTCAATGCAGAGAGTACTTAAATTTTAGGGAAAAATAAGAAGTAGGTGTCTATAAGTAATTATGATTTTTTTTACAACTTTCAAAAAATATAAAAACTTGTATGTCTAACCACCTTAACTTGGTCAAAACTTCATGAAATTTAATTTTTCTTTTTTTAATCCTATAGTATGTGAAGCATAGAATGTGACGCATGTTTTGGATTCAAAAAATGTGATACCGTTTGAAATTTATAGATGTTTTTCAATCAGCCTATCGATAAGGACTTTAGTCGTAATTCTAATAGAAAATAAATAATAATTATTTATTAAATTCAAATTAAAGCATAATTTATATTGGTGGAAAGCTGAGAATCTCCTCTAAAAACCCTTTTCGTTTCATCAGTTTTGGATAAAAATAAAATCATCAGCCACATACCCTACAAATACCCATAATATTACCACTTTTTGGCCCCTCATGATCCTACACATACCTGAGTACTAAAGCTTGTGTCAATGTTAGCTGACCTAGAATTTTCACCTTGGTCACTTGAGAACTCCTTTCTTGTTTCAGCCATGTAGGTACTTAACATGTTTTGTATGTCCAATACATCTCCTCTTAGGTCACACATATCCATCTTCATTGAGGAAATGTCTTCCTTGACCTTACCGATTTCCTCATTGGGAGTAATATCCTCTATTGTTACCCCATCCTTATCAAGAGTCTTCCCTAGAGTGACAACATTCTTTTTGCCCCTTGTTGCAGGCCTCGTCATGATGGGAACCACTAATTTTGAAATAAATCAAACAAATTAAACTTAAATTCTTTGAATTTTTTTTTTTAACTTACTAGGGCCAAAATAACTCTCACCTAGAAAAATCTCCAAGAAATAAGGAGATTTACAGACTTGCAGAGAGTGATAATTGTGAAAATTTTAATTTTTCAATAACTTTCTTATTTCTGTACCAGTTCCCCCATTTTTTTACTGTAATTTCCTTTACTATGTATTCAAAAACCCAATAAAAATAAGACTCCAATTTGACAAGATGTGCGAGATATGCAGATTCCAAAAAAAATTATGTAGAAACCCTAATTCTGTAATAATTCACTTAATTTTGTTCCAATTCTTTTGAAATTTGGATTGTATCTTCTTTAATATGTTATTCAAAAACCCTTTAAAAATTAGAAAAAAAAATTGCCAAAATCTGAAATATATGCTCTTCTCAAAATCGCCTCCAAAATTGAAAAAAAACCTTGCCTCTACGGTGCTAAGATCACACTCTGATACCACTTGTTATGAAATAACTTGCACAATAGAAGAATATGATATGAAATATGTTGCAAATACTTGTAATAACTAAGAATAACAAGCCACTTTGAGGGGTAAAACCTCCAAACATCTCTAATGAGAACACACTTCACAACTTGATGATGAAATAAGACTCACAACCTCCTATATATACCTATTTATGCCCAGGATATCACCTAGGCAGACTCAGACACACCTATATAAGTCTTAGGCTGACCTAAACAACTAAATAACAATATACTAATGATAATATGACTTAATAAAGAGTTAATATAGCCACAAGCTGACTATTCATAACCCGATGTACACTAATATTAAGGGTGTAGCATAACAGAGCTTAATTATCTTCCTAATTTAGAGGTTTTGTTAAGGTCATTTTTTTATCCCTATAAGTGAATGCAATAGTTGAGTCAATGCTACCATTTCTCCATTGACAGCTTTGTTGCACAAACAACATTATTTTCTAAATTTCCTACCAATTGTCCTCATGCAATGCACAAATGTATCCAAAAAGATAGACCCAAATTTTCCCTAATTTACCTTCCACACCTCTTTGACATACCCATTGCACACCAAGGTGAAATTGTTATTTCTATATTTAGGTCATGTATTTTTTATGTCATAGCATATGATGAGGAAAAATTTCAGGATCTAATTTAATCCTCACCTAGGGTTTTATCTAGGTTTTTTTTCTTTTCTTTTATAAGCATTCAGTATTCATTATTGTAATCATTCAATTATCAATTCAATATAGAAGCTCAATATGGAGCCCTTTTGGATCAATTCATTTTTCAAGGTTGAATAGCATAATCAATGGATTTCTCTTTCTATGTAATAGGTATTTTGGTTGCAAGTGATTTATGAGAAGTACGAGGTTTACTATTAATTGGATAACAAGTAGGGTTTTTGTTGCATTCGAACATTGGAGTTTCAAACTTGGAATGTTAGGGAGGGAAAGTTCGATATGGATGGAAGAAAGTTCAAGACCTAAATCCCAAGAGGAATAAGGCGAAAGGAAGTCAGGATCAAGGATTTGAGGATGACAAGGAAGTAGGGGTGAGTTGGGAAGGCTGATGAGAGAAGCCCAACAAGGAAACCTTGACATAGGAAAGTGTTGAGCTACCAAAATCAAAGTTTTGAGTAGAAAGTTAACATGGAAAAGAAATAAGGAATGACCAAATGTCTGACTCTAAAAGGAATTTGTAAAGAAATTGCTAAAGTTTTAGGCTTCCAAAGATGAAGGGAAAGAGATACTTAGATAAGGAAAGATCCAAATTTTGATTTTGAAAAATTTAAAAACTTTGTAGAATGTACCAATGAATCAAGGAATCAAGGAATTAGAGGTGAAGAGGAATGGATACTGAAGGATGGGAGGATGATGAACTCTAAAAGTTAAACAAGTTGATAATGTCAACAAGACATCAACATCAGGATTTCTAACATCAACATTATGTCATTAGAATGTTGATATTAGGATGAGGTTAACATGATGGCATCCATATAAGTTTATTAGATGAGGGTGTTGGGGAAAGAACTTTGAAACTCTAACAAAAAGGGGATTAGAGAAAAAGTGGGTTTTTGAGATGTTGGGGTTATAAGGTATGTTATGAAAGGATGGGAAACCAAAAAATTCTAAAAGACAAGAGGAATGTTGAACAAGACTTAGGGAATGCTAAGGTGTCAAACTTTCAAGGGGGTCAGATTGGGATGACAAGTTTGACAAAGATGTAGGAATTTAAAACTTTGAAAAGTTGATAACATTTGAGTGATTTTTTCCAAAGAATAAGGTGAGGTATTAGGACCCCAAGGATGGATGAAAGAAGGTACCCAAATAGGGAACAATTGAAAGTTTGGCCTCAACAAGGAACTTGGTGGAAAAAAGGTAGGATATTGAGGTTGGTAGGGAAGGTATAATCAACCTTTGAAGTCTAACAAAGGTATAAGATGCTAAAGAAAATGCCAAGAAGAGCCCGAACTCAAAATTTTATGGATTTTTTGCATGCTTACACTTAGGGGACCCATTAAGTATGTCTCAAAATGGTTGTAAATGATGGGTCAAATGAGGCATGAAATGGCAATAGGACCCACCACTTGATGCCTTAAATCAATAAAAAGCTTGAGATGACATACTCTTTATGCACAACCAAATGAAGCACAAGGGGCCTACTACTTAATGACATGAAAAAATTAAATAATGCAAGACTTTTTACTATGACATTCCTTTGCTCATGAATCCTAGAGAACTATTAGATACAATGTAACTTGTTGAGATGATCATTATGGGTAGCCAACTCAAAAAACATGAACCATTGATCATAACCATCTAATGGTAGTGATTCCTTTGACCAATAAAGAGCTTGAGATAGCATACACCTAGTGCACAAACAGACAAAGCACAAGAGGCCTACCACTTGATGACTTAACGAAAAACTAAACTAATGTGAGACTTTGGACTACCACATTCCTTTGCTCATAAATTTTTTAAGACCATTAGATGCAACCATTAAAGGGTGAGATGATCATTGTGGGTAACCAATTCAAGAAACATGGACCATTGATCATAACTATCAAATATTGGTGATTCCTTAAAAAACCCAACTTTAAAAAAATTTAGTCTTCAAAACTACTTGATAAAAATTTTATAAGCAACCCTTATTATCTCCATCATTTTAGTATTTTATTTCCCTCCATACACCATATGATCATTGCTCAACTTCATAACAATTAATATCAATGATCAAGCTAAAAGATCAAAATAATCACCCAGAACACTTTTACTTATATCAAAAATCAAATTGTCTAAAAAAAAATACAAAATATGAAATATAAAACACTCCAATGTCATATATATTAAAGCTTTGTTTATTAATATGCATGGGAGTTGTTTTATTTAAATGTTTTGGTGAAACTTTATTATTTGAGAGCTATACTTTATTAGTGCCTGTCGGCAGGCAGGAATACTTATGCATTCACCTGGAATGCATTAAACTGGTAGCATCAGCCAATCACATTTCGCCATTTAACATATTACTTTTTTTTTGTATAGTTTGAATTTGGAGAGGTATTTTTTATATTGGAAAATTAGCATTTATCTAATTTCCTATTCGTCGGAGTAGCTTTATAAATCATTTTTGTTTTAAAAATTCAGGAAAATGTGAACGCATAAATTGATTAAATAAATTTAAGCAAAGGCATAGTTTATAAAGCTGGTGGGTGGATGTACGTAATGCATGAATACAAATTAAATGCATTAAATGGCATCAGGCTCGAGGTGAAGGCACTGGAATGGCTTGGTGGCCGTGCGTGGTCAGGGTACTTTGGCAGGTCAATATAGAGTTAAGCGACTTGGTATGCATCTCTATTACTTTGTGTGTGTTGTTTCTGTGTTCTGTAAGCGGGTGTTCTGAGGAAGAGTTTGTAGCGATCAAGCAGGAGATTTTGTAGCTGTAGAATTGTGCACTCGACAGCAAGAAATGAATTGCTTGAGGTCAGAAGAGGTAACTTTATGTTGTTTTCTTCTATTTGATATGAGAAATGCAAGCAGGGTTTCATAGTGCTTTAAGGCATTCTTGTACTTTGAGTATAAATTCATATTTTAAACTACTTTTAGTATTATCTATTTGAATTTCTTGTTGAAATGCAAAGGTTTCATCTACGTTTGATAGGAATTATGGAGAAACGTTCTTGTCCATTTTACTTCATGCATGTGAGCCCTGTATAGTTTGTATATTTTTTATTACTGCAAAGCAGTCCCATAAAGAGAGCTTTGGTACCAAAATTATGTCAATGTGTGTGATAATGAGGGCTTTGGAACAATGAATCAATAGTGTGTTGCTTTGAGATTTTTTGTTGTCATCAAAGCATAAAGGATAGAGGAATTTTGTTTAAAGTCATGGTTATTGTCCTCGTAGGCATAAATGCAAATAATGGGAGCATACAGAAAACAGGTGAACTCTTTGACAAAACCCGTCAAAGAAAAACTATTATATATGATTATTTGTTTATCTATTCATTGATTTGTAGAACAAAAAATAGGAAACAAACCCTCTTGTCCATTTTACTTCATGCATGTGAGCCCTGGAAAGTTTGTATATTTTTAATTACTGGAAAGCAGTCCCATAAAGAGAGCTTTGGAACCAAAATAATGTCAACATGTGCAATAATGAGAGCTTTCGAACAGCGAGGCGACAGTGTGTTGCTTTGAGCTTTTCCATTGTCATCAAAGCACAAAGGATAGAGTGGTTTTGTTAAAAGTTGTGGTTATTGTCCTCGTAGGCATAAATGTAAACAATGGGAGCATACAGAAAATAGGTGAACTGTTTAACAAAATTTGTCAAAGAAAAACTATTGTATATGATTATTTGTTTATATTTTCATTCATTTCTAGAACAAAAAATGGGAAACTAATACAACAGTAGGTAGTTATAACCCCCAAAAAGAATCAAACCTGGAACATGAGCAACATCCAAAAAATTGCGCTTTAAAGTACCTAATGCACTAGAGAATTTATTATAGCAGAATACAAATTTTCATTTGCATAGAGATAGACAAAAGAATGCAGTAGAAACCTGCTTTCTACCAGTAAGCATTTAAATTTTGTCAGAGGTCTTGGTTATTGTTCTCGTAGGCAAACATGTAAAATATGAAAGCATTTATAATCCAAGTGAACTGTTTTAGAAAACTCCTTAGGAAAATGTGGTTGCAGGGAATGCAATGAGCAATATGAGACGGTACAAGGGTAAATGAGAAATATGAACTTGCCTAAATCAACATGAATGAAATGTGAGATAGAGCTATTGGGTAATATGCTACATATACTGTGACATTTAAGCTTCAAAGGAGTCGTGTGGCTGTAAGCCTGCTATCATGTAAAAGCCACAAAAATGTTCATTTTGCAATTGGATGGGGTCATTCTATTTCCATTTACCTAAGTTAATTTCATTTGGCTGTGTAGCAATAACTATTAACTGTATCATCAAATTTCATTCAAACAGAAATCATAACACATGGTATCCTTATAGAATTATGCACAAATACATAGTGTCTACCATATTAACATGGACATAGTTTTCTATTGCTGTTTTGTTAATTGGCTTTGAGTTATAGGTGTAATGTGCACAAGGATAATTATAACTATTGCTTCCTTTTAAATGTTATGTATTTAAACACTAATTAACTGTTACCTAATTAATTAGATATGAGATGATAGAAGAGTGAGTGAGAAATAGACACTAGATATTCATTGCATTCTAGGGAACCACATTTCACCTAGAAATTTTGTCAAACAGTTCACTTGTGTTGTCTATGCCTCCATATTTTGCATGTGTGCCTAGGAGGAAAATAACCATGACATCTGATAACAGTAAAATTCCTCTATCCTTCATGCTTTGCTGATAGTCAAAAAGCTCAAAGCAATTGTGAGTTTGGGTTCGCTTCTTTAAATTCAGTTTGCTTGAGAGTTTCCAAAGCATTATGAACACATTGTCCTTACATTCGTCCAAAGCTCTTACTATGTGACAAGTCCAAAGCACATTGGCTCCAAAGCTCTCACTATGGGAGAGCTCTGCAGAATGGACAAAAGGGTTTGTACATAATGCCTATGAAACCACATTTCATAACAAGTTCTACCTGTTGTTCAATGCCAAACCAGTTACTAGTGAACAGGAAAAGCTTTCAAACTCTCGGTTAACATGTAAAGGGCTAGGTAAAATGTATACATAGACACATAGTTGCACACAAGCATTTAAAGTGGATGCAATAGTAATCTGTTATATACAAACATACATACGTGGTAACATAGATACATGCACACATATATACATGCATTCCTGTATGCATGGATGCATAGAAAGACAATGTTTCATGGGATTGTTAAAGAGTTCACTTGCTTTCTATAGGACAAGTGAATTGTATTACAAAACTCCTCAGGAAAATGTGGTTCCGAGGAATGCAATGAGTATTAAATCTGGACACCTTGATATTCACATGTTAACTTTGGCATTTTAATTGAGTTGGTAGTGTATACCCTGATATTTATACTTCTCTAGGTGAGCAAAACAACTAAAAATATGAAAAAAAAAATACCAAGGACACCTCAAGATTAGCCAAAAAAGAGTGAAAAAACAATAAGGAAAATAGATAGCACAAGAAAAATAGTTTTACCTTCATTTGTTGTTGATACTCCTTTGATTGGCCCTTGCTTAAGATGGGATGTGTGCTCCTTGATGGCTCTATTGAAGATCTTTACTATGTGCTTGGATGCAAATGCAAGTGGATGTAATTAAAAATTGGATGATTTCAAAATGGCAGCATGTAGTTGCAAATTGACTAAGTGTTGAAAATGCCCTTGAGGAGGGGGTATTTATAGAGGAATTTGAATTCTCTAGAGAATTCAATGGTCAAGATTGCTCCAACAAGGCCAAGATGAAGGGCTATGGTGGGTTGAGAACCCACAAGCCCTCACATCTTGACATGTGGAGGGTGAAGTGGATAAAGGGATATGAGGTGGAGATGAGTTGTCAAGAAGGTACATGAGGTGGAAAATGACATGCACCTTGGGGAGTGAGGAGATTTCCACAAAAAAGGATTTCTTGTCCCCAAGTGGGAGTGAAAGGGACATTTGAGGAATTTTGGAATTCCTCAAAAATCTACATGGGAAAAGGAAAGGTGGTTAGATATAAATGTGAATTAAAATTGGCATTCCTAGGAA
>VDFB02193867.1:429575810-429605155 GCA_007258455.2 Sequoia sempervirens
TTACATATTTTTCAAATTTTGTTAATAGCCTATTCAAATTTTTATGTCAAGTTGCATAACTCTATTTTTTTGAATTTTCATTGCCACATAGGGGTCTAGTTTTCCCCCCATGATCCTACATTGACCCCTTACCTATCCCTCTTTACCTCTCCCTCCCTCCCCTCTTTCTATCTCTCTATCCCACCTATCCCTCTCTACCTCTTCGTCCCACTTCCCTCTCTCTCTTTCTCATTCTCTGCTTCCCTCTCTACTTCTCTCTATATTACAACTCCCTTTATTCATCTCTCTCTCTCTCTCCCCTTCCCTCTCTACTCTCTATCTCACCATTCTCTCTCACTCTCTCTTTTTCAATTCCTCCTCTCTCTCTACTTCTCTCTATCTCACCTATCCCTCTTTACCTTTCTCTCCCTCCACTCTCTCTCTCCCACCCTCCTTCCTTCCCTCTCTCTCTACTTATATCTATCTCACCTATCCCTATTTACCTCTCCCTCTCCCTCTCCTTTCCTTCCCTATCTCTCTCTACTTATCTCTATCTCACCTATCCCTCTCTATCTCTCTCTCCCTCCCTCCCTCCCTCCTCTCTCTCTCTCTATCTCACCACTCTCTCACCATCTCCCTCCCTTCCCTCTTTAATTTTGTCTCTACCTCTTCCTCTTGCCTCTTTTTATATCTCCTCTTCCTCCATCCCTCTCACCTCTCTCTCCCTCCCTCCCTACCTCTCCCTCTCTGTAGACATCAAAAATATACTAATTGACATCGTGCATTCGATCCTGACTTACTAACACCGTTTCTTCCTAAATCATTTCTCGGTCTAACCGTTTAATCAAATTCCCCCATTTGATTAAATTCATCAATATTCACCTCTTAATTAAATAAATCATTTTGTCTACTTAAGTCACTTCCTCTTGTTAATTAAATCAATCCATCTGATCTAATTATCCCTATTTAAATAAAATAATCAATTTATTTGATTAAATCTCTAAAGTCTATCCTTTAAATTAAATAAATTAGAACCTTATTTGATTTAATCTAACACCATCCTTTTTAATTAAATAAATCAAAATCTTTATTTAATTACCCTCTTATCATATTCCTCACTTATCTGATTTAAATAAATCCATAAATCTAAGTCAAATAAGTCATATCATCTAATCTCCTATTAAATTAATTAAACCCTAATTAATTTAATCTAATCTCATGTCACATCCTCTAGATAATGCAAGTTGCACATGAAAATAGATTTAATTCATTTATTAAATCCCTATTTCCCTCACATGGCATCTTTTTGGAATATTCTCTCAATTTGAATTCAAAAATTCCAAGTCAACATGTACATCCAACAAGGCATTTAAAACCTCTTACATGTCCTTTGCCTTGAGCCAAGTGGCATTTATTGCATTTTACCCTTCCCTCTTACATGTCATTTCAACAAATTTGAATTTCAAATATTGGCATTTATTGGGACAAACCCCAAATCTTGCACAACCATCATCCATTCATGGCTTGACAAGTGGCACCATATCATTTGATGAAAGTTAGTCCCACAATTCTCAAATTTGGAATTTCATCTATCTTGAAATCCTATAAATGAAGAGCTCCTCTCCTCATTTTATCATCCACAATTCAAGAAAAGTTACCATGCTAAAATACTTAGCCATTTCCACACATCATTTGAATTCCTAGTTAGGCTTTTTGCAGAGTTGGCTTGGAGTTCTCATCTTTTCATCAAAAGTGGATCAACAATCTCTTCAACATTCAAATATTGCATCAATAGGGATTGGGAAAGGGCCAATTTTCACATCAAATTGGCACCAATTCCCCCATGGGATCAAGTGTTTGTTTATTCAATTAGGATTAAATCTAGTTTTTATCATTTCCTTTGTGTTCTTCATTATTTTCATTCCTAGTTTGATTTGCAAATGGATTTCATGGTAAATCCTTCTTTTAGCTTGCAATTCATTGTCTAACTCATTTATTCATGTTGTTTTGCAGGTACTAGGAAAAGGGTCCGCACATTTGGCGCTAGAAGGAGGGCATGAAGTCATAAATTCTAACATTTTCACGAAAACTCTACGCTTTTCTGCACACACAGGAAATTCCAAAGCGGGCTCATCAGCGTCGCTGTTTTTGCACCGTGGGCTCGTCAGCGTCATTTTTTTAGCATTGCAGGCTTGTCATCATCGCTATTTTAGCACCGCTGGACTCATCCCACCAAAAATTTCAAACTTTAAATTGTGCCGCTGAACTCGCCGATCTGCATTAGTTTCAAAAAAATTCTAAACTCTGACACTTTCAAAAACCACGACGCTAGGAGAAAAGAGTGACACAATCATGCTCTTTGTCCCGACACAGAGTGCCGCTGACTGGTAAAGCGACGCACCACTGAGAGAAAAAAATAGCGACACCTTCATGAGTTGCAACGCTGGAAGATAGTAAAAGGGAGAAATTTAATTTTTAGCACATGTTTTAATTTATGATTGCTTCTTCCTCTGTTTTATGCTTTTTAATTTCTATTTTTTCTCCAGAATTTAACTGTTTTTCTTCTTTGTAGGTTGGAAGCCAAAAGCAAAGGAAGAAGGAGCATGGTGATGATATCTTGTCTATCAAAGTGTTTTTAAACACTTAAGTGTTTGTTCAACACTGCCTTAGGGATTTGTCATATTTTTCTTTCTTTAGAACACTAGCTTTCCTTTGGGTTTAAAAAGGATTCTTTTTTTATTTATATTTTTTTGCAAAAGGATTAAAAAGAATCTTAGGATCAACAACTTATTAGATTTTGTTTATGGATTAAAAAATTGAACAAATGTCTTTCACTTGTGATTTAGTGCTCTAAAATAAACTCACATATTGCTTTGAGGGTTTAAAAGGAATAAGTGTAGTTGTGTTTTTCGTGAGGGCTTACTTGGACTAAAGCCATTGGAAAAGGACATATGCGCTTCTCTCGCGCTTTATAGCGATCTTAAGAATCAAAAGGCCTTTTCCATGACTTTGGGTTAAGACAAAGCAATCATCTCCACACTTCGATTTGGGATTAAAATTGAACAAACTATTGTGAGAGTGTGAGTGGGGGCATTTTCACGTATATTCTCTCTCTTTGTTGCTATCAAAGATTGATCAAGTTACGGATTTTATTCTTCATTCGCTTTTGTTTATCTTAGAGGGCCTGCCTTGTGGGAAAAAGTAATCACCCAAGGGAACAACTCAACTAGTAACACTCTAAAGCCAAGAGTATTTCCAGCCAGGATATAAATGTGGATATTGGAAGAAACGCTAATATCACGCGGTTGAATCCGACAAGATGGATCTGAAAGGGAACTCTTGCCACGTTGGATCAACTCCTATGAATGGAAAGTCCTTACTAGAACCCATGTGCTAGAATTTTCCAAAATCCTTTTATCTATTTGTTGGTGCAAGAACGGTCATTCTAAAGCCACCCCACACTTTTACGGTCTTCTAGTAGAGATGGAAAGCATGCCATGGGAGTTTCATGGGTGTTGATGCTTGGCTGCCCCAATTGACGTTAATGAGCTGTGGAGGGGAGCCAATGGGGTCAAGCATCTAACTATCCGCTAAAGATAAGCGTAGCTGGACTTGTCCAAGTGGGAATCCAACAAATATTGTCTTTCACATCCATAGGATTGTACTTATTCTTGGATTACAAAATGCATTGCTTGATCGAAAACATCATGGAAAAAAACACTTAACATTATCCAAATTTCAAACCCTTTTGAGGACAAATACAATTGACTCAATCAATATGTTATTGCTTTCCCTTGGGATTCATATTCTTAGAGGTTTCTAAGCATTGGATTATATCTCAATTTGTCTCCTTAAGTAAACAATAAGAAACCCTTGCCTTGAGATCATTAAATTTCCACATAACATATCTTGTGGTGTTTGAAGAAATTAAGACATTGGACATCTTAGTTTGAAAACTTAATTGAAGAAAGTGTTTTTGGTAAAATAAAGACATTAAGGAAAGCTAAACAAAATGAACTTTCATGTGTGTTGAAGACTCCAAATCCCAAAGCACAAAATCATTGATTCAAAATCTAAATGTTCAAATGAACTCATTTCTTGGTTACAAAGGTCATTAGGAAGCATTTGCATGCTCTTAAATACTTAGGTCTAAGCAAACAAAGTGTATCTTTTTAGGTTCATCTTAGGATCAAAACATATCAAAATAATTTTCATCCATCCTTCAAATCATCAAAACAAATTCCATCTCATCATCACCTTTTGGAAAATCTTGAAATCATCCTTGATACTAGGCTTTGTGGCAAAATAAAAAATCACTGAGACTAGGTCCTTGAGAACATTTATCAAAACATCTTTGGCTAGGTATGTGTAGATGCATCCTTTTGCATATACTTAGTCAAAGTTATCAAAATCATCTTGTCTAGCTTAGTGTATGTAGATGAATCCTTCTTCATATACTTAGTGAAATGATCATCTTGTTTGAATAGGTGTGGGTAGATACATCCTTCTCCTCACACATATTCAAATTATCATCCTTTGAACAAAGCTATCCCTTAGATCATCATCCAACATCTTAGGGTCTTTTTGTTCAAAATCCAAATCAAAATCCCAATAAAAAATCAAGGACGAAATCTCAAAATCCAAAATCAAGAATCCGCAAATTCCTAAAAGCCTAGTGTCTCATTCAAGATTTATCAAAAGACAAAACATCCATATCATCCATCCCTAAAACATCATTATCATATCGTCACCTTTGATCCTCAAAGCATCCTAAAACTTTTCACTTTGGAACATAAGGTAAAGATCGATCCAAAGAATCAAGAGATTCATCTCCCATATTCTCGAAGATTGATCCTTGTTTTATGGTTCAAACGAGATCTCAATACAAGAAGAGTATGGAAGCCAACAAAGAAACTCCTGCTTCAAGTGATCTTAGCCAAACAAACACAGAAATGAATCCAGTTGAATCAAGCAATCCATTGATCCCCTCATCATCCCAAAATCCACAAGAAGAAAATCAAGGGGAGGACCTTACCTTTGGAATGTCTCGCAAGGAAATGACAGAAATGCTCCAAAATCTAGACAACCATAGAACCATCAACATCATGATGAGACTTAACCCTTTGTTGTACATGCTTGAACTAGCAAAAAAAGGGGCCAAGTTTCCTTCGGATTTTGATGTGAGTACTATAGTGGATACATAATTTCCTCCGATCTCATCCACCATTCCCATTTCATCTACACCTCCATCTCAAAACATCACACAAAAAATTCTGAAAATCACAACATCGTTTTCTCCAACACAACCCAATGTCAACAAGGGAAACACATTCCTTAATGCTCTTCAATCACATTCCCTTGTTAATAATCAAAACTTGGACACAAACACCACCTTGGAACAAAACATACTCAACAACCCATTACACAAAAATGTTTCTCTCACTTTACATTATGACCCATCATCAACATCTTTTCATGGAGCACCACAAACACCTCTTCTCACAAATTCACAAGAAGAGGGAGATACGTTCGGACTAGGGGGCTTATTCAACACCACGACATTTTCACAACAACTCACACCTCTCACATTTCCACCTCTTCGGCCATTGCCATTATCATCCACACCACTCCTTGGTTTAGGGCTCCCTCCCCTACCAAGTATCAATCAAACCTATATCCCAACCATCAATCAAAGCATTGTGCCAAACACTCAAATTTTTTCGTTGATATCGCAACAACAAACAACAAACACACAAGCAATGGCAACATCATCGAACATCCCCCTAACATCACAAAGCATGGTCTCTCAAGGACCAACCACATCAATACCATTATCCAACACCCAAAACATCAACACAACATCATCATCCACCACCATTCAAAATCCACCACCACCCCCACCACCACCAACATTCACCACATCAAACCAATTCAACGCAGCATTGCAAGCCACTTTCCAAAGAGGATACCAACAAGTTTAAAAACAAAAAGTTGTACAACAAGCTGCTCAAGCCACACAAGCCACCCAAGCTGCACAAGCCACATTGCAAGCACAACAAGCTCAACAAACTCAAGCTTTACTACAACAACAACAACAACAATAAGCCGCTCAAGCTGCCCAAGCTACACAGGAATTATAAGCACAAAGGGTCGCTCAAGCATAATTATTATTGCAGCAACAAGCCGCACAAGCGCAAGCAACACAAGTGCAAGCACAAGCCCAAGCACAAGCTCAATATCAAGCACAACAAGCACAAGCACAACCACAAATTCTTGCACAAGCAGCACAAGTATAAGCATATCAGCAAGCACTAAAGCAATACCAAGAGTAGCAAGAAGCAGTAGAATTGGAAGCCCAACAACAAGCATTGTGGGAACAATAGCAAGCACAACAACAAGCATTGTTGGAACAACAACAAGTGTTGTTGGAACAACAACAAGCGTTGTTGGAACAACAACAAGCACAACAACAAGCACAAACACTAGCACAACAACAACGAGATCAACAACAAGCATTGTTCATCCAAATGCAAGTAGAATCCTACTTCACCCGCCACAACATACTAATACCATCGAATAATGCATCAACCAAACCATCCATCCAAACCACAATTGCAACACCCCAGAACACATTCATCCCACCCCCTGATCCACAAAGCAATGTAAAAACACAACTCAGGTTGCTATCACAACAAGTGCTCGACCTTCAATCAGGGCGAACAACCAAAACACCAAGCAACTTGAGTCCCTTTCCATTTGATAGGAGCCTAGAAATGAAACCATTCCCTAAGGGATTTGAGATTCCTAAATTTGACAAATATCGAGGGATGGGAAACCCTGAAGATCACATCAGGGAATTCTAGGTTCATTGCATGGAGGTCGCATATGATGATACTTATCTGATGTGGCTATTTCCTAGAAGCTTGGTAGGTCACACTATAGAATGGTTCTCTCGCTTACCTTTAGGAATTAGAACATTCCAAGAAATTAGAGATGCATTCATTAAAAACTACGCATGTAACATTGCAATGGATGTCAGCCTTTAAGAACTATCTGCTCTAAAACAAGGAAAGAATGAATCTTTTTCTTCATTCCTTCAATGATGGTGATCCAAGGCCAATCAGAGCAAGTGGACCATGCCAGAAGAACAACAAGTCTGCACCATCATAGCCAACCTTGAAAGCTGCTTATCATTTCATCTCAAGGTTCAATGAATCACCACATACGATCAACTAATTTCCAAGGCGCTTAGCATCGAAAGAGCCCTTATGAATCAACTTGTGGAATCAACATCATATCATGAACAACAAAATAACCGCCCATCATCCAATTACAATTAAAAACCTCGTACACGGGCAAGGAACAAGAATGTTACTAATGATGGTGTTGTAGATGCCAAGGTGGTCATTAGTGGTCCATGCCAACATACACCCACACCGCAAATCCAAAATCAACACCAAAACACTCATCACACAACATATCAATCCAATCCAACCATCAATAACCTCAATGATCAAAGAGGACCACCCCAACACAAAACTTATCCCAAACAAAAATACGTTATCTTGTGGGAACCATTGGAGGACATAATGAAAAAGTTGATCGACGAATAACTCATCAAGCCTCCTACATTTGAAAATTACCAAGGACCTGATGTCAAACCCCCTTGGTATAACAAAAATCAACTTTGCGAATTTCATAAGATCAAAGGTCATACCAGAAAAAATTGCATGAGACTCAAGAACATCATCCAAGATCTCATTGACAAGAAAATCATAAACGTGGAATGACCTACTAGAAATCAGGATCTTAAAATCTACACAAACCCGATGCCGAATCATGGTAACAAAGGGAATAAAAAATGATAAAGGGAAGGGTAGTGTAAATCATATTTATGAATCGGTCATTGCCTCCCTAAATGAAGATTTCATGGTCATCACCATTAAGAGCGCCTATGCCGAAGATTGTGAGTCACCACAAGAGGCGGCAAAGTCACCATTGCAGGATCATCCCAACCTAATAGAGTCCCTTCATCTAGAGTCATTCTGCATAGCTACAATGTCGTGGAACAACTCAAGCGAACACTAGCACACATCTCCATCATGGATTTGTTAAAAATATCATCAGCCCATAAAAAGATCCTTGAGGAAGCATTAGCCTCATCCATCATCCCCACAAATCTTGATGCAGACCAATTCCAAGCTATGGTCGGGAATATCATAACACCTAATCTCCTTACATTCTCTGACCAAGATTTCCCCACCCAACCATCTCACAACTATGCACTTCATTTGGAAGCCATTGTAAACAAGAGCAAAATCAAAAGGGTTCTAGTGGATGGGGGTGCAGGTTTGAACATCTGCTCTATCAACCTAATCAAATAGTTGAAAATATCAAAAGATTCCATCGACAAAGGTAAAGGCATCATGATCAAAGCATATGATGACCAAGAAAGAGTGTCTCAGGGCACGATTAAACTCCCTATTCAAGTAGGGCCAACGATCATGGAAACCACCTGTTAGGTCCTGGACCTCGACTTGCCATACAACATCCTCCCGGGATACCCATGGATCCATGCAATGAAAGTCATAGCATCAACCTTCCACCAATGTGTGAAATTTACACATAATGGACAAGAGGTTACCATTCATGGAGATCCCGAACCATTTTCATATTGCAAAAATCTTGAGGCCAAATATTGCAAAATCCCCTAAGTGCTAAAGAATGATGAAGGCCCATCCACACCATACATCGACCCCGTCACCCTTGCATCCACTTTTGCGACAAAGACACTCGCCACTCCCACCATCCCCACCATCTCCAACATTAAGCTCATCATCCAGGAGGATGGTTGTGGAAGCTATAGGCTCCCTAATAATGATTTTGTGATAGGAGAGTTACCTCAATCTCCTAGGTCACAGGGACATCCGTAAGAAAACCAAATGTCTACATCACAAACCTATCCTGAATTCACAAGATGGGGAGACCTTTGCCATGAGGTTATTGAAGCAGATCCATCTCAAATTTTATATCAAGATGAAATATCGACACTTGAATTACCAATGGATGAAAGAAGCAGAGGCCTACAAATGATGTTTGCAATGGGCTACGAAAGAAACCAAAGATTGGGACAAAATGACAATGGCATCATAATACCTATCATGCCAGAGATGTGACCCATAACAAATATTGGTCTTAGATGTACCCCTTCGAGAATAACCATACGCGGCCGAGGTCCTCTGGTTAGAGCCGCGAATGTCTCTCCTCAGCCAGTGCTAGTACAAGTACACTCACCAATAGTCATAGGTAGCAACACACATAACTTCATAACTAAGACCTATATTAGTAGTGATGATGAAGATACCATATCCAATCTCCCTAGGTTATCGAAGATACCACCTTGTGTATGACTAGCAGCCTCTCCTTCAAAATCGATCATCCAAATCATGAGATCCACCTAGTCTACCCCCAACTGATTGACTATGACCAGCGAGGACCACCAGTTCTCGATACATTTGAAAATTATGAGGTGCTCTCAGAATTCATGGGATTGAGGGATAAAATTCCAAATGGAGATCATAAGGTAGGGTTTATAATGGAATTGGACACACATGCTTATTACGGGGAAATGATTGAATCCTTCTATTGTAAAAGTGAGAAACTAAGAATCATATCCAAGTCCTTGAGTGAAAACCACACTGTGGCACTCTCTGACAAGAAAATAGTAAGAAGAAAGGACGTATCCAATGGTGAAAACCTCTCTGAGGCGCCCGAGGATGAAGGATTCAATCTTCCCTTAAGAGCTATTCATCAAGAGAAGTCAGCAGTCTTGGCCAAAAAGTGCAATCTGGTCAACATAGGAACAGAGGAGGCCCCACATATCACATTCTATGTAGAATCACTATTATCAGAAGAACAAGAATTCCTAGTAGCATTCTTAAGGGAAAGGCAAATAAACTTCGCATGGAGTTATGCTGACATGCCAGGGCTTGATCCAAAAACTATGGTTCATCATTTAGCTGTGTATCTAGAAGCAAAACCGGTCAAACAAAAGCTTCAGAAAATGCATCCTCAAATCACTTTGTTAGTCAAAATGGAACTCAAAAAGTTGTTAGATGCAGGATTTATCCGACCAATCGATTATCCCAAATGGGTGTCAAATTTGGTACCTGTTTCAAAACCAAACGGAGCCATCAGAATCTGTACGGACTTTAGAGATTTGAACAAGGCATGTCCCAAGGATGATTTCCTGCTTCCCAACATCGACATGATAGTAGACATGACAACAGGGCACGAGATGCTATCACTAATGGACGGATTTTTAGGATACAACCAGATCATGATAGCAAAAGAAGATCAACATAAAATGGCTTTTACTTTTCCATGGTGGACCTACTACTGGAACATGATGCCATTTGGTCTAAAGAATGTAGGAGCAACCTATCAAAGGGCCATAACACTAATATTCCATGATATGATTCATAAAATAGTCAAAGACTATGTCGACGACATTCTAGCTAAGTCAAGAAAAAGACAAGATCATATAGCAACCCTAAGTGCTATTTTCGACAGACTAGAGGAATACAAAGTCATATTAAACCCTAAGAAGTGCATCTTCAGCATACAATCAGGTAAACTATTAGGATACATAGTCTCCATGAGGGGTATTGAGGTTGATCCGGAAAAAGTAAAAGCAATCCTCGAGATGGAAGCACCGAAAACATTAAAGCAACTGAGAAGCCTCCAAGGCCGACTTTAATCCATCCGATGATTCATAGCACAACTGGTAGACAAGCAGAACCCATACTCTCACCTACTCCATAAGGGGGTAGCATACAAATGGGATACAAAATGTGAAGAGGCATTTAACAAAATCAAGGAATACCTACTGACACCACCAGTGTTAATGCCACCTATTCCAAGAAAGCCATTGATCTTATATGTGTTAGCAACAATAGCAACCCTTAGAGCTCTCTTGGCTCAGCATGATGAAAATGGAACAGAGAGATTATCTACTATATCAATAGGACAATGGTCGGTCATGAGCTAAATTACTCATTTATCAAGAAAGCTTTCCTCGCAGTAGTGTTTGCATCCCAAAAATTTAGACATTATATGTTGGCACACAAGATAAAGCTCATCGTGAAAATTGATCCTCTCAATTATCTCTTATCCAAGGCAATGCTCACGTGCAAAATGGAAAAATGGGTGATGATATTATCAAAGTATGACATCGAGTATGTGGAAAGGAAAGCAATTAAGGGTCAAGTTATTGCAGATCAACTGGCAGAGGCACCAATTTATGCTGAGAATCCTCTTGTATCTGAATTTCTAGACGAATCCATTTTTAACCTCAACGTAATTGACCATTGGAAACTATACTTTGATGGTTCATACACACAACATGGATTAGGAGCTGGTGTCTTCTTCATCACTCCACAAGGGGACTGCATACCGGAATCATACAAATTGGCATTTCCTTGCACTAACAACATAAAGAAATACGAGGTTTTGACTAGGGGTCTCAGGATAGCAGTACAATGGAACATCTTAGCTCTCAGGGTGTATGGGGACTCTCAGTTGATCATAAATTAGGTCAATAATGAATATCAGACTAAGGATGACAAGCTAACTCCATACAAGAAATTGGTGGAAAATCTAAAGGAATCCTTCATTGACATAACATTTGAGAAGATTCCAAGAACCAACAATAGAGCAGCTGACTCCATGGCTACAATTGGGTCCCTATTAGACATCCCTCACAACATGCCAAAATATGAATTTATGATCGAGCAACTTCTCGTTCTCACATTCGAGGTACTGAAATCAAAATATGTGTGTGAAATCATTGGTCATGGCGATCCTTGGTATCATGACATCTACACATATCTTCGCATAGGAGTCATACCCATTGACCTACCATCAAGCCTAAAATGAACCTTTATTTAAAAGGCATCCAGATTTGTCATCCTAGGTGATACCTTATATTGTAGAAGCATAGAAGGTACCTTACTATGCTGTCTAAATGTTGAGGAGGCATTAACCACTCTAACCGAGGTTCATAACGGTATCTGTGGATCACACTCGAGTGGAATGACCATCACCAAGAAACTACTGAGGATGGGGTATTAATGGACCATAATGGAAAGAGAAGCACATGATCATGCTAAGAGGTGTATATAATGTCAACAACATGGGGACCTCATCCATGCTATAGCTCAAGAGATTCATCCAATCATCACACCATGACCCTTTTCGCAGTGGGGACTCGATCTCATTGGGAAAATCTCACCCACCTCATCCAATGGCCATCAATTCATCATAACTGCAATTGAGTACTTCACAAAGTGGGTGGAAGCCATACCTATGACATATCTCACTGGGAAACAGATCTCAAAATTTATCCTAAACTATCTCATCTATCGTTATGGTGTCCTACAAGCTATTATCTCAAATAATGGGACACCATTCGAGAACCAAGAGGTTCACAACTTGTGTGAGAAATTCAAAATCCAACATCGCTTCTCCACCCCGTATTATCCCCAAGGCAATGGCCAAGCAGAAGCCATGAACAAAACCATCCTCAAAATCCTCAAGAAAATAGTCAATGGCGCAGGTCGTGACTAGTACTTGTAGCTTAATCCCACCCTCTGGGCTTATCGAACCAGGATCCACACACCCACCAGCGCCACCCCCTTCTCCTTGCTCTATGGATCAGAAGTCGTACTCCCTATTGAGATCGAGCTCCCATCCCTCAGAATATCACTGCAAAACCTCATCACCAATGAGGACTACCGAGTGTCAAGATTGAACGAGTTGGAGCTACTAGATGAGAGATCCATTGATGCTTTGAATCATTTGCAATTCTATCAAAATAGACTCAAACAAAGCTATAACAAGAAAATCAGAAGCATGAATTTCCAAGTAGGAGAACTGGTCCTAAAAGAAAATTAGAAGAATGTCCCAAACCCAAGCAGCAAAGGCAAGTTTGAACCTAATTGGTTAGGACCTTTCATCATCACAACAAGTTACAAATTAGGGGCATATCAACTATCAACACCCGAAGGGGAACCCTTGCAGGAGCTCATGAATAGCTCCCATCTCAAAAGTTTATCTGAATTCTTTCAAGGTATAGAGACAAAATCTAAAAATTAGAAAAGTCACGAAAAATGGATTTTACTTTGGGGTAGAAACTACAGCTACGGGCATCTTGGTGACAATAAAAAAATCAAAAAAAGCAAAAAATCCAAAAAAATCAGAAAAAGGATTAAAAAACAATCATCCTCTAGTGAAAACCACTTTAGTGGCACTTTGGGCAAGTACCTTGGTGAAAACCTGGCAAACAGGTGCCTTGTGTAAATAAGCACTTTCCATCCACCAGGACCTTTACAGCTTGTTCATCCATCTATTTCACTTCCATCATCCATCGCATTCAAGTCTTCATCTATCACACATCCACTCACATCTGCACCATAGCTTGGACCTGTGTTCGTATCATGATCTCTCCTAATACTACTCGGCCCATCCTCAAGGTCGGTTTGTCCTACCTTTATCGAGGGATTCTATTGTATCACGCTGGGGGCATGTTCTCATCGGATCAGATTCGTGTATGGTCTTAAAGTCCTCAATATCAGAAAATCTAAAAACATCAGAAAATTAGAAAATCCAAAAACATTCAAAACATATCAAAATCCAAAAATAGGTCAAAAAGTCATTCAAAAATCCAAAAACAAGGTTGTCTTGATGAACTACGTCATCTCTGAGCTTGAACATAGGCAAGGTTGATCTTTGATCATCCCCTGAGACATTTAGGTCAGTCCTATAGGAGTCTGTCATAATAAATTGACATCTCATCATGTATATAATCATCTATAAATTAGTCAAGTTGTCAGTCGAACTACGTGGTCTCTGCGTGTATAACGTAGGCAAGGCTCATCTATTGACCAGCCCTCGAGGCCCCTAGGATAGGTCTTTAGGTTAGTCTCTTGGTCAAAATCTTATAAAATCCCAAAACATTTGAAAAATCAAAAATCAAAACATTTGCAAAACCTTGAAAAATACCAAAAACAACCTCAAAACATTGCAAAACTCCAAAAACATCCAAATATTTGAAAAAATCCATCTGTCTCATCTCACTTGCACCTGCAATAACACCATCCATAATAACTTGATCGTCATCATCAACCTTTGGTGAAACAATCAGAAACAAGTCTAGCAAGTTTTAACGAAAAACTCCAAACGTCAAGTCTAAAGTCTAAATCAATGTGTAAGCAAGTTGGTTATCTCTTCGCATCAGTAACGCATCATCTGAAATGGTCCCATATTAATCATCCCTTATAAACAAAATGACGTGCCGCCATCCACTAACATGTCCTAGGATGAATCCTTCATATAATGGACATTATCCTTTGGCAATAAGTTTCGGTTATCATCTTAGAAAACACATCCTCTTTCCGTTAGCAGTATTGAAGAGCATCAGTTTGTTTGTTTACTTGGTCTTTATCTTTTGACTTATCTTATTTTGTGCTCATTCCAAGGACGTCTCAATGATATCCCAAAACAACAGATTTAGAGAAATAGGAATGGGGCAATGATCATTATCTTTTTTCTGCTATGCTTGTTGGACGTTCTTGCAATATAACCTTGGCAAATACTTGTTTTGATAGGTATGTATGGTAGAGGTCTAGGGAAACTTGTTGACTATTGCAGGGATAGGTTTACCTTTTTGTGTTTTGGTCCGAGGCATCTGAAACTTTTGAAGTGCATCCTAGCAAGGTTTTCGTATGTCAGGTGTGAACAAGGATACTCCTATCTGATTGTCGAGTCAAAGTCCATCATAGTAAGTACCACACCATCCTAGTTTTCTATACCTTGATGTATCGTACCACGTGTGTTATCAAACATAAGAAAATTCAGCCCTTTGAAAATCCCAACTCCTCGACAAGTAATCATCATCATCATTTGCATATGTGTCATCTTGCATCTTGTTGAAATGACTTCTTCTATTCTTACTAACCGCACTAACAAGGGTACTATGATAGTTAACCATCATCACCATCATCATCATCACTCCTACATCCACAAATCATTGGCACATTGCATAAGCATATCATATAGAAATCATTGGCACATCGTATAAGCATATCATATAGAAATCATGCACATCGCATAAACATATCATATAGGAAACACACACATTGCATTTTAATCATCATATAAATAGGTTATCATAAAAAAAATTTCATAGATAGGTGCATACATGTCATCGCATTTTACCCATTGCATTGCATCGCATAGCATTCATTTGCATGGCATAAACATTTCATTTTACCATCTAAACCATAAAATAGCATCTATAAAAACATTCCATAATCATTATAATCATAAGCAAATAGGCATATAAGCATTTAATTCATTACACATCAGCATATCACTTTACATTAACATATCATTACATCACATATATCAACATTAGTTATTCTAAGCATCTCATTCCATCATTTCATTTGCATCATATCATGACCATCACATCATATTACATCCATTCAGAAATCATCTCATAATTAAGTACTATTACACACATTATGGCACATCATAGCATCGCATACATCATTAGAAATAAATGCATCCATAGGAATATCACTGCAAAGCATATAGAAATAAACCATCCATGCATAAATAAAAGTACATGGTACATCTCATCAAAATCAGCTCATATATATATCATATCATCCATATCACTGTCATACTACAAGAATAATAATCGAATCACTGTACATGCATGTCAATCGGTAAAAAATTCCCATCGAGCTATCAAAAATGAGCCCATAAAACACAAAAAGTACATCATGAAATCTGGATCATGCTCGAACTTCATGAATGCTGCCCTCACCCCTGTCACCGTGACCCTTTGGTGGTCTCTGACTAGCCTGCTCTGAGTAATTGGGGACCCAGTCTTCTCTAGGTACATGGTTGTGGTAGGCCCGGTGGTAGTACTCTATCTCTCGGATGACCTCCCTATAGGATTAGACCGATACTGTACCCTGCGAGGAGGAAGCGGCTGTCATGCTCTCAATCTGCTGCCTACAACCTAGCTCTGTCGCTGCCTGTGGCTCTGCAGCCTATCTCTGCTGCATAGCCTAATCTCTCTCTGCTCTCAACTGCTCCCTCTCAGCCCGTTCCTAGTCCCTCTCGGCTGTCACTACCTGTACCTGTGTCTATAACTACAAAATCAAGGCATCTCGTGCATCTGCTTGTCCTACTGGTTGTGCCTATGGCTGCGCATGAACCTGACCCTCACCCTCGGCTCGTGGTGGTGAGATTGGCAGATCCTGCTGCTGGTCCTACATAGGGACATTACCCTAACCTGGTGGGACTGGGGGCACCAATGGTGCGTCCTGACGAATCTCAACCCTAGGTCCTCATCCTCGTCCTCATCCTCTCGCTCTGCCTTTGAACCTATATGCCTCTGGATCCTCACCTGGGACAGTCAACCGGAGAGGAGTTCTGAACCAGTCTCTATAGGCCTGCGTGGTCCCTAGATCTTCCAAGCCTTGATCGTAAGCCCAAAGTCAGACCACCAAATGTTGAAAGCTGTCAACCGCCTCTGCGGTAGGAATATACTAGGCCCCCATGACACCTGTGTCATGCTACGTGCAAACATGGCTACGTAGCCATCATCCGGTCGATCTTGTGGCTCTCTAAACTGATGTTGTATATGCCTGGGTAGATATCTCTCTATCATTGTATGCTCTTAGCCCTACATATATCGATCCTGATGACAATAAAAAAGCTAGTCTGCATCATCAGCCCATCCAGGCTAACTGAGGTATGGTCTCCAAGTGAACACAAGCATCTCATCTATGAATCACCTCCAATAAGGGATCATGTGCTCTCCAGTGTGTGTGAAGGACACACCACCTCTGTATCATGTCACTAGGGCATCCTTTGCCCCCATCGAAACTAAAACCACTCGTGGACGTAGCACATAAATGTGCTCCCACGCCCAAACATGCAAAAGTGTCACCCCAGCTCCTAGTGCTCTGCCATCCATGTATGCATACTTGTGGAGATCCCTGTAAAGCAAAGCTAGGAGGACAGGCCCCCACGCAAAACAAACTAGTCTATCCCAGACCATCCTCTCCTAGCAGTATGCCCAACCCAGACTGAAATATCGCCCTCACCAATCTGGGGCAACCAAACCCAAAATGATTGCTACAACAACCCAGTAGAAGGGAGGTGCTATAACTCAGTACCACTCCAACTCGATCTTCCCCTTGCAGTAGATAATATCTCGAGTAGCAAGGACTCAGGTATAGTACTAGCGACCCTCCATATCATAGATCACTCGATGGCCATGAATGGGAAATTGTAGTATGTGCCAAACGTCCTCCAATGTGACGGTCACCTCACCAGTGGGAAGATGAAATGACGACATCTCACTGTGCCACCACTCCACCAACGCTGACAACATCCCGAGGTGTGTGCGCAAGGGTGCCATGTACACAATATGCCATAATCCTGCAACCCCCAACCGATCTTGGTCTCTATTGCTAAAATCCTAAAAAATGCTTGCCAAATCCTGCGACTGGTACTCCTGTGAGTAGAGCTCCCTAGGCCCGCCTGCATCATGCAAAGCTGGCATGTTAAATTTTTTAGAAAATTCCTAACCTAACGCTTCAAACTCATTCCTAGTGGTGAAGTTTGTGAAGGCATCACAACCTGAGTTTTCTCAAACTCTGACGCTGGACCCAAAATTTCGTTAAACAGTGCCACCGCAGTGCACTTTTTCCCCCAGCATCGTAGTTTTCTTGAAAAGCGTGCCACTGCGACACACTTTTCCAAACTGGCCTGCTGAGCCCGAGCCCAATGGTGGAGTTTTTAAACTCCAAATTGCACCACTGCGGCACTATATAGCACCGCTGCGGCACAAAGAGGCTAAAAGTGGTGCACCTTAAACACCGAGTGGCGTTATAATAGTGCCGTTGAGGGTGAGCTCTCCTTAAAAATAGTAATAAATGCATTAAAATGAAAAAGTGAAGCTTCAGTTAGGGTCACATACCGAGGCACCGATGCCAGGTGGCCGCTGGTAGGTCTGAACTCGGTCATAAATGTGTAGAGGGAGCTATTGTTGCGCCATATCATCAGGAGGTCAAAGCTCGAATCTCAAGGTTTGCTGGTGGAGGTGTGTGGAAATGACTTGAAAGTGACCCCTCGGGCCCCTTTTAAGCCTAAAAGTTAGGGTTTTTTGACCCTCTAGGGCTGTCTTGTTAGGATTTTGGACCCCCGAACCTATTTTTGTCTGATCGAGGCTTGTTTTTCATTGTTTTATTGCGTTTAGACACATTTTTAGCCTCCCGGACCCCTTCCAGAACTGTCGGGCACCTTGTCACCTTTTTTTGCGAGATCACCCAAAAAATCAAAATTTTCATCCAATCTCTCGAGGGAGCATTATAATGGCATGTTTTCTCTCGCCATGCAGCAGTGGGGCAAGTTTTTAATATAAATTTTTTTGGCTTTGATCGAGAAGGTTTATTCTTTGAACCAACGCAACGAGTGCATTGCTTCAAAGAGGGGCAAAATGTAGACATCGAAAATATACTGATTGACATCGTGCATTTGATCCTGACTTACTAACATCATTTCTTCCTAAATCATTCCTCGGTCTAACCGTTTAATCAAATCCCCCTATCTGATTAAATTCATCAATATTCATCTCTTAATTAAATAAATCGTTTTGTCTAATTAAGTCACTTCCTCTTGTTAATTAAATCAATCCATCTAATCTAATTATCCCTATTTAAATAAAATAATTAATTTATTTGATTAAATCTCTAAAGTCTATCCTTTAAATTAAATAAATTAAAACCTTATTTGATTTAATCTAACACCATCCCTTTTAATTAAATTGTAGACATCCAAATTTGGACACTCAATTTATCCAAATTTATCACTTTTCGTCTAAACATCCTCTTATCCGAGTTAATTAAGTAATATTACTGTTATTTAATTAATATCTTTAATTTTGCCAAATCCCTAAGCTATTTAATTAATAATTAAATACCTTACCCTCCTTAATCCTCTTTTCATCAAATAAATTAAATAAATATTACATTTATTTAATTCCTCACATATCATTTTCATCTAATCCTAATCCATCTCTTAATCTCTTCATTAGAATGTGCACATCCTAATCCTTGATTAGGATGTGTCACATCCTCAACTTTGCAAGTTGGCTTTTAATCCATTAACCCTAATTATCCTCTAATTACTAATTAAACCTAATTAGTACACTTAGTCAACTCTCCCCATCCCCAAAGAATTTTTTAATCCTTTTTATTCATCCATGTCTCTCTCCTCCCCATGTGAATTTTTTGAATTCATTTTGTCAAGGCTTCTAGAACCTTGGACTTGTCTAATCTCCACATGTGATAGTCCCACCTTTTTGGAGCCCACCTTTTATCCTTTAGATTCTCCTAGGAATGTGAATTTTTAATTCACATTTATGTTTTCAACCACCTTTCCTTTTCCCATGTGGATTTTTGAAGAATTCCAAAATTCCTCAAATATCCCTTTCACACCCACTTGGGGACAAGAAATCCCTTTTTGTGGAAATCTTCTCACTCCCCAAGGTGCTTGTCCTTCCTCCACCTCATGTACCTTTCTTGACACCTCATTCACACCTCATCTTCTCTTGGCCACTTCACCATCCACATGTCAAGATGTGAGGGCTTGTGGATTCTTAACCCACCATAGCCCTTCATCTTGGCCTTGTTGGATGCATCTCAATCGTTGAATTCTCTAAAGAATTTAAATTCTCCTATAAATACCCCCCCTCAAGGGCATTTTGGGGGAACACTTAGCCATTTGATAATTACATGCTGTCAATTTGCATTCCCACCCATTTTACTAGCATCTAGCCATTCATTTTAATCACTTTGCACATCTAATCTTGCATTTAGTCACTCAAGCAATCATCTAAGGAGCACACAAATCATTCCAAGTAAGGGCCAATCAAGGAGACATCAATAGCAAGGAAGGTGAAATTGTTTCTATTTCATTTTATCCATTTCTTTCTTGTTTTATCACTCCTTTGGCTAATCTCGAGGTGTCTTTGGTATTTTATCACTTGCATTCTTAAGTTGTTTTGCACATTTGGAGTAGGATAAATTCTAAGGTATACATTTCTGGCACGCCCGGTGGGACCCACAAACGGGTTCTTGCATTTAACCCTTGTTTTGGCTAAGAATTGTGCAGGAAAAGGTCGCAGAAAGGTGGAAGCGCCCCTGTTTCTGCTGCAGAAAGACAGAAGCACCCCTGTTTCTACTGTAGAAAGGCAGAAGCACCCTATGTCCTACTGTAGAAAGGCGGAAGCGCCCCCTGCCTTGCCGCAGAAAGGCGGAAGCGCCCTCTGGTCTGCTACAGAAAGGCGGAAGCGCCCTACATCTCAAAGTTTTACTTTCTTCTAACGAGTTTGCTGCAATTAGGGATAAATCTAAAAGGTTTTTCTAACACGTTTCTTGCAGTGGGAGGGGCACGACTTTCTTGTTT
Source organism: Sequoia sempervirens (assembly GCA_007258455.2). Taxonomy (NCBI): domain Eukaryota; kingdom Viridiplantae; phylum Streptophyta; class Pinopsida; order Cupressales; family Cupressaceae; genus Sequoia; species Sequoia sempervirens. Next base: position 429,596,340 of record VDFB02193867.1, read on the forward strand.
TCTTGAAAATCTGATAAAGTTTACTGCTGAAAGGTGGAAGCGCCCTCTAACCATTTGTTGCAGAAAGGCGGAAGCGCCCTCTAACGTATTTTGCTGCAGAAAGGCAGAAGCGCCCCCATTTTGCTGCAGAAAGGCGGAAGCACCCCTATTTTGCTGCAGAAGAGCGGAAGTGCCCCAAAACAACACAGTTTGGAAGGTAAAACAGTCATTTTAGCTTCATTTTTGCTCCCATTTTTTGCTATTTTCAAGTAGTAACCCTCTAACATCGTTTTGGCAAGGATATTGGTGTTTTTTGCTAATGATTTGTAGTAGATTGTGGCGTAATTTGACCAAGGACGAAGAAGAAGATAACTAACATTTGCTTGTAGGGCCATTTATTTGATCAAATTTTTGAAAAAAAAATTATCCTTGATTGTTCGAATATAGTCTAATTAGGGGGAAGTAACATTTATTGCTTGTTGTACTTGTCTATTATTGTGTTACCCAAGGGGGCATTAATTTGTTTTCGCTTTCCCCTTGCACTTTGTGTGAACCTGGGGAGTAGTTGGAAATGATTAGTGTCTTCTTTCTAGTGGGACCTGCTTGGGGATTTCATCACCCCAAGGGACGATTCCAACCACGCGTACTAGTGGGGTATATAAAGGGGGGAGAACGAAAGTTGTACCCCAATCCAGTCACGTCATAATTGGTGGAGCATCGAAGCTAGGGTGATACCTAGATAGACGTGAAGAGTTGGTCTGAGCCTTTTAGTATCTTGCTGGGTTCCTGACTCACGCTTGTGATGGACTAGTGTTCACGGTTGTGCCTCACGTACTGAGAGTATATCGAGGACTCCCTAGAAACCTTGTGCATCCTAGATTAAGACTTTGCCTTGCCATATCCTTAATATTAATCATAGGATTGTGCTTGCTTGAAGTGTTTCTTATGAAAAACCTGTGAAATCTTTGATACTTTGGCCTTACTGTATCATTTTGCATCCTTTCCATAGCCTTTACCATCAAAACCAAACTCTGTCCCACTACAGAAAGGCAGAAGCGCCCCCATTTTGCTACAGAAAGGTGGAAGCGCCCCTGTTTCTGCTGCAGAAAGGTGGAAGCGCCCCTATTTCTACTACAGAAAGGTGGAAGTGCCCCTGTTTTTGCTGTAGAAAGGCGGAAGTGCCCCTGTTTCTGCTGTAGAAAGCTGTCAACGCCCCTGATTTTTGCTACAGAGGGGCGGATTCGCCCTCCTGAACACCCGAAATTACCCCATTTGGATTCATTTAGCCTCTAAATCACCATTTAATCGTCCCCAACCATTACCTCATCATTCTAAGCCTCCATTTTGTCATTCTAAGCCTCCCGAAACCTCCATTGGGTCCGTTTAATCCTTCATTCTATCGTTCCAAGCTTCCGTTTAACCATTCTAAATCCCCATTCATTCTCCACAATTATCTTTAATTCACCTGTTCATTTTAATTTTTCCCTAATCCATTTAAAAGCCCATACCCTCACCTTACAAACACTATAACTTTACCATTCACATCGCCAAACACCACTCATAACCAAACCGCCTTAAACTTGTATTACAAAGTGGTTACCCGAGTTGACCATAGCACTTGAATTTGATTACTAGTCTTTAACTTCGACCCCAATCAATTTGCTTCCATCTTGAGGTGAATTAAGTGTCGTAATTTATCATCCTCGGCCTAATCAATCCATTCTTACCTTAAGGTGGATTCAGTGTCGTAATCATCCTCTTAATCAATCAAAGCTCTAGGCCACTAAGGGTAACTTCCTTTGATCAAACTTAAGGTCCCTCTCACATCTTTCATCATCCAATCATATCCATCCAATAATCCAAATCTATCAAAATCAATCATTCGATCAAATTGTCCAATCAATCAAATCACATCCGTTGAACCAATGCTATCCTATTGATCTAAATAACCCAATCCAATTCAATCAAAATCCAATCTTGCCAATCCAAATCCGATCCCATCAAAATCTGATCCAATCTAATATATCCAAACAAAATCTGATCAAAATCCAAATCCCATCAAAATCAAAATCAATCCCATCACATCATCCAACTATCCTAATCTGAGCTTTAATCCGATCCTAATCTGAGCTTAACTTAAATCTTGATTTGAGCTTTAGTCCATCTCCATTCTATTTATCCTTTCATCATCATGAATCCTCATCCTCCATCAATAGTAGTCAAGGGAAACCCTAATTACATCGATAATGATAACGAAAGTCTTGTCGATCAAGAGGTATACGACATAGATCCCCTTGACACTATCATATCTAGTAAGCTTTCTCCACCCACTTTCCAAAATCCAATTACTCCTATGAGTTATCCCGTTATGTCTTCATCCATGCCTAATCATGCTCCTTATGCCACCTTTGACAATGGATATCCAGTATCTTCTTCATCCCCATATTTGTCATGTCCTTCATCTACATCATCCTCTTATACAACATCTACATCCTCTTGTCCTAATTTTCCATCACAATATTCCTATTACAATTCCCCATCCATGTCCCCCTATCATAATCCTCTTTCCCAATCTTCCCATACTAATCCTACATCCACAGCCTTTTACCTTACTCCTACACCCACATATCCTCATCCTAATCCACCATCCCAATACCCTTATTATAATCCATCCCCCACATCCTCTTGTCCCACTACACCACCTATATCCTCTTGTCCTAATCTACAATCCATGTCCCCCTATCTTAATTCACCACTCCAATATCCTTACCTTAACCCTCCATCCAATCCTAGTCCTCCATCTACTCCTAGTCCTCCATCCAATCCCATTCATCCATCTAATCCTAGTCCTCCATCCACTCCTAATCCCCCATCTACTCATAGTCCTACATTCAATCCCATCCCTCCATCTAACCCTAGTCCACCAATCCATAATCCCTCATCCATTTCTACCACCCTAGCCAAGCCAACCATATGCAAGTCTCTCATTTCAGAAGTACTCCAAGGACTCATTACAAAGAAGCCATCCCCAACTCGACATCTTGAAGTCATGGAACCATGCCATCTAGATCCATCATCCATGGTCACTAGTGATGAGACCCTTCTCCATACCACACCTATCATTGTTGTTACCATCCCTAGCACTGATCAAACCATTGAAACCATTGAACCCACTAAATCCATTGAACCCCTATCTCCTACTCCAAGAATCACTGAATCCATCGATGACACCCAAGTCCAATCCACTCCCTCTACTCCTAGATCCACCCAAATCCAATCCACTCCTCCCACCCCTAGTAGTATCAAAACCCATTCCAATGAACCTCATGAATCTTCCATCCCTCCATCTTCCCCACTTGAAGAGTCCCAACAAGACTCCATTACCATGCCTCCCGCACATGATGAGTCATGCCAAGAGTCTAATCCAAAGCATGCCAACATATCTCCTTCTCTAGATGAAGATCACAGTCCCCCATCCATTCCATCCCATGGTCCCCTTGTCATTCAAGCTTCCATGGCTCCATCTCCATCTCCATCGCATGAGCCTACTACCACAAATCCAGATCCTATCATGGCCCCTACTCCCTCTCCTGATGTTGCTATCCCATCATCTCCTTTCTCATGATCCCCCATCATTGCCTAAAAATGCTATCCCCACACCGCTTGCATATCCCATTGGTCCTCTCACATTCCTCCATGGTGGTCTCCTCGCAAAAGAAAAACAAAGCATATACACCAACCCTCCTCTTCCACCTAATAATGAACTCTCATCATTCCTCCAGAATAACAAAAATCCTGTCCTAGATCGAATACTCAAGAGAATGAACTATCAAGGAAAAGGTTTAGGCCTTCATGAGAAAGGTATTATAGAGCCCATCCAAGCTAAAGAACATTTTTATCTGCAAGGTCTTGGATGCACTACTCACGACTCGCAATCCAAAAATGTTGGTACAACCTCTAGACGTCCTCGACGAGCCTTTTCCAAAAGAAATATCGGCTCTTCCCATCGCCCCACCAAAACATATGTGGCCATCCATCCTCCTCTATCGTATTACCTCAAAACAACCGTCCATCTTCCTCCTTCATCTGCTCCATCCATTTTGGGTCCTTACATCCCTCCATCTACCATGCCCTTGTTTCCTTTAGGTCCTACATCTATTTTGGGCCCCTATATCCCAAACTCACCTCCTCCATCTCGTCCTATCCATCCTTTCATCCATTCATCACCTATCCATCGCATCCATCATAAACATCCCTCACATACCCCATAGTCAGGATCAACAAAGGCACTTACCTAAACATCCTCCATCTACACATAATCCTCATAATTCTACCTCCATCACTCCACATCATCCATCTCCCCACACCCATCCCATTGCTATTAAAATCAATTTGGCTGTTAAAGACAATATGCATAAATCCAAGCATCCACATGAATCTACGGCTCCCCATGTCCCCTTCAAAAGACATGGTGAAGAAAAGGAAAATCTAAATATACATCAAATCCATAGGCCCCAAAGGCCCACCAAAGCAAAGATCAAAACCATGTGGATCCCAAAGAAAAAAGATGCAATGCCATCACAAGGAAAATCTGTAAGAACATCCAAAGTCGCTAATCCAAGAGCTAATCATACACCCCTTTCATCTCCTAAATCCGTTTTGGGTCCCTATGTCCCGAAATTCACCATTCCATCTCCTCCATTATCCCCACATCCTCCATCCCTTAATCCTATTATCTTTTCACGTCCACCAACACATGTGCCAATGTTGGTCTTGAACACATCTCCCCATCACATATCCACCCCATCATTCTATCCATACCCTTTCCAGCATCCCATCCATTATCCCATGTATCAACCCCATCAAATCCCTCTAATTCATCCTCATGCATAATCCATTTATCCTCATAAGGTTGTACCAACATCCAACAGTCACTTCAAACATGGGCTCTTAACACCTTGATCCTTATCACATGTCCTTACCCATCTCCTTCTGCATGACATCCAAAAAGTCAAAAAAATCCAAAAAAGTCAAAAAAGTCAAAAAAAAAAAAAAAAATGAAGTAAAGAAATAATCCATCCAATGGTGAAAACTTGGCAAACAAGCGCCTTGGATAAATACCATGATGAAAACCTGGCAAACAGGCGTCATGCGTAAATCCCCATCTGCACTTGGGGGCAATTTCCTGATATGCATTCCCTCCATCCTTCTTGTGATCTTGATCAAAATAGGGGCACCTATCTATGCATGCTTTAGACACCTATTGGTATACATTCCCTTCATCCATGATCTATCATATTCCTTAGCCACCCATCCTATCCTCATCTAGTTATCTTCTTTATCTTCCCATCCACTTGTCTTTTATCCCTCATGCCTCCTCATATATGACATATCTAGAATGGGGGAATCTGCTTCCTTTGTGACATAATCCTTGGAGACATCATCTATCCTAGCATCCCTTTCATCTTCCAATTCTTCTATCCCTATCCATCTATCACAACATCCCTTCCATCTCCCCATCCTTATCTTCGTATCTATCTATCCTAGCATCCCTTTCATCTCCCAACCCTTATATTCCCATCCATCCAAACAATCCCTCCCATCCCCCATCCCTATATCTCTATCCATTCTTTCATCTTTATCCTCATACTATCTCACAATCCCTTGTCACTGGTATCTGGCTATAGGCCTCCCCCCATGCAACCCAATGCCATTTATCTCATTATCATCACCCCTGCTTCTCTTGCACATCTTTCCAATCCCCTATCACTTTTTCTATCTATCATATCATCCTTCCCAGTCATTTTAATGATTTGGATAACTATCCCATCCTTGAGCTTTATGTGATCGTCATCATCCAATCCAATCCAACAAGTCTATTCTATCTTGTCGTATCGGTCCCATCTTTTTATCATCATCTTTTGTCCATTATTTTCCTTTGGTCTTTTTTTGTCGAACTACGTTGCCCCTGCACTTTCACGTAGGCAAGGTCGATCATTTGATCTGCCCCCGGGGTTCCATCATCGATCTTCATTGTCCACTTTGCTCTTCTATCGTCTACCATCGGTCTTTCTCCTTTTGTCCATCCTATCTTTACCATCCATCAAGGTCTCCATCCTCGTCAGTCGTCCACCTTTCACTGAACTACGAGGGCTCTGCGCTTTCACGTAGGCAAGGCTAATCTTTGATCAGCCCCCGAGCCCCTAGGTCCTTAGGGTGTGTCAGTCCCATGTCTTGTCTTCCTTGTGTCATGCCATCAAGCTATGCCCTTATCTAGCTAGTTCTTCACAAATGAGATCCACTTGTATCATGAGATCCAATCGATTTTGAACATCCCATGTAATAACAATCTTTTAGTTTCGTATATGTTGTCTTCGGTCTCAACAGGATGCATCCTTCCTAACAGACCTCATCAATCCCATCCATCCCCTTGATCCTATGGCAAATGGCGTTTGAAATTGATTGTGATATTTTGATACTTTTGGATTTTGTTTATCATTTGAGCTCCCTATCATCACTTGTCAAAGCTGCCATAATCTATCATATTATGGTGTGTTTTGACTGGTTAACATAGGGGCAAATCTTGATCTTTTGCTTGATTGTGTCTTCTTGGTTGTCCCACATAGTACCCACCAAGATCCCTGAGGTCTTGTGTTATGCAGGGGCATCCTTTTGTGCTTATGGTTATCTCAATACCTAGCCCAACCAAGGTCATTGTGACTTTGGGGTGTTGGGATAACCTTTTTTTGTCTATTGTGTTTGTTTCATGCATTAGACACTAATCCACCTTGGTTCCACATACCCTGGTACTTGGTGTCTTATGCTATAGCAAAAATCAGTGCTCCAAAGATGGAAAATTGCATTTAGAATTGCATTTCATTTTCCATTTCATCATCTTGCATGAATCCCCCATCCCTTCATCCTTTTTCACAATCCCCCCACCCTCCATCTTTTTCCTATCTATTTTCCCTTTCTCTTCACCCTTGTATTCCTCTATCTGGCCCTCTGGCTCCCCCTGCTGCAGCTGGGCGGAACCGCCCTCAGTCGGGGCAAAACTGCCCCACCGTAGCGGGGCAGAATCGCCCCCAGTCGGGGTGGAACTGCCCCGCCGCAGCGGGGTGGAACCGCCCCCAATCAGGGTGGAAGCGCCCCGCTGCAACGGGGTGGAACCGCCCCACCGCAGGGCGGAAGCGCCCCGCCGCAGCGGGGCAGAAGCGCCCCACCGCAGGGCGGAACCGCCCCCGTCTGGGGTGGAAGCGCCCCTGTTCGGGGCGGAACCGCCCCCTGTCGGGGCAGAAGCGCCCCGCCACAGGGCGGAACCGCCCTTGTCTGGGGCGGAACCGCCCCCTGTCGGGGCAGAAGCGCCCCGACCTGTTTTTCGTCCCCCTCATTTTTCGTCCCCTCGATTTTCCACTATTTTTGGTCTTTTTTCAACAATCTGATCCCGACCCATTTCCTAATTTTCTTCCGCCATCAAAACCCATGTCTTGAAATTTTCAAAGGTGATTTTGATTTTACACCAGCGCCCAGGGCCATAACTTTTTGACTTTCAGTTAGTTTGAGGCTTCCCCGGAAATTTATTGAGGGTAGTTGCGTTCTGAGATAACAAGTGGATTTCAAATCAATTTCTTTGAAAGCCGTTGGAACCCGTTTTGGCACATTTTCGGGGCGTCAAACTTTCATCTTGACCCTCAAAATCAATTTAGTGTTTTTTTCTAGCATTTTGAAAAATTATTTTCGCTCATAACTCGAAATGCATATCTCAAATTTGGGATGTTAGTTGGAAATTCATCATATCTCAATATTGGGTATTTCTTGGCAAAAATTTGGACTCCCAAAAGTATATCCATGAGGGTTCCTAAAGAATGGCAAAGATTGACAATTTTAAAAATTGCCAAATCAGGAAAAATTTGATTGTCAACACTTTACGCCCTTTAAACCCCAGAACTCGGTGTAGAATCAATCCAATCATATCCTTCAATCATTCTAGTCTTCAATCCAATCCTCATTTGAGCTTTAATTTACTCCCACTCTGAGCTTAACCAAACCCCTAATCTAAGCTTTAGTCCATCTGCAGTCCAACCCTTTGGATATCAAACCAAATCTTAAGATCCTTCTCTCCATTTCACGTCTCAATCTTCTCCTCATCTGTTCAATCTCACACAAATCACCTAAAAAAATCTTTGGTCTTGTCCCCAGTCTCGCTACCAGCCTTGACCCATCCTCATCATCATCCATTAGTATCATTCCCTATCCCTTTGGTGTTGTTTTGGGATGTATCCTTCCCTCATCAACAACACTTTCATCCTCATCATCATCGGGAGATATTCCTCCCTATCCCTATGGTGTTGTTTTGGGATGTATCCTTCCCTCATCAACAACACTTTCATCATCATCATCGGGAGGTATTCTTCCCTATCCTTTAGTGGTGTTTTGGGATATATCCTTCCCTCATCAATACCACTCAGTGGGATGTATCCTTCCCTATCCTCGTGTTGTTTCAAGATCCTTCATTCCCTCATTGACAACACTCCATCCATCATCAACCCATTTTGGCTTGTACCTTGACTGGGGCAACATCACCTTTTGTCCTCAAATCCATTTGTGCTTCATCCATCTCCTATCGCTTCTCCTTCTCTCTTGTCCATCACCTTGCATCATCTTCCTCATCTCCCCTTGCATCACATCATCTATTTCGAGAGCCCACCCGTGTTCTCTTGAACCCGCATGTCCTCTCGAGGGGGCATCCTTCATCCCTACTCTTCATATTTACCCCATCGTCTTTCTTCCTAGTCATCCCTTTGATGACTGGGGCATCTTTCCCAATCTAACCATCT
>VDFB02193867.1:429605255-429619858 GCA_007258455.2 Sequoia sempervirens
TATAATGACAACCATGATATTTTTGATAATATGTAAAAACTGAAAGAATGAATATTATATGTTAATGAATGAATGTGAATATGTTAATTAATGAATGTTATATGTTATTAATAGATGAATGAATGAATGTTATATGTTAATGAATGAATGTGAATATGTTAATTAATGATTGTTATATGTTATTAATGGATAAATGAATGAATGTTATATGTTATTGATGAATCAATTATTAATGTTATATGATTGGGTATGGGGAATTGAGAGTGATGTGACGGGGGGAGGGGCCAAATGAGCTTCCATTGTCACTTGGTTGGCCTTGTTAAGTAGAGAATATTAAACTATACTCAAAACAAAGAGAAGCTCAATAAGGTAATGCATTTTTCAATATAAGAAATGCATCATTCGAAGCATCAAACCAATATGTAGTCTGTATGTATGATAAGTTTTCAATCTCCGCAATGGTACATTTCCACAAATATTTAATTTTTTTTTTTGTTTGCCTCTTCGTCGCAATTTCAATGATACTCACCGATGAATCAATAGAAAGGCTCAACGAAGTTGCTATAGCTGCGACGATGATTTCGTCATAACTCCCTACCCATTTCATCGCACTTTCGACAAAATTTTGGTGTTCTTCCAGCGCTACTCTTTGCTAATTTCGTCGCACTTTCGATGAACTTTTGGTGTTCTTCCGGTGCTACTCCTTGCTAATTTCGTCGCACTTTCGACGCACTTTTGGTGTTCTTCCGACGCTACTCCTTGCTAATTTTGTCGCACTTTCGACAAGTTTTTGGTGTTCTTCCGGTGCTACTCCTTGCTAGTTTTGTCGCAATTTCAACGAACTCTTGGTGTTCTTTCGACGCTACTGCCTGAGTATGTCATCGCAATTTCGATGAACGTCTTCTCTTGTTTCGACGCTACTGCTTGCCCATTCGTTGAACCGGCGACGAACTTCTAGTGTAATTCGTTAGTGGATAAACAAACTTTTCATCCATATTTTGATGAAATCTCGAGGTATTTCACGATGCCGTCGACCGATGATTCTTCGCCGTTATTTTGGCGTTTAATTTGTCATCGGCCTTGCGACGAAAAAATAGCAACAAAAAGATTTTCGCCATTGCGTTGCTCTTCCGACAAAGATTTGTCGAACGACTGACGAACGCCCGTCGAAAAATGGTGTCAAATCCAGTAGTGCCATCACCTTCATCATCCCTTGATCCCCATTCACCATCACCTATGCAAGAGGAGATGATACACCATCTTCACCTAGGGTTTTCACCATTATGTTCTTTCAAATGCACGTTCAAAAAATATGGTTGTACTAATGTTTCTTATAAACATCTATATTGGAGCTAATAAGATCCACATATATAATAATGGAAATAATATAATACAAAATATAGATCTCACATAACATAAGAGATGTTTGTGGGCCAATTTGCCCTTGAATATTCAATATTATGTCGAAATAGAGTAAACCCTTCAGGTAGGGTAACACCATACAATACTCCTTATGGAAGGAGCCACTCCATGCTATATCTCCAAGAGATCCCAAATACAATATTATACTTCACACATATCTTAAAATGATACTTATCTCCTTTATATATATATACCTCCTAATAATACAATGGAAGGGTAATCCTAAGGAAGGCCTACTTAACTCTTGATATAATTAATTACACAAATTATTCACATGATGTGTGCCACATGTTGACATCTCCATCCATATAAATACATTATAGTATCATATCCCTAGGTACATAACATCTTTTGCACATTGATATTTATTGTTCCCAAAGATTCTAACCAAGGATGACCAAGAACAATATCAAACCCATTCATATTTAAAACATGAAAGTTTAAATACAAAACATACTTATCTATAGAGAGCTTTTAATCTTCAAAATTTTGAATATATATACCTAATATGTGATCTTCCTTGATGTTCTTTGCTTGTACATGTAGCTTCTTTTCTACTTCCATGTTGATGAAGTTATACTTGCTGCCAAGGTTTATAGAGACAATAAGCTTTTTCCTTTTGAATGCACCCATGAAATTGAAGGATTGAATATTCCTTCCTTGAGCCTGATTTGATGGACGCGCTCGATGCCAGATCCTGCGCCCGATGCGCGGATGGAACGAGGATGGATGATCGATCCCTGATCCTGAGTCGATCGATCGAGATCCGACCCATAATATAATGGTTCATACCATTGTTTAGCTTCACCTCTTAAACAATAATAAAATTATATTTTCCATACAAAATATTTTCCATGAGATATTTTATATTTGTACCACCATTCTGATGTATCTCCACTTCCATCAAAAGTAATATAAAATCTATTGAAGCTAGTGATTAAGAAAAATACTTTCAATAGATAAACTTTCTATCAAATTCAATTGACCCAACTTTGATACGATCAATACACAAAATTCAGCCTCACATTCAAAAATGAAATTAAAGACCTCTAATGAATTTTGATGCCCTTTTCGGAAATATTTTTTTTCAAGAAAAATACCTTGATTTGCAAGCTAGAAGGTGAATTTATGAAAAATAATATAAGTGCAATAAATCACAAAAATATTGTTGAATTTTTTTTGTTTGTTTGTTTGTTTTGTAGCCTCCTTATATTATCCTTCAACTTTAGTGAAAAAATTGTTGGAAAATTTGCAGCCATTTGAAAAATATAGGAAAATCTTCAAAAACTAGGGTTTCATCCACTTTTTCCTAAATTGATGCTCTGATACCACTTGATAAGACCCACATATATAATAATGAAAATAATATGCAAAATATAGATCTCACATAACATAAGAGATGTTTGTGGGCCAATATGTCCAAATATTCAATATATGTCGAAATAGAGTAAACCCTTAAGGTAGGTTAACACCATACAATACTCCTTATGAAAGAAGCCACTTCACATAATATCTCCAAGAGATCCCAAATATAATATTATACTTAAAAAAAATCTTAAAATAATACTTACTTCCTGTATATATACCTCCTAATAACACATAAACTTCCTAATAATACAATGGAGAGGTAATCCCAATGAAGGCCTACTCAACTCCTGATGTAATTAATTACACAAGTTATTCACATAACTCAATATAACTAACTTAAGGGATGTGTGCTACACGTTGACATCTCCATCCATATAAATACATTATAATATCATATCCCTAGATACATAATAGGAATAGAGAAAGTAACAACATTTCATGGAAAGCTTTCCATGAACCAAAAAATAAAACTCCCTTGTTTATTAAAGCTTGGATGAAGAATGCCACATAAATTATTAACAATTACTTTATTGTACTTAAAGAGTTTCAATATCAAAAGAGAAAATGATATCATCTGTGGCATCATCCTGCCATTCTCACTTGAAGTTTCTCTTGTCACTAGGGGAGAGGACCTAGTAGTTGAGCACCCTAACTTTGCGCTTCTAATTATCCTACGTGGAAATTTCAAATCACTCCAAATTTTTTACAACAGCTTACTTGACAAGTCCCTTGCTTATAACTAAGATTTCAAGGCCACATAATCAAATATGGTGCCACATCAGCATGCTTTTTGTCAAGGTGTCCAAAAAGACCGAAAAACATGTGATACCAATACTTGTGCACTCACAACATGTTTTATTGAGCGCTGATGTGGAATCACATGATTGGTTGTTTTTAGATCATAGGAATACATTTTGATTAATTATGGGTAGCCATCATCAACACTAACAACTCTAAAGTCACAACTATTGGTCCAATATTGATAAAAATATCAAACATTATATAATTAAATACTGGATCCAATAATTTCTTCCAAGCATATAAATAGACTAGAAATCATAGATTTTACATTTGACACATGTATAATCTTACATAACAGAGGAATCATCAAGAGTAATTATAAAATCACACAGGAAACCTTAAAAAAAGGAATTATGAATAAATACATAGGTTCAAGATATCTACTTTATTTATTTGATGAAAACAAAGAGCTCAGAGACTCATATGGTTGTGTACAAAATATTAGACTAAAAATAAAATGAACTACTGTTGTCTCTATTACAACGCTAAACAACTCCCCTTTATGATCGATTCTCACTCTCACACCACAGTATGACAAGGTTCCAAAATCAAGATCCTTCCAATGTCTTTTGATTACATATTATAGATCCTCCTCCTTGAGCTGTTTTAGTTTTTGTAACTGCCTTCTTTGAAATGGGGAGTTTTATAAACCTTTACAAAAATCTTTTCTAACAAGATCCACTAAGTATCTTGTAACTTAATATCGTAGTTACACAGTATGACTCAATTTTGAAATCGACGGGCTAAATATGCCGTTGTATTTAGTTTAGTACCTTGTTCCTAAAGAACCCATCTAAGAATCCATAGCTGGTAGTCCTTGCGTTCAATTACATACCGACTATGTCATTATGTGTGGAAGATCTTATAACATGTTTTCTACAAATACCAATGTCTATTTAACAAGATGTTTTGACGGTCCCACCACATCATCAACTACTTTGTCTTAACTTTGACATTTTGATTGTGTCCTTACCTATTAACTTCTGATGGAGGAGTCTTGTCGTGGCTTATCTCAGAGTACTATAGCCTATGTCTATTCCTTTTTATATCCAAAGGAGCTGTGTCTTCCTCTTCTCATTCTAATCTTATCTCCAACATGGTGAGAAGCTCAAGCTCTGCAAGCTCGAAAGGGGACTTCCTTACCATTGATGGCCTAGGTAGTAGCTGTGTACAACAACTGGTGGCTGACCAACTGAAAGAGATTTTTATTATAAAGAACAAGAACAAGGAAGGAGTGATGAGGAGGATTGTAGGGGAGAATTTTCTGGCATAGGTCTATGTCCATAACTTTGCAATTCTGGAGTGGTTCATCTACAACATAGTTTGAACTTCTAGTAAATTTGAGAGGGGTGTTAAGGCCATGGAGAGACTAGTAAAGCTGGTGCACAAAGCCAGTGCTCGATCTACTTTGGGGCGTTTAAGCGAGAATCCACACAAGGCTTGGTTGGAGACACCATCTACATTTCCATTGCGCACAAGAAGGAAGAAGTCAAATCTTGCTATTACCCTCCTACATGAGGGTCTTGAAAGGAATGTAATGGATACTTTTGCATATTATGTTCAATTTTATGAAAATATCTTTTCTCTCACACAGATTGAGAGGATTCAAAAATTCGTGGAGGGGATCCACATCTTGATTCTCTCTCTATGTGGGTAGAAAATTTATATTTGTAGTTCTTCAGGCCACATTCTTTGACCATTTTAGATAAAGGAGAAAATCAAAATCTTGAACATGAAAGTGGCAGGTTTGAAAGTAAGTTGTCGAACAAGTTTCAAATCTCAATGAGGTTTTGAGAACCTCATCGAGGTCTGACAAAGTTTCAAAAACCTTATTGTTTTTCACCCATTTGCTTCTTATTGGAAAAAATATCAACTTAAGTGCTTTTGCACAGTGTCCATTCAGACACATCTTAAATGATGTCAATAAATTGAGTGGTTTCCACAACCACTTTGGGTGTTGAAATTGGTTTTAGAACCATTAAAAAAAGCTGATAAGTTTTTCCCTCACTTCCATTGCTCTCACTAATTGAGGTTATGCCTTGCTTATCGGGTTCCGACAAGGTTTTGAGAACCTCGTTGAGTACCGACTTATGTTTCAAAACCTCATCAAATTCCCAATGAAAACCTTATTTGCATTGTGGTTGTGATAACTACAATGCAATCAATGGTTCAATTCTATTTACATCTGTAATATCTAAATGAGTAGCCATACATCTCGTTGATTCAACCCTAGCTGTTCCATTCTTCACTTCAACAACCTGAAGTGATTTCCAAAGATGGTAGATTTTTCCAACACATTGCACATCTTCCACACAGATGGTTTCATGCCCCAAATAAAATTGTGCTATATGTGTTGGAGGGCCTTTGTGATCTCTTTCTTAAGTTCGCTTAAGTGCATTCCACAATTTATATAAATGCTTACTAGAGTTTCTACAACTACAACTGCGTTTGAACTATAAAAATATGAAGTAGTCCACTTTTGCACATTAGAATTGGGATAATGGATAGATAATATATCATATGAGGATTTATGAACATGGGGAAAGTTTAAAATTGGTCGAGTTTAAAAATTGGGTAACACCTAAGAAAGGGGTAACTTCATCTAGAAAATATAGCACTCTAAGAAACTCATGCAAATCACTCTTAACTTGGTCACATAGCTCAAGATAATCTTTGGCAAAAAACCCACAACCAAAAACCTTGCTCTCTCATCTGCATCACCAAAACAAGGGGTATGGCTTGGTATGGAAATTGTATGACCAATAAGCAAAAACCTCCAAGAAACTCACTCCAAACACTCTACAAGTTAGGAAAATCACACCAAAATATATAGCTACTAGAAAAGATCAAAGCAATCCATAACTGGCATCAAATTGAAAATATTCACCCAAAGCTCCAATGGTGACCCCTGTAGTGAAGCCACACCAATGTTCAACTAGGGAGTATTTCTCAACTCCAAAACTAGAGCAACCTTGAGGGTTTTTTTCCTCAAAGTCTCGAAGGATTCAATCCAAAATCCAACAACACTTTGTTATCTCCAATCAACATGGCCGAATGAGTTACACTTAGCCTCATAATATAAGTTTTTGGAAGGAGAGGTTACAAATTTGAAAATAATAAAATAATCAACCTTTTTGAATTTTCCTTTATAAAATCAAAATAACCTCTCATATGCCAATGCCCCCTTCTCCAATCTAGGCATCCAACTCGGGGTGCTTTTTCACCTTTGCAAAAGATTAAAATCACTTAAGTGAAAATAACTAAAAATTACACATTACACTTAAGTGAAATATTAAATTATTTTACCCCTGATGATGGAAAATCATGAATCAACTTAGGATCCAATAATGACTGCCCCAAAGGGATGTGGAAGCACTAGATGTGTGAATGAGACCATTTTGGAGACTTTCTAAAAATAGACAAGATCTCCAAGAAGTTTGGCTAACACTGAGAACATCTGATAACACTAAAGAGAGTGTCACTCAACTCAGAATCATCCCTTGAGCTCAGCCAACATAATAAAACCTAGAATTTTTGCCACTGCATCCTTCAAGGATCTTGACACCCCCTTAACCCATCCGTTTAGCCTACGAAAGTTCTGGAAATAAACCAGCGGTCTCTAAAAAGCTTAGAATTGAGAAGGAGACATTAAATATCTTGCTTTGACTGTGCCGTTATCTTCTTTTATTCTCCAATCATTACATTTATCATGCTTTGGACTTTCAATGGGTTTAATTTCTTTATTTAATTCCAAGTTCTTGGACTTCTCCACTCGCTTACTCCCTTCGTATGCTAAAGCAATTTCAGCTGGAGGAATGGTTGCCAAATCCACCTGCCACTAATCGCTTATCAAAGTTAAGAGCATATTTGGCATTGAGTCTTAAGAAAAGGTCCAAGTATCTACTCAATTACAACTTTGAACTAAAGACTAGTAGCTACTGAATAAACTGCTAAGACCAAAGTGGAAATAGCATTATCACTGCTGTTCTGGAATTTAATGTTGGAATATAGCGAGCAAGAATGGACAACAAACAACTGTTGAGAAAATTACATCTAACTTTAACATAGAGAACTTTTTTTTTTGGAGTGACAATAAGGCATTTCAAGTGGAACAAAGAAAACAGATGTCTTCACAAAATGAATGTGGACACATGTTAAGCATATTATAAGATAGTGTAGCAAAATGATGGACAAACCTATTTTTTCTCCATTTCTTTAGTCATGTTAGATCTTGTCATCTTCTATATGATCGTAGGGTAGTTTTTGCAAAGATAACAAAAGCGCATATGTAATAGGAAGTTGAAGCATAGAAAACCCACTCAATGAGGATTAGTGCAGAAAATCAAGGGATTTAGTGATCCAACTATTAATTTACTAAGTTCTTTACAATTTACAATTTTAGGGAGAGACAATATAACAGTATAACAATGTACCAATGGTTAAATTATCGAATAGAGGCCTAGGTTTTGCAATTGCAACTTTTGGTTAAAGATATAATTGTGAACGTTAACCAAGCAATCTATTGACTGTTGGAGATTGACCCAAAAATATAGATGTGTGTACTACTACTAAAACATGCTTAGCCATCTCGAAGCAATGTTATATAAACTGAACATATTGCATTGAAGAAACAAAATCAGAACCATGGTATCAATTGTGATTGAGGCGGATAAAGGGAATGTGGTGGTCGTGATGGATTGAATAGATTATTCGGAAAAAACGAAAGATCACTTGAATAGTGGGAGGTAGCATAAGGTAACCAAAAATCCTATTAATAAAATTTTGCAAGTGGTGATTAAGGCAATCAAGGGCACTTCTCTTCTCTTTGATGAAACAATTAAAAGACACCTCTGTAAAGCCAGAAATAACACTAGAATCTATGGTTGACTTGAAGACATAAGGTGCGTGCTCTAACGAGATGGATTGTTGATGTTAATTGCCCAACGTACCAAATAGTTTATTTTCTTTTGGAAAAAAGAAAAACTATTAGTGCTAAATATAATTAGTTAATTGATTTCAATAATTTAATTAATTGTTCAGTTATATTAACTAGATGCCACATTTAATTTCTTACATCAATTTAGTGTAGTTTAATCTAATTAATTAGTTGATCCTAGGCTATATTTTGTAGTTTCTAATTGGTAAATTGTCTCACGTTGGAAAATCATGTGAATTTTTTGTGTTCACGACACCTACATAAGTTAGACCTTTAGTTTGGATGTGACTTCAAGTGTGACAAAGGCATTTAGAAAAGTCATATACTGGCACTTGCATCGAAAGACACTTGCATCGAGAGGAAGTGCAATGGTTACGCTGATTGTATTTTATATAAAATGTGTTTGAAAGGAGGTCTATAATTGAATTCATAAGTACTAATTAAAATTTTAATACAACATTAGAAGTGTGGAATAATTATTTATTCATTATAAGTGAGTTTCAAGATGAGTGACATCATTAGAGCAATATTTGATGTCACACATATTGACATTTTTAATATTGATTGTAATAAGATTAGATATGATAAGATTTTGATTAATTATTATCATTATCAACATATTAATTGTAATGTTTATTTTCAATGTTTTTATCATATTTTAATCTAAAAAATCAAAACAATTAATTGTAAATGTTAAATAATGATAAGTAATTCAACTTTATTTAATAAAAAATAATGATAAGTAATTATCTTATTTTCATTTGAAAAAATATTATTAAATAAATTACTCTAAAAAAATCAAAACAATTAATATTAAGTGCTAAATAATGATAATTAATTATTTTATTTTCATTTGTAAAAGTATTATTTTAATCTCAAAAACCAAAACAATTAATAACAAGTATTAAATAAGGGGTGCCTCACTACCGCAAATATTTTTCCAATGAATAAAAGTTATCTAAGTCTTATAACTTAATAAGGGGTCCTCACTACTGCTAGACGGTCCCTCAACTTATGTTATGTATACAATCAATCTCGAAACATCTATTTAACTAGCACTTCCACCCATAAAAGGTTCAAGGGATAGGCCGATAGGAAATTAAAGACAAAATTTCATTGAAGATCCACTTTGGAACTTAAGTTTTAAAAAATAGAGTTATCTGTTAAAATAAAATAGTTATGATTTGTAATTGCAATGCAAATGTCCTAATTCCATAGGTATTCTACCATGTGTCTATCTGCAATTTGGGTGGTGATTAACGAAAATGGTAGAGAAATTGAAATCATTGATGTGGATAGCAACACATCCATTAATAAAAAAATATTGTGAAGGGACAAATCAAATCTAAACACCTAGTGCCCACATTTCTAACATTAGGGATCTTCTACATCTAAAGGAAACCTATACATGAACCAAAGTTTGGTTTTCTCATAAATTTAAAATCTAAATAAATTTAGTTTAGTTTTCTATTATCCAAACTATTTCCAGTTTCCACTTGAATTTGTTGAAAACATTCTTCCATCTCCTAATGAATTTATTCCTGCCTTTAAAGTTCGATCCCATCTCCTAATGAATTTATTTCAGCCTTTAAAGTTTGATCTCCCTCTGTCATGACTAATGATATTTGAGACATAAAGGCATGCTCCAAAAAAGAGTTGGAAGAGTAACTTAACTTATGGTAATGATATTTTTTCTTTGAAATGTGTTCATTTAAATTTGTGGATGTTCCTCACTATAAGAGAAAAATGTCATCTTTTTCATCGTTTATTTAAATGTTACTAGGTTTCTATTATCCAAATTCCAAACTATTTCCATTTTGCATTTTTTTTGGTTGTAAATATCATTTTTTGTATATAGACAACAATAACAAGTGATAACAATCCTGTCTGGGGAGTCTAACATGCCAATTCCCTTTCAAATTCATGATTGTATGTTTGAACAGTTTTTTTTTTTCAATATAACGTGTTATTTGTTTTTTGCAGTGGCTTTTGTTTTTTGAACGATATCTAGACATTCACCTTAGGTTTGAATAATAAATTGATAGCTAGATGTTATGGAAAGATTTCATCTAAATTTACTCGAGCAGTGGAGGAAATTTGTTAGGAATGAGTTAGAAACAGGCAAATGGAGTGTAACCCTAGATATTCATAAAATTAAAGCTGGAACACACATTGATAGCTCAAGTGATTCTGCAGAGAAGGTGCCATTTAAAGAATAAAAAAATGCATCCTCCAACTCAACGAGATTTAGAGAAAGTGTTGAAAGTTCAAATCAATGATTGCATTCAAAAACATCCTAAGACAATAGTGAAGAAAAATGACCTAAATATCGAAGTACATAGACAAGTAGATGGCCAAAAGAAACGAGTAGATATGGGTGCAAGTGAGATTAAGGAAAAATATACATCCTTGATAAAATCCTCCGATAAGAAAGAGGAGATAAATTTCAATCAGTTTACAATGGGTGTTAAGAAGAAAAACATTGTTGCTACACCTAAAACAAATCATATGAGGTCATATTTGAGGAAAGAGAAGGCTACAAATCATCCTGAGTTCCATGCAAGGAATGATCTTTCTTGTGCAGCATCTGCAATAGGTGAGTTAGGTGTGAGAAGATAAAAAGTGGCTTTAGGATGTCATTGGAAAGGGAAAAGTTATGCTTATGATCATAAAGAGAAAATGGCTATCACTTCCCTTTCCTTGAAGAAAATGGTACATCCTCTCCAGACACAACACCCATTTTATGGTGCCCTACGACTGCGCATCAGTTGGGGCAAAAAGAAAAAAACATTCCACAAGAAATACGAGACTCTCATTTTGTAACTGAAAGTGATCATTTAGAAGGGAGAAAAAATAGTAACAAATATAACTGCCAATTTTTTTGAATATTTTAATTTTGTAAACACTTAATGGAACAGTCAATTTTCAACCGTAAAGGATAATGTAAAAGAAGAGCAATATTTTGAAAATATGCATGCCAACCCTATTCAAGGAATAATAAGACTTTTACTTAATGAATGTGTCATTATCAGTTGTCATACCATATGAAACAAATAGAAGGAATAAAAACAAAATGGTAAAACACAGAGATTTACTCCTCCATATTAATAAAATTCTTCAAATAAAAATTTAACCAAACGTACTTGAGCTCTCTTTACACTACAGATACACCATAATTTTTTTTCTTAGTAATGTACATTTCTCCTACACTCTAATATCCTCTAGTATTTATTTCAAACAACAAAATACAGGATAAGATATAGGTTTTTTTAAATGTAGATATACCCATACACCCCTGCACAATAAGATCGATCCCTTGTTTTTATACACAACAAAAGAGTACCGAAAAAGATAATATACACATATACACCTGTAAAAAAAAGAAAAAAATGGAGAATGAGCATAATAGTAGAAATAGTGGTTGGAATTGCATATTCCAACAGACATAACATAGCTTATAAGTAGCTACAAAGTGGCAAAAAATATTCTCCAAAATGTTTCAACAAAGCCATACAACTATCCATGGTGGAAAATCTCCTTTGTTAATAGCTTCTGTGTATTTTACACAAAGATTTTTATCTACACTATATAAGAAAAAAATAATAGCATCACATACTTTTCTTACAGGGGAATAATTAATTATTTCTAACGTGCTCTTGAACAAAGGAATGTAGTATAAGTTTGTGTAAAAAAATGAGAAAGTTTACATTTACTGTGGCCAACTTGAAGAATTTAATCTTCATTTTCTAGGAGGTAGTGCTTGTATCACTGGAGGGCCAAGCAAAGGAACAGTGATAAGGAAGTCAAATGATGACTGTGAGTAAGCATGACAGTCACTCTAAGATGTGACAGAGGGACAAATATAAATGGTAACAGATGTAGCTCCATGACAGTCATGTAGATTGTAGGATGTTAGTGCCATGAGACCATAAGTGCACTCTCATGTTCATAAGGGACAGACATCCATCGATATAAAGGGTGAGCATATAGTGTTTTTCGAGAAGAATTGGATGAGACAGTTGGTACAGACAGAAGAATGGAACAATCTAACATTGACGTACTACCTTATCTCCATGCAGTGGTGAAAGAAGTGTTTCGATTGCACCCAACGGTTCAATTGCTATTGCCCCACAAAGCTGAGAGCTCTTTTGAAGTTGGGTTTTAATTCCCAAAGATGCACAAGTTATAGTGAATGTGTGGGCTATTGGAGGGGACCTTGCAATCTAGAAGGAGCCCTTAAAATTTATGCCAGAGAGATTTTTGGAAGGTGAGAACTGCAAGATAGATTACAAAAGGTCAAAAATTTAAG
The DNA here is from genome assembly GCA_007258455.2 of Sequoia sempervirens. Lineage (NCBI taxonomy): Eukaryota > Viridiplantae > Streptophyta > Pinopsida > Cupressales > Cupressaceae > Sequoia > Sequoia sempervirens. The sequence goes on from VDFB02193867.1 coordinate 429,618,092, forward strand.
CCTAGCCATAGTGCACCATAAGCATACCTGAATTGCTTCTCTCCTAAAATGCAAACAACTTCTTAGTCAGCTGGTGAAGGGAGTTACACCTTTTTCGATACTTTCATGGAAGGCAGCTTTCAGCGATAGTGTGAAGGACAAGATGCGCTCTTTTCTGCAATTCCTATAAGACCACGTATCCCCTTACATGGCCAATTTTTATCCCCATTTTGTGTATCTCACAGTTCACCGCGTCATTTTTCTGCTCCTTGCAACTCTTGAACTCCAAATCTGTAATCTCTTGCGGATATCAGAGGATGATCGATAGAAAATTGGGTTTTGCAGAGCATAAGTAGGACAAAAATGTACACTATGCTTTGAAGCTGAAATCTTACAAAAGATTTGATCATCATTGCTAAATATCACCGACTAAAGCATTTACTACACACATTAATGGGCAGATTTGATATGATTGGATAAAAGATTTCATATTAAATGCCAATTATTTTACTCATCGCAAACCTACATGCCGTGGCTTCGATCTTTTACATTTAGCTAGATAAGAATAAATCAACGACCTCAACATTTTGCCTCCAAACAAAACCCTAATCATGCTTCTCCACGTGACCAATGTTTGAGACGTAATTGTATGCACACGTAGAAATCTCATATGTTAACATGAACACACAACAAATCTACGCTATGTGCATTCAAATTCAAGATGAGATTCGCATTCTTGCAATATAAATTAGTAAAAAAATTCAAAAACTAAGATCCCATGTGTCTCCCGGTCAAGTACATGCAATACGTACGTATTCGTCTGAGGTGCAACAAAACTTTATGTTATGTTGCAGTTCTGAACCATTCAGAAAAAGAAAGGATAGTGCAGGAGAAATATTATTATTTTACTATCCATGTCAGATCAGAGCAATAAACTTATGGAATCCATATTGCATGTGCATAAACTTGACCCAGAGACACATTGCCATTAATTTCTCACCTAAACCAGATGTTCGACCCAATCATCCAATGCCGAATGTGAAATTGAATTTGTTATTTTCATCGGATAAACTGATTGAAAGATGCACTCGTTAACATACTCCACTAGAAGAGTTTAGTCATATGCATTTATAACAGTACTGGTAGTTGTTGAAACATTTATTTCTACATTGAAGAGTCTTAATCGTTGAAAAAGTCGGTGACTGAAAACCAGAAATAGCTATGTAGTTTACCGGCGTGAGATAGGGATAGTGGTGAAATTTGGACTAGCAAGTCCACAATTAAAATCCTATCGGTTAATAAGATATAATGAAATGAACTTGCCTATATATATATATATGGTGACCTCCCTTGATATCAATATCTAATGCGATAGATAGCCCGACATAACACTATGATCTCATCTCATCCATCGGATGGGAGCCTATCTCTATATGGGTGGGTGTCAATCAAGTAGAGTCTAATGGAATGAAGACACATTATAAGTTTGACTCATGAAATATGGGTCAATGAGTTTGACTCGAAACTACACGGTTGAATCCTGATAGCAATATCATAATTTGACACGCTGTGGAAAAATACCTCCTACTTATCAATTGATGAGCTAAAGGGGCTCGCTGTGGAAAAATACCTCCTACTTATCAATTGATGAGCTAAAGGGGCTCTATTATGAATGGTTCATAAGGCACAACACTTGCTGAAGGTTTTGCAAATGGGGTAACAACTCAAGCTGGCTTAACCTTGGAGAAAACTCCCCGTTGCTGCAGGCTTGAGCTCGAGCAAGATCGG
>VDFB02193867.1:429619958-429639585 GCA_007258455.2 Sequoia sempervirens
GGAGAGGGAGAGAGTGGGAGAGACTTGAGAGAGAGAGAGAGAGGGAGGGAGTGGGAGAGAGATAGAGGGTAGAGGATAGAGGGTATAAGGGCTATGGGTAAAGGGCAGAGGGGAGAAAGATAGAATTAGGGTTTAGGGTTGAGGGTATAAGGGTTAAGGGTAGAGGGTAGAGAGATAGAATTAGCATATAAGGGTAGAGGGGAGAAAGATAGAATTAGGGTAGAGGGTATAGACAAAGAGAAAATAAATCTATAAAAAACCAACTTTTTCATAATGTGAGCAGGTTTTGAAGAAGTAGAGATATGACCGTTTTTAGCAAAAAATAACACGCTTGCGTTATAACGCGAGTGCATTTTAGCTTGCTCTAAAAATGGTAAAAAAACTCAATTTACTCATGATATCAGCCCACATTCTACATATTCTCCTGGTTCTACATCTGCTTTGACAAAAAGTAGCTTTTTGATGATGTTGTGAAGTGTGCATGCATGTGTTTCACATTCCACCTTTTTCATGATCTTTCCACCACCTTTGCATGAAATAGTAGAGTTTTCACGTTGAAAGGCATATAATATCAATTCAAGTTTGAATTCCAATGAAAACTTATATACAATTGAAGTTTGGAGGGGAACAAGCTTTTGAAAAAGTCAAATTGCTGAGGAGTTTGAAGAAAGAAGAAGCAAAGGCTACATAATTGGGTAGAACTCCTCCATTTGAAACTCTGGTTTTTTAAGTATGTGAAGTCTTTACACATTTTCTTTCATTCTATTATGGCTTGCTTTCATTTTTGTTGTTTTACATATTCCATGTTGATAATCTCTTTTTTTTCATTACAACCTTAGGTTGTCAATGGATATTTTAAATTACACAATTCTATACACTTGCCAATTACATTTTTAAACCACATCTCTTTGAGGCATTTTGTTATTTAACAATTGACTTACCTTGTGTAGTGCCCCTTTGTGTTTCACCTTGACCATGTTACTCGATGGTGATATGGTTTGTTTCTTTTATCAATGGGTTTTGACATTTGTTTTGCTTCAGGGTTAGGTATTGCTTGATAGTATATTCATTTGTGTAATGTGCATGATTAGTGCTTTTTTTTATTATGTTTAAGTAAATACTAGAGGCTTTAGAATAATTAAAATAAAAGCTTCTATATAATAGAAGTATAGATTAAATTAAATACTAATAAAGTATTTATTTGATTGTAAGAAATTGAAATTTATGGTTTAAAATGAAATATTTAAATAAATCATTTTGTTGAAACATAGTGATAATAGTTATAAATTTTGTCAATTAAACTATTTAATTAAATTAATAATTTAAAAATAAAGTGGTGACTAAATATGAGCATAAATATATATCTATTGAGAGATGACTTATTATAAGTTAAGAGTAATAAAATGTTGTAATATAAAAATAAAATAATCTATTTCATGCTACAACAAACAAACAATCAAATAAAATGGTAATATAAATAAATAATTAAAAAGTGGGTTTTGTTGGAGCAATAAATGAAATTTCTATTTGGGGACTACTGATAACGGCACATTGACCATGCAACACTAGTGGGTTCAAGAGAATTTAATTGATTGGCTAAAAATGAGAAAAGGAGGAATCTTCTTCAATTTTTGAAAATTTTGAAAATAACTACTTTTGGTGGATTTTCATGGAGGAATATTAAATTGTGATATTAGACAAATGAAATTAAGGGAAGAATTAGACTAATAAATAAATATTTACAAGTGAATTTTCAGTATGTAATATAAATAAAAATACTTTAATTAATTAACTAGTTGTGGTGTGGTGGTAAATACAATAGTGAAAATTAAATAAAATAAATGAATTAAAGAATGGTTACATGCAGCTACAAACAATTATTAGAATTAAGTATTATCTAAAAGTAAACTACAGGGAATCTTCAACAGCTTTCATTTTGAAAATAATTTGTTTTTGAGAGATTTACATGATTATTAATTTGGTTTTGGGAAAAAGAGTCTTGCTTTTGGTTCCCGTGAATATCTTCTAGTTCTTTTTCTCGAGACTTTTCATTAGGTTTCAAATGGAGGTTTTGAATTGAGATTCTACAGAGACTGTTTTGGGTTTTGAAGAGTTTGGAGCTGCAACTTGGGATTTCAAAGCTGGGCTTCGAAACTTCAACCAAGCCAATCGATTTAAACCATGTTCCTTCATTTTTGTTTAACTACTATCTCTGTTTTGTTTTGAAACAAGAGCTTGAATGTTATGTTGTAGAGAAATCACAACATTTCTTTATTTGCTTAACTTGAATCAAAATAATTAGAAGAAAAAATATTTGTTGAGGATTATCAAAAGCCCCTGTAGTGATTCGGAAAATCTCTTATTCTTTATTTTGGATGTAATTCTCTGCTTCCTTTTATCTTTCTTTCATTCAAAAATTTTCTCTCAACCGATAGCTTATCATATTGCATATCAAGTTATTGTTTTACCCCTTCCATTGCATTTTTATAAGCTTCATAATCTTCTTTTTTTGTGCTCTATCTTCTCAGGTGTTCAGCCAGTAAAATAGTCTGATTATGTCCTCCATAAATAATTTTCTACAAACTAGGTTGGCGAGAAATTTAAATTATTTCTTTTGTTTGATGTCTTCTAACCTCTATCCAAAAACATCAAATACCTAGATCGTATTTTCTGAGTTTAGCTTGAAACACGAGGCTCTTGTCAAGCTATTTTTTTTCATGGTTGTATTTTGTTAAAAATAAATATAATTTATAAATAAGGTTAAAAATAGTAAAAGATTAGCTCGCTCTATGTGAAAGGTTATGTGATAAATGAAAAAATAAAAATAAAATAAAATAAAATGTAATCTAGAAATGGGATGATATGTCTATTAGTTATATTAGTAAAGATAATAATAAAATCCAAATCAAGGTAATCTTTTAAGATAAGAACTAAGTGTTGATATTGCTTTTTATTTAATTGAAATTAATCCAATTTAAAAGTGATTAGAATTAGTGGAAATATTTTAGAATGAAAATAAAAGTTTTAGAATTATTGTAGGTATTTATAGGTGCAAAGAAATAGAAATAGAAGTGTGGAAGTTAGAAAGAGATAAGAATAAGAAGAAATATTCTATATGTTTTATTATGTGAAAATTATTTTAAATTTATATGAGAAAAGAATATTTCTGCCTTCATAGATAATTAATTGTGTTTAAGTTATGTTTGACTAAATGCTTTGAGTGAGTGATTATCTAAGAGGAAATGTTTTGAAAAAGGATTATGTAAAGCATATTTAAATTAGGTGCAACAATTAATTTAAATAGAAGTAAAGGAATGATTAAATGGATTGGATGATTAATTGAGTAATATTAAGGAAGTTGTTGAATTAAATAATTGTAAAGTTATTAACTTGTTATATATAATGGAATTAAGTAATCTTAGTAAATAAGAGAGTGATAGAATTAGGAATAGAGATTGTTGATATTCAAGAGTAACAGTATAATATATGAATTGGAATATATTTGTTTTGATTTATGTTTGGAAGAGTATAGTTGTGATTAGTGTTTTATGGCTTAAAACATCGGACTATATCTTCACTTTGCAATATTGGGATATCCTTAAATGTTGGAAATGTTGATGATCTTTAAAATAATGTTGTTTTTAGTTGTTTCAAGCTACTTCTTATTGAATGAATGGATATATTGTATTTGAATGCGTATTGTTTTTTAGTGATTGTGCATTGGGTGTATATGTACGTTTAAGGGCTAATTTAATGTTTTCATTTTGATGTGTTCTCTTTTTGGATTGCTTGGTTTTGGAAAGGATTTTATTCCATTAGGTTCATAGTGGATTTATGGATTGTTTTGACAGATCCTTTCGTTGTGACTTTTCTGGAGTTGATTTTGAGTTGGGGGTCTTCTTTCATTTAATTTGTGTTTCTATTTGTTGGGAACCCGTATGGTTTTCTTTTATTTTATTTTAAGTGGTGAATTATTGGGTTTTTTCTATTTTGAGTAGATCTTATTCTTTGAACCTGTGATGAATTACGTGTGCAATTTGGAATCTAGGTTGATCCTGATTAACTATGGTTGATTTGATTACTTGTTGAGTTGATTCATTGGGTCAATTTGAAAATTGGATTGTGAATCGGTTAATTACTATTGTTTCGCGATTGGTTGATATCGAGAAGATTTTGGTTTATTGCAGTTGATTTTGATTTTGAGTTAATTGCAATTGATTTTGAATTGAGTTAATTTTTGGTTAATTGCTTAAGGAGAGATCTTATTGTAATATATGGTTAAGGGAATCTTCTAGAGGCGAGGGTAATTGTGTTTCTTAATGATTCTTCATTGATTTGGTCTTTGCCAAACTTTGATCGTAATCGTGATTTGAGATTGATGTTTGGGTTGTATCATGAGCAATTATGTATATGGCTTTTGGTGAGATGGTAAATGCCTCGCATGTGAATCAGTTTTGTGTTGTTGTACTTTTCTAGTTTTGGTACAACCCCTTGATGCTTTGGTTATGTGTTTTGGGTCTCTAGGGAGAGTGGCTCTTCGTGGGGGCCGGCGCCTCAAATAGGAGGAAGGGCCAAGATAACCCATGTGAGAGTTAGAGTAAAAAGTGAAAACTTAATTAAAGAATTTAGGGGGTTGGGTAGTAATAACATTAATAAGATAAAGATGGATGTCTCGTCTATTCATTAGGGCTTATGCAAACTAATGGTGGACTGAGAAGGCAGTGGTTGGCAAGGTCGTTACCTCATCCTCATGAGAGGTTAACGGCTCTGCATGAGTCACCCTATGGGGCCGACGCCTCAAGTAAGAGGAAGGGCCAAGATAACCATAAATGGGGGTTGGCACCTCAGGCAATCAGGATTGAGCCGACGCCTAGAGAAAGGGCCTAGATAACCCATGTAGGACTATGCAATGACACTCTCCCCTAGTACCCCTTATGATTTGTTATCTTTGTAAGCCTTTGGAAGTGATTTAGTGTTGTATCATTTGGAAGTTGATTTATTGTTGTTATCTTGGAAGCGATTTATTGATGATACATTATATGATTTATGATTTATTGTTGTTGTTATGAAGCAATTTAGTGTTGTTAAGTTATATGAATTATTGTTGTTGTTATAGAGCATTCTCTGTTATATGATTTATTGTTGCTACATTATGGAAAGGGCTTATTGTTGTTATGTTTTGGAAATGGTTTATTGTTGTTATGTTGGAAGTGATTTATTGATGTTGTGTTTTATGATCTTTTGACATTATGTTTGCAAGTGGATTATTGATGTTGTAATTATCTTTGCATTCTGTCATCCTTCTTGTATGGCGTTGAGTCTTGTTGTTCACTATTGGAATGTTCTTGGTTGAGGTCTCTTTCTTGTCAGCTCCTTAGCACAGAGGGTGGATCTTCAGACCCACGTAGTCGGGTGGAACATGCTAAGCACCCCATTGGGTCCCCAATCAAGGATCGAGAGGTGTGTATTGGTGTTATTTGCGGCGACTCCAGAGTTGTATCTGTCTTAGAGTCAATTATGATATTTTGTATTCTGCTACTCAGTTGTATCATTCTATCTTGTACCCATTCATGCTAGGGGAACACTGTTGTATCATTGTTACTCTTGATCATTGTAAGGAAATGTAATGTTAAACCTTGTGCGGCTTTTGATCCATGGCAATTGTTATTTGATATGTTGTATCTATGGAAATATGTCTCATGAGTTTATATGATGAGTTTTGAGTTAATCATGTATATGTTGTATATACAGATGTGGATGGTTTCTTATTAATTATTTTTCATGTATGTGTTATATTTGTAAATGTTTACTTTGTTATAGATTATATCTTTGGCTTTCATTCTTATTGATGTTGTATGGATTAAAGTTTCATAATGTCACATCGTGTAGCCCAAGGGACGTAAGTGTTAGTGATTTTGTTTAAATGAGTTTCATGTCATAACTTAATGTGTATTCATGTATGTTATGTTCACTTTAAAAAAAAAATTGTGTGGTATTTGATGCTTTTGTTGTCCCTTTGGGGTTTGCACAATAGGGTGTTATACCTTGTGTATGCTTCCAAAGCTTTCATTGAGGTATTTTGTCAAAGAGTTATACAAACTAGATGATTGCCTTGTCTATGCTACCAAATTTTTCATACATGTCTCTAAAAAAATGGAATATAATCCTCCCAAATTGATAGCACCGATTTAAACTATTTTTTTATCTCAATTTCTAAATTACCCCATCAGTAAAGCTACCTCATCACCTATGTTGTCATATATTTTAAATGTTTCCTTGATTAGTCTACATACAAGGGATTCTAACCCTTCTCTCCACTATTTCAAAACTCTTTATTCAAGGATAAGTTAGCAAAATGAGGAAAGGTGCAGCCTATCTTGCAGAGCATCTACCAAAAACAATAAACCATCGAGGGTACTTTTGACCCTAAACACAACTTGAGAAGATCAATTGACAATTCACCAAAAACTCATTTCAACTCTCAACAAAAACCCTTCAAATGTTTCACTTCATTGCTATAAAGCATCAAATCATCAAACTTGTCTCCAAACCTTTATCAAACTCAAAAAAGTCTCAACCATCATCATTCTAATAGGAACAACTCAAAAAATTGATTAGGAAACTCTGAATCCATCCATTCATTCAACATGCACCAATTTACTATTCAAAGCAACTTGCTCCACAAGGAAAAATGACAAAAAACCAACCATTCATGCTTCTAATATTTTAATAGACTTCCAAGACACTATAATCACCATGCTTTACACTGAAATAAACCAAATACCTTGTGAAAAAACTCTTAAACATTCAATCTTGATCAACATGCACCATGGTTCCACATTACTCACAACACCAAAACAACAAATTTGCTTTCTAAAATTTTTCCAAGCATTAAAACATATCTATGAACATCACTTAGATATATTCAAACCAAAATACATCACTCAAATCACTATTTGTACTGAATTACTCTTTCTACCAGTCAAGGCACCAAATTCCTAATAGGTTTCCAAAACCCTAAATCAAGTGTTTCTCTTAACCCACCTTGAACCTTTACAAAAAAAAAGCATATTCAAGAACCCTTTTCAACCTTATTTAACATACTTGAATATCAAGGTATGTTACTTTGGAAAATATATCAACAAAAATGATTATCCCATGGTAGAATGCACCAAATTAGGTTAATTTTGTGAAGCAACTATCAACAAAACAACTCCAAACCATTAAATAACCTTGGGAAGCATTGAGACAGGGTTCAAAACTTTTATTTCACCAACTTTAAGAGATAGAAAGACTGAATAATGCACTATATTGTAAAACCCTTATTCTAGGTCATCATTATCTAGATATGATAGGGGTTTATAGGAAATATACCTTCCCAACCTTATTTTACTTAACCTCTGCTTCAAACATCTTCCAAATAATCTTCACAAACTATAGAAACCAACTCTCAACCATCTTGTAAGCATGTACAACAAATTCCAATATGGAGACATCATTTTCCATGGTAAAACTCATAGAAATTCCATAACTTATAACTCCAACCACATTCCTAACTTCTCCACAGCCAACCAAGGCTTCTAACATCTTGATATGAATTCTAACTTCTCCACATTGAGTTATAAAAGCATACAGTGGGTGGAAGGATTAATATGACATTTTAATGCACTCAAAACCCTTAAAATAGGGTATACAGATGGACCCTCAGTAATTAGCTTCTAAAATGCACAAAATGACTTGAAACCCAACCAAACTGAAACTAAAATGGATTTAAGTCTGCTGCCCACCGATTTCCATCAAAAAAAGAGCACAATCACCCTGTACGGATTCTTACAATTCAAGGAAACATCAGATTTTTGATAAAAATACAAAAAATGCAAGGAGAATTTTATTGATCTTCTTCTAAGTATAGCATCTCCAACCTCAACCTCAAACAAAAAGTTGTGGATTTACACTAGGCATGGTGCATTTACACTAAGTATGGTCCTCTTTTGCACCTAAACATGTGGAATAGCTCCAAGCTACATTCAACCGACTCGATCCCTTAAGGGTCTAAAGTGCAAAAGGGTAGCAATCTTTGACGGGGTATTACTCAAAAAATGTGGTGCTTACGAAATCTCCATCTAAACCTAAAAAATCATGTTGGACGCCTCTACAATAACCTCTCTTAGTTTTTGTTATCTTGGAGTGGTTTTCTCGTGGTGTCTAGTTTTCACTTGATGGAAAAAGTGTCAAATGCAAGTAGTGCAAAGTTGTAAAGTGGTGCAACTTTCGTTCTGCAACTCGTATGACCAAAAAAATTGTTCCAATACATCTAAATAGATATGTTTACACTAGGCATAGTCCTCTTTCACACTCAAACATGGGGAATCACTTCAAGCTACTTTCAACTGGATCGATCCCTTAACAGTCTAAAGTGCAAAATGGCTGCAAACTTTAGCATATTGTTACTTGAATACTGTGATGCTTAGAAACTTCTCATCTGATCCTATGAGATTTTTTTGGGCCCCTCTACAATAACCTCTCTTGGTTTTTGTTATCTCAGAGTGGTTTTCCTGTGGTGTCCAATTTTCACTTGATGGAAAAAGTGTTAAATGCAAGCAGTGCAAAGTTACAAAGTGGTGCAACTTTTGTTCTGCAACTTGTGTGACCAAACAAACTATTTCAACGCATCTGAATAGGTATTTTTACACTAGGAATCATCCTCTTTCATGCCCAAACATGCATAATTGCTCTAAACTACGTTTAATCGAATCAATTCCTTAAGGGTCCAAAGTGCAAAATGACTACAAATTTCAACATGTTACTCGGATATCGTGACATTTAAAAACTTCTCGTCTGATCCTACGAGATCACATTGGGCCTCTCTATAATAACCTTGCTCTGTTTTTGTTATCTCAAAGTGGTTTTCCCATGGTGTCCAGTTTTCATTTGATGGAAAAAGTGTCAAATGCAAGCAATGTAAAGTTGCAAAGTAGTGCAACTTTTGTTTTGAAACTTGTGTGACCAAACAGACTATTCCAACATGTTTGCATATGTATGTTTACACTAGGTATGGTCCTCTTTCACACCCAAACACGCAAAATCACTCTGAGCTATGTTCAACTGGATCGATCCCTTAAGGGTCCAAAGTGCAAAATGACTGCAAACTTCAACATATTGTTACTCGGATACTGTGACACTTAGAAAATTCTTATTTAATCCTACTAGATCATGTTGGGCCCTTCTAAAATAACCTCTCTTTATTTTTTTTATCTCAAAGTTTTTTTCCCATGGTGTCCAATTTTCACTTGATAGAAAAAGTGTCAAATGCAAGCAGTGCAAAGTTGTAAAGTGGTGCAACTTTCGTTCTACAACTCGTGTGACCAAACGAACTATTCCAACATGTCATAATAGGTATGTTTACACTATGCATGGTCCTATTTTGCACCCAAACACATGGAATCACTTTGAACTACGTTCAACTAGATCGATCCCTTAAGGGTCCAAAGTGCAAAATGGCTGCAAACTTCAGCTTGTTGTTACTCGGATACCATGACACTTAGAAAATTTTTGTCTGATCTTATGGGATTGCATTGGGCCCCTCTACAATAACCTCTCTCAATTTTTTCTATCTCAAAGGAATTTTCTCATGGTGGCAAATTTTCACTTGGGGAAAAAGTTGTCATACACAAGTAGTTGAAAGTTGCAAAGTGGTACAACTTTCATTCTATAGCTTGTATGACCAAACAGACTGTTCCAACATGTCTTAATAGGTATGTTTACACTAAGCATGGTCCTCTTTCACACCCAAACACATGTAATTGCTCTGAGCTACATTCAATCAAATCGATCTCTTAAGGGTCCAAAGTGCAAAATGGCTGCAAACTTCAGCATGTTGTTACTCGGATACCGTGACTCTTAGAAACTTCTCATATGATCCTATGAGATCACGTTGGGACCTTCTACAATAACCTCTCTCAATTTTTTCTATCTCAAAGGCATTTTTCCTTGGTGGTGAATTTTCAGTTGGGAAAATAGTTGTCAAATGTAAGTAGTTGAAAGTTGCAAAATGGTGCAACTTTCATTTTGTAGCTCGTGTGACCAAATGGACTATTCCAATGCATCCGAATAGGTATTTTTATGTTAGGTATAGTCATCTTCCACACCTAAACACGCAAAATTGCTCTGAGCTACTGTCAATTAGATCGATCCCTTAATGGTCCAAAGTGCAAAATGGTTGCAAGTTTCAACATGATGTTACTTGGATACCATGATGCTTAGAAACTTCTTGTCTGATCCTATGGAATAGAGTTGGGCCCCTCTACAATAACCTCTTTCATTTTTTAATATCTCGGAGGTATTTTCTTGTGGTGACAAATTTTCACTTGGAAAAAAAGTTGTCAAATGCAAGAGTTGAAAGTTGCAAAGTGGTGCAACTTTCGTTTTGCAACTCGTGTGACCACAAGGACTATTCCAACACATCTAAATGGGTACGTTTAGGCTATACATGGTCCTTTTTCTCACCCAAACACATGGAATTGCTTTGAGCTACGTTCAACTAGATCGATCCTTTAAGGGGCCAAAGTGCAGAATGGTTACAAGCTTTAGCATGATGTTATTCAAATACCATGATGCCTAGAAACTTCTTATCTAATCCTATGAGATTACGTTGGACCCCTCTACAATAACCTCTCTCAATTTTTGCTATCTTGGAGATATTTTCCCATGGTGGCAAATTTTCACTTGGGGAAAAAGTTGTCAAATACAAGTAGTTGAAAGTTGCAAAGTGGTGCAACTTTCATTCTACAACTTGTGTGACCAAATGGACTATTCCAACACATATGAATGGGTACGTTTACACTATACATGGTCCTCTTTTTCACCCAAACACGCAGAATTGTTTTGAGCTATGTTCAACCGGATCGATCCCTTAAAGGTCTAAAGTGCAAAGGGGAAGCAATCTTTGACAGGCTATTACTCAAAAACCATGATGCTTACAAACTCTTTGTCTTAGCCTATGGGATCACATTGGGCCCCTCTAAAATGACCTCTCTCAGTTTTTGTTATCTTGGAGTCATTTTCCTATGGTGTCCAGTTTTCATTTGATGGAAAAAGTGTCAAATGTAAGCAATGTAAAGTCGTAAAGTGGTGCAACTTTCGTTTTGCAATTTGTGTGACCAAACAAATTGTTCCAATGCATCCCGATAGGTATGTTTACACTAGGCATGGTCCTCTTTCACACTCAAACACACAGAATTTCTCTAAGCTATGTTCAACCGACTTGATCTCTTATGATGGCATGCAAAACAATCGAAAAGAGAAACATACACACGATGGTTGAGAAGTCTGATTTTTCCACACAAAAAGTGTATAATCATTGGAAACTCAAAGTTAGTGGTTGTTGAATAGTTTGAAGGAGAATATCAATCAAATATCTATATTTCTTTGTTAATTTATGTGTATTTTCTTCATTTCTAGCATTTGTATGGGTCCATACAATAGGAGTTTGCTCTAAGATTATCTAAATCTATTGTAGAATGGTTTTAGCTTTGATTAGAATCCATTCTTGTGGAATTCTATTAAGTTCCAAGCAACTTAGAAGTAGATTTATGAAACAGGTTTAAACTTGCTCATACAAGGGTTTGAGTGGAATATGTTGAAATAGGCCATTCCACTTATTGTTTAGGTTGTGTCTCGGTGGAATGGGCCTAATGTAAGTAAGATAGGGAGTAGGAATAATAAAATAGCATTGGTAAAGGCATTGGAAAATATTACTAATGTTGCCCCTATTGAAAATTTAGAATTTAGGCCTTAAAAGCAAGGCTAAAAGAGGTGAAAAGAAGAAATTGCTTGAGAATAAGTTAGAATAGGTTGTAAATAGGGTGAGGTTGTGGAGTTTAATGTGTTCAAAAGGTCTACAAGGACAAGGGAGGTCAAAATTATGTTATGGCATGATGCCCTAGTTGGGAAAATAGGGGTTTTGAATGAAAAAAAAAGGTTTGAGGGAGTAAAAGTGGTTAAAGTCAGGGGGAAACATAATTTGGTGGTCAATTAAGTTTGTGCAAGAAAAATAAGGAGTGTTGGAAGAGGTTTTGAGGTTGTTTGAGGTTTAGGTTCAGGTTTGGGGGTTTGGTTCGCCGATTTGGCCAAAAAAATTTAGAGGGGAGTTCAGTTCATTTTGAGTTCATTAGTACAAAACATACATACATACATACATACATACATATATATATATATATGCAGCCTAGAAGCATGAATTAGGATTAGAATATCACATAACATCATATAAACAAAAAATCCACCATAAACTTGAATGTCATTTAAAACATGCATGATAAATATTCATCGTTGAAACTTGAATTGCGATAGCTTGATATACACAATCTATTGATGTCATGATTCAATTTGTATGATTTTGAAAAAGGAAGCCAATTGAGTAGAGTTATCAACATTCTTTAGAAATCATAAGAATTTGTTTAGTACATTAGCCATTTTGATGTCTTCTTGTAGTCTCAAACATTATTTTGTATCATTGTTACATTGGTCTTGAGAGTGGTAGCTTAATATAGCTCCACAATACAAAATCTAGTTTACTTGTACAGTGTAACAGTGGCATAGGCAAATTTTTCTTTGAAAGAACCAAAGGGTGACTACACAATTGAAGTGTATAAACACATATCTTCTTGTAATATCAAGGATACTTTTTGAAACTTCCATGCATTGCTAATCTAAAAGGAAAAGTCTTTTTCCTAATCTGTATGCAGCCATGCTTTCGACATTGTCAAAAAGAGAAAAACTTCTGGAATGATGCAAAGGCATGGCCAAGCAATTCTAACTCTTCACATGAGAGAAGAGAGATGTTGGAGAGTACATCAAGTTAGTGAGAATAGTTCAGTGTAATGTGTTTTAGTTTGTAGTATTCCTCTGTTTCTCTATATATGTGTGATAAATTCTCAGTTCAATGATGCAGAACAATTTTTGAAAAAAGAAATTGTGTCATAGTTCGCTTTCAATCTAACAAGCAAAAATGAAAGCTCGACCTCTTGGAATGAAAATGCTTGTTTGCAAAATAAATTAATAAGAATGAGGTAGTTAAGGTGTTTGAAGTGATTTAGAGGTCACTTTTAGGGTTCCCTTGGGCATGGGCCAAATTCAAACTCCATAAAACATTAAAAAAATGTTCAAAAAAACACTTTTTGGATGCTTAGGCATGTTGGTTTTGTCTTGGTTCACCTGGGTTATGTCTGGGTTTTGCTCGGGTTCTCTTGGGTTTTGGCCGAGTGAACTAGACCCAAAAATGAAAGACCTTGGTCAAACCCATAGCCGAACCGAACCAGGACCCAAACCAAGAGTGAACCAAGACCAGAACCAAGGCTAAAATAGAAGAACTCGATAACATAGATAATGTGTCAAAAAGTTAACTACTTCATCTACTCTGAATATTATGTTTTGCAAGTGTTGTGAAGATTATGTATCCTTTGCTTAATTGAGTTGTTCCAATCAAAGGATTAAATATATTGGAATCTTTTTTATGAATCATTTCATGGAATACCAATTGAAAACAATATTTTAGATATAAGTAGAGGACTCATGTCCCATTGTGATGCATTATTTTTTGTAATTTTTTTCCAAGTAAATAATTAATTATGATTTTTTTATTACAACTTTTAAGAAATAAAAAAACTCGTTTGTCTGACCACCTTAATTTGGTCAAAACTTCATGAAATTCATTTTTTTTTAATCCTATAGAATGCAAAGCATAGAATGTCACAAATGTTTCAGATTAAAAAAAGTGATACCGTTTGAAAGCTATAGATATTTTTCAATTAGCGTATCAATTAGGACTTTAGTCATAATTCAAATAGAAAATGAATAATAATTATTATTAAATTCAAAGTAAAGCATAATTTATATTGATGGAAAGCTGGGAATCCCTTTAAAACCCTTTCGCTTCATCAATCTTTTGGGTTAAAAAAAAGTCATCAGCCACATACCCTACATATACCCATCATATCGTCACTTTTTGGCCCATCACGATCCTGCACATACCCATCAATCAATTAATATTCAAGACAAACCATGAAGGAAAACAATGATCAATATTAGGGCTAACCAATTAATAAGTATACATGTGAATAAGTCAAGCATGTACATGTGAATAAGGGAAACACAAGTACTCAAAAATACGTAATCCTTGAAGTATACACAAATTAATACAAAGTATATGCACGAATACAAGGTATACACATGAAAGAACATAAGTCGCAAAGTATATATTAGAACACACATAAGTCACAAAGTATACACGTAAGTTGTAAAGTATACACTTGAATACACATAACTTATATTTATTGAACCATGAATTTATAATGCAAATATGAACACAATTGATAAAAAAAGATTTGTATTAACCAAATAGCCATATACGCATACATCAATATATGCCAATTTAAGTATAAAATATAGGTACAAAATAGCCATATAGGCTTACGAGAATGCCATATAAGCATATAATGTCAAATATATCCAATAAAAAATATGTACAAAACTGCCATGTGCATACAACAAAGGGTTCTAGAATCAAAATTCATTGCTCTCCATGCTCCGGAAATAAATTATTTCCCTTTGCTTGTCGATCAAATGGCGATAAGTTTTTCACTCGTTTGTGTTGTGCTTGAGAAGTGCTCATATTGCTCCTCCTAGTGTTTAGTTCTTAGTGAAGTTTTAACTAAGCTCTAGAATCAAAAGTCATTGCTCTCCATGCTCTGGAAATAAATTATTTCCCTTTGCTTGTCGATCGGATGGTGATAAGTCTGTCACTCATTTGTGTTGTGCTCGAGAAGTGCCCCTATTTCTCCTCCTAGTGTTTAGTTCTTAGTGAAGTTTTAACTATTACAATAATAAGTAAAGACATTAATATATAGAAATTACATTATAAAAAATGATATATTTAACAAAATAATCACTTATTGCCATCTCATGATGACTCTCCACGAGGGAAATATTCACATGCCCATGCTAAGACATCCTCAAGCCTTGTATAAGCCATCTAAATAGAAATTAAACTACGAATCAATAATGGTTTGATTTTTCACTAACTAACATCTATAACAACGAATGTAAATTGGAATTTAGTAATTTTCCTCATACCTCCCCTGTCAGAGCCATCGAGGATTCTATATCAGATGAAACATCAATCTCCATTACCTTGTCACATTCAGAGGTTTTTCCGCTTGCAACATCTGAAAATAAAATAATAAATTATTCAATCATAAAAACTACAATAGCGATCCACATCATGACTTATTATATATGAGATAATGAACAATTTTTTGAGTACTTATTAAACTATATATTTCTAACTATCATGCTTACTATTTTCCCTATCCATATATTTTTTGAAAGAACATATTTTAAGGCTTTTACCCATAGCAGCAAGCTGCTAAACCATTTGATAAAATGCTTTCGTAGACATGTACGATAACTATGGTGGCATAGAGAAGGAAGTGAACTGTTTGAAAAAATGCCTCAAAGAAATGGGGTCTCGTGGTGATGGAATGCCATTACAAACAAATGCACATCATGGAATTCCATCACCATAAGACCACATTTCTTTCAGGAATTTTTTCAAACACTTCATTTCCTTCTCTATGGTATTATTGCTTACTATTATGCTTTGATAGAAATTTTCCAAGCATCCATAGTTTGTTGGGAAGCACCTATTTTAAGCTTTTACCCATAGTAGCAAGGAAGTGAGTAGTTTGATAAAATTCTTTGGTACACATGTATGGAAAATGTGGTATCATAGAAAAGGCGGTGAGCTATTTGAAGAAATGCCTCGAAGAGATGTGGTATTATGGTGATGGAATGGCATTCCATCACCATGAGACCACATTTATTCAAGGCATTTTTTCAAACTACTAATTGTCTTGTCTATGCTATTGCTTACTATTATGCTTTGATAGATTTTGAACAAGCATCCATAGTTTGTTGGAAAGAACCTTTTTTAAGCTTTTAGCCATAGCAGTGAGGAAATGAACTATTTGATAAAATTCTTTGGTAGACATGTATGGAAAATGTGGTAGCATAGAAAAGGCGGTGAGCTGTTTGAAAAAGTGGTGCAGGTGCACCTTTACAAAAGCATGCCTCCATAAGGCAAATTTAGGATTTTGAGGTTGTATAGGTATTTTCATGATGTAATAAGGATTAAATAGCCATTTTTGAATTTTTAATGGTCTTCGGTAGTCATTTTAGGCATAAATTGTAAAGTTGCAGAATTTTAACAAAAGTCATCAATCAATGTTGTAAAAACGCAAAAAGGTTCCAAGTGGAGGAATATGAAGAGTCAAGGTAGTTGTAGAGGAAATCTTAGGTGCTTAGGAAGTTGAAATGATTTGGAAAGTGTTTAAAATATGTGATTCATCATTGTTAGCTATTGTTGAAGATTTTTGAAGGAGAAAACTAATAAAATATCAATGTTATACTGTTATTTTTTGTGTTTTCCTCCATCATCTGCCAATGTACAGTTTTGTACAAGTGGTAGTGCATCTGTAATGTGTTTGAATTGAAAGATTTAGGTGTTGGAATCAATTTAAAACTAATTTGAGTGATTGATATTGAGTTTCAAGCTTTTGGTGACCTAATTTCTCTAGGCGGTCAGAAAATAGGGGCTAAGGGTTTGATTTCCCAAATGAACTAAAAAGTCCATTCCACCTTTCTATAGCAATTTTTTCTTGGTGGAATAGACCGTTCTAAAGTAGGAGTAGGTGTAGAAGGTAAGGAATTGGTTTGGTGAAGTTTTTGTGTGAGTTCTCCTTGCTGCCCTAGTGAAAAACCAGTTTTGGTGCCTTTTAAACAAGGCTAGAGTGAGTGAAAAGAGGACAGGGGTTTAGAATTGGATAGAATCCACTGAAAACTATGAGAGTAGGTGAATTGGATGGTTTTTAGAAGATCTAAGAGGTTTTAAGTGGTCAAAGAAGTGAATAAGTGAGAAACCCTAGGTGAAAGAGGGTGAAAACTAGTGAAAAAGAGTGATTTTATGAAGTGTATGTAGATCTTTGGGGAAAAACTATTTGAGGATGGAATGAGCATGTACAAGCATAAATAATCTTGATTGAAGTTATTATAAGCTTTTGAGAGGTCAGGCCATAAGAGTTTCAATAAGCCCTAGTTGATTGCAAGGAAAGTGAGGGTTTTATGAATAGGGGTCTAAATGAGCGAAAGGAGACCTAAAAGTTGAATAATATGAGGTTTTGTTGGTTGTATTTGATTTTTTGGAGGTTTCAAGTGTTGGTTGTGTGTTTGGAGAGGCATCTCTTTGAAAAAGAGGCCTAATTGTGGCCTAATTCAATGTTAAAAGCCAGATTTGGGACATTTGCTCCAAAAGAGTTGAAAGTGAGTTTTAGATATGTGAGAGCAAGCCATAATGGGTGCCTAGTTTGGTAATTTTTTGAAGAGGTTGTTTGGTGAATTTGAGAGTTTTCTCAAGAAAAGTGAATTGGCTGACCTAGTAGGAAGACTAGGTAGAAAATTAAAAACAAGACAAGATTGGGCTTTTTTGAGTGGAAAGTGGATTGAATCCTTTTAAATCATGAAGTTAAGTTATTTCCCTACCCTGCATTGCATCAAAAAGTGCCTCAAATAAATTGGGTCTCATGGTGATGGACATCACTATGAGACCACATTTCTTTGAGGAACTTTTTCAAAAAACTCATTGCCTTGTCTATGCTATTGCTTACTATTATTCTTTCATATATATATTCCTTCCAAACATCCATAGCATAGACAAGGCAGTGAATTGTTTGAAAAGATGCCCTAGTAAAATGTGGTCTCATGGAATGCCATGACAAACAAATGCAATTGGAAGTTACTCCTAGACTTATTACTTATGCTATGTGAAGTAATTGCATCATTGCTTATGTTGACTTTCTAAACAACTATATTATAGTTGAATTTTTGTCATCTATCAATATCTAGTTGTTAGTTATGGAATGTGAAGTAATGCTCTAAGTTTGAATGATGTGCAATGCAATGTAATCAATGATATGAATATAAACTATAACATAAATCTATTAAGTACAATTCATTAATTAAATTCTTTATTCTATTACCTGTGTGAAGGTTTGATTAAATCCACTAGCACTGGGAGGTGTTCCCTTGAAACCTCCAATATTAGCCTATTCAACATCCAAAATCACATATTAAAATACCATTCATAAAACAATGTTATTAACATGTAATAAATTTATAATTGTTTACTAGTTACATACCCCACTAATAGGTGTACTACAAAAATAAGTAGGTGTAGGGCCGGTGTATCTAGTATCTAGACTATGACCCTGCAAGTTTATTAAAATCATAAAACTAAATTAGTTAATCTTGCATTTCAAAATCAAAATTTAATAAATTAAATTCAATGAACATGCTAACTTTTACCTAAGTATTAATGTCGTATGCGCCATGCAAAATGTCAATGACCCTCTACATCTTCATAGCTACAGATGGATCATGTGCAGCAACCTCCTGAGTGTCGGTGGGGTCATATGAACAAGTCACCCCGCAAGATTGACACACATGGGATCGAAGCCCACCTCTCGAAGACTCCCCTAGATGGCATTGTACAAGAGGGCTGGCATGCTAGATGACACTCTACATCAAAGAGTTGATGGCCTGCAAAGTCTCTATGTTGGCACTCTCCTTCACAATAGAAAGGATGATGATGTGCTCATGATGCGGCCTAGCAAGAGGCCATCTCACTTGCCACATAGGATCTGACTATACACCGGGTCTATATTGTGTCGAATCCCACCTCTCCCTTGGAAGTCCCTCATATCAAAATAATTTGGGATTTTGTTCAAGATGAACTCAGAGTATAGTTTCCTAAGAAAATATTGTGGGACTTCACAATTGTTGCATGGTGGGTCATCAAATACCATGCACCACCTATCCCAAAAATATTTCCTAATCTCTTGGTGGTGGCACCAATGAATAGAAAACCTCTTCACATTGAGGGAGCTATTTCCATTTGAACATGGGTCAATGAATAATGCACATAAATCACCTTTTGTAATTTTAAAATCTTTTACTTCTTTATATGATAATTTATCTTGGTAAAAAGCCCTAGCTTCCTGCCTCCTATCCTGCCAACCATTTAATTGTTTGTTGATTGAATCTACACTTTTTAACATTTCTTGCAGGGAAGTTGTCAGGGTCATTCTTTCTGCAGTTGAACCGTTTGGATTGTTCAACCTCCTGATTAAATCCTCAATTTTTTTTTTATTGTTCTCAATTTCACCCATTAATTTTTTTTGAGTGCTAGGAGGGTATTGAGGGATTGGTGGAGGAGGTTGTTGTTGTGGTTAAGGATTTTGAGGAGTGTTTGCAAGTTGTTTAACATCTACAAATTCAAAAAATAAATATCAAATACAACCTAAAACTAAAAAATTCAAAACAAAAAACAAACAATCCTTACCTTTCAGACCTCCTCATTGATGTGATGACATCTTGACGATGAATCAACAATAGCTGATGAAGATTTTTGCAAAAAAGCTCCTCCTAGAATGCAAGCACAAAATACTGGAGTTTTTGGCCATAGGCAACAAGAAAAACACAGTCATAAGTGAAAATGAATTCGTTCTCTTTTTTT
>VDFB02193867.1:429639685-429696671 GCA_007258455.2 Sequoia sempervirens
AATATTGATTTAGAAAAAGATACTCCACTTTAGCTTTATGTAGCTTTAAAAAATAAACAATAAAAAAAGTGATTGTAATCATATAATGACAACCATATTTTTGATAATATGTAAAAACTGAAAGAATGAATATTATATGTTAATGAATGAATGTGAATATGTTAATTAATGAATGTTATATGTTATTAATAGATGAATGAATGAATGTTATATGTTAATGAATGAATGTGAATATGTTAATTAATGATTGTTATATGTTATTAATGGATAAATGAATGAATGTTATATGTTATTGATGAATCAATTATTAATGTTATATGATTGGGTATGGGGAATTGAGAGTGATGTGACGGGGGGAGGGGCCAAATGAGCTTCCATTGTCACTTGGTTGGCCTTGTTAAGTAGAGAATATTAAACTATACTCAAAACAAAGAGAAGCTCAATAAGGTAATGCATTTTTCAATATAAGAAATGCATCATTCGAAGCATCAAACCAATATGTAGTCTGTATGTATGATAAGTTTTCAATCTCCGCAATGGTACATTTCCACAAATATTTAATTTTTTTTTTTGTTTGCCTCTTCGTCGCAATTTCAATGATACTCACCGATGAATCAATAGAAAGGCTCAACGAAGTTGCTATAGCTGCGACGATGATTTCGTCATAACTCCCTACCCATTTCATCGCACTTTCGACAAAATTTTGGTGTTCTTCCAGCGCTACTCTTTGCTAATTTCGTCGCACTTTCGATGAACTTTTGGTGTTCTTCCGGTGCTACTCCTTGCTAATTTCGTCGCACTTTCGACGCACTTTTGGTGTTCTTCCGACGCTACTCCTTGCTAATTTTGTCGCACTTTCGACAAGTTTTTGGTGTTCTTCCGGTGCTACTCCTTGCTAGTTTTGTCGCAATTTCAACGAACTCTTGGTGTTCTTTCGACGCTACTGCCTGAGTATGTCATCGCAATTTCGATGAACGTCTTCTCTTGTTTCGACGCTACTGCTTGCCCATTCGTTGAACCGGCGACGAACTTCTAGTGTAATTCGTTAGTGGATAAACAAACTTTTCATCCATATTTTGATGAAATCTCGAGGTATTTCACGATGCCGTCGACCGATGATTCTTCGCCGTTATTTTGGCGTTTAATTTGTCATCGGCCTTGCGACGAAAAAATAGCAACAAAAAGATTTTCGCCATTGCGTTGCTCTTCCGACAAAGATTTGTCGAACGACTGACGAACGCCCGTCGAAAAATGGTGTCAAATCCAGTAGTGCCATCACCTTCATCATCCCTTGATCCCCATTCACCATCACCTATGCAAGAGGAGATGATACACCATCTTCACCTAGGGTTTTCACCATTATGTTCTTTCAAATGCACGTTCAAAAAATATGGTTGTACTAATGTTTCTTATAAACATCTATATTGGAGCTAATAAGATCCACATATATAATAATGGAAATAATATAATACAAAATATAGATCTCACATAACATAAGAGATGTTTGTGGGCCAATTTGCCCTTGAATATTCAATATTATGTCGAAATAGAGTAAACCCTTCAGGTAGGGTAACACCATACAATACTCCTTATGGAAGGAGCCACTCCATGCTATATCTCCAAGAGATCCCAAATACAATATTATACTTCACACATATCTTAAAATGATACTTATCTCCTTTATATATATATACCTCCTAATAATACAATGGAAGGGTAATCCTAAGGAAGGCCTACTTAACTCTTGATATAATTAATTACACAAATTATTCACATGATGTGTGCCACATGTTGACATCTCCATCCATATAAATACATTATAGTATCATATCCCTAGGTACATAACATCTTTTGCACATTGATATTTATTGTTCCCAAAGATTCTAACCAAGGATGACCAAGAACAATATCAAACCCATTCATATTTAAAACATGAAAGTTTAAATACAAAACATACTTATCTATAGAGAGCTTTTAATCTTCAAAATTTTGAATATATATACCTAATATGTGATCTTCCTTGATGTTCTTTGCTTGTACATGTAGCTTCTTTTCTACTTCCATGTTGATGAAGTTATACTTGCTGCCAAGGTTTATAGAGACAATAAGCTTTTTCCTTTTGAATGCACCCATGAAATTGAAGGATTGAATATTCCTTCCTTGGAGCTAAAGTGCATGTACCTGTATCATCTCCTTTTTCTTTTAATTTTTTTCTATCTTCTTTTTCTTCTTTTTGCTCATCTTCTTCATTTTCTTTATTTTCTTTCTCCTCTTCTCCATTTTCTTTATCTTCTTCCTCCTCTTTTTCTTCATTTTCTTCATCCTCTTTTATTTTCTTCCTATTTTTCCTCCTTTTCTTCCTCCTCTTCTTTATTTTGTTCATAATCTTCCTCCTCTTCTTCTTTATTTTGTTCATCCTCTTCTTCCTCTTCTTTATTTTGTTCATCCTCTTCATCCTCCTCTTCTTTTGGAGCCCATCTATCTAAGAAAGATTTTTTTAGTATATCCAAAGAAGAAATACCATAATATAATGGTTCATACCATTGTTTAGCTTCACCTCTTAAACAATAATAAAATTATATTTTCCATACAAAATATTTTCCATGAGATATTTTATATTTGTACCACCATTCTGATGTATCTCCACTTCCATCAAAAGTAATATAAAATCTATTGAAGCTAGTGATTAAGAAAAATACTTTCAATAGATAAACTTTCTATCAAATTCAATTGACCCAACTTTGATACGATCAATACACAAAATTCAGCCTCACATTCAAAAATGAAATTAAAGACCTCTAATGAATTTTGATGCCCTTTTCGGAAATATTTTTTTTCAAGAAAAATACCTTGATTTGCAAGCTAGAAGGTGAATTTATGAAAAATAATATAAGTGCAATAAATCACAAAATATTGTTGACTTTTTTTTTGTTTGTTTGTTTGTTTTGTAGCCTCCTTATATTATCCTTCAACTTTAGTGAAAAAATTGTTGGAAAATTTGCAGCCATTTGAAAAATATAGGAAAATCTTCAAAAACTAGGGTTTCATCCACTTTTTCCTAAATTGATGCTCTGATACCACTTGATAAGACCCACATATATAATAATGAAAATAATATGCAAAATATAGATCTCACATAACATAAGAGATGTTTGTGGGCCAATATGTCCAAATATTCAATATATGTCGAAATAGAGTAAACCCTTAAGGTAGGTTAACACCATACAATACTCCTTATGAAAGAAGCCACTTCACATAATATCTCCAAGAGATCCCAAATATAATATTATACTTAAAAAAAATCTTAAAATAATACTTACTTCCTGTATATATACCTCCTAATAACACATAAACTTCCTAATAATACAATGGAGAGGTAATCCCAATGAAGGCCTACTCAACTCCTGATGTAATTAATTACACAAGTTATTCACATAACTCAATATAACTAACTTAAGGGATGTGTGCTACACGTTGACATCTCCATCCATATAAATACATTATAATATCATATCCCTAGATACATAATAGGAATAGAGAAAGTAACAACATTTCATGGAAAGCTTTCCATGAACCAAAAAATAAAACTCCCTTGTTTATTAAAGCTTGGATGAAGAATGCCACATAAATTATTAACAATTACTTTATTGTACTTAAAGAGTTTCAATATCAAAAGAGAAAATGATATCATCTGTGGCATCATCCTGCCATTCTCACTTGAAGTTTCTCTTGTCACTAGGGGAGAGGACCTAGTAGTTGAGCACCCTAACTTTGCGCTTCTAATTATCCTACGTGGAAATTTCAAATCACTCCAAATTTTTTACAACAGCTTACTTGACAAGTCCCTTGCTTATAACTAAGATTTCAAGGCCACATAATCAAATATGGTGCCACATCAGCATGCTTTTTGTCAAGGTGTCCAAAAAGACCGAAAAACATGTGATACCAATACTTGTGCACTCACAACATGTTTTATTGAGCGCTGATGTGGAATCACATGATTGGTTGTTTTTAGATCATAGGAATACATTTTGATTAATTATGGGTAGCCATCATCAACACTAACAACTCTAAAGTCACAACTATTGGTCCAATATTGATAAAAATATCAAACATTATATAATTAAATACTGGATCCAATAATTTCTTCCAAGCATATAAATAGACTAGAAATCATAGATTTTACATTTGACACATGTATAATCTTACATAACAGAGGAATCATCAAGAGTAATTATAAAATCACACAGGAAACCTTAAAAAAAGGAATTATGAATAAATACATAGGTTCAAGATATCTACTTTATTTATTTGATGAAAACAAAGAGCTCAGAGACTCATATGGTTGTGTACAAAATATTAGACTAAAAATAAAATGAACTACTGTTGTCTCTATTACAACGCTAAACAACTCCCCTTTATGATCGATTCTCACTCTCACACCACAGTATGACAAGGTTCCAAAATCAAGATCCTTCCAATGTCTTTTGATTACATATTATAGATCCTCCTCCTTGAGCTGTTTTAGTTTTTGTAACTGCCTTCTTTGAAATGGGGAGTTTTATAAACCTTTACAAAAATCTTTTCTAACAAGATCCACTAAGTATCTTGTAACTTAATATCGTAGTTACACAGTATGACTCAATTTTGAAATCGACGGGCTAAATATGCCGTTGTATTTAGTTTAGTACCTTGTTCCTAAAGAACCCATCTAAGAATCCATAGCTGGTAGTCCTTGCGTTCAATTACATACCGACTATGTCATTATGTGTGGAAGATCTTATAACATGTTTTCTACAAATACCAATGTCTATTTAACAAGATGTTTTGACGGTCCCACCACATCATCAACTACTTTGTCTTAACTTTGACATTTTGATTGTGTCCTTACCTATTAACTTCTGATGGAGGAGTCTTGTCGTGGCTTATCTCAGAGTACTATAGCCTATGTCTATTCCTTTTTATATCCAAAGGAGCTGTGTCTTCCTCTTCTCATTCTAATCTTATCTCCAACATGGTGAGAAGCTCAAGCTCTGCAAGCTCGAAAGGGGACTTCCTTACCATTGATGGCCTAGGTAGTAGCTGTGTACAACAACTGGTGGCTGACCAACTGAAAGAGATTTTTATTATAAAGAACAAGAACAAGGAAGGAGTGATGAGGAGGATTGTAGGGGAGAATTTTCTGGCATAGGTCTATGTCCATAACTTTGCAATTCTGGAGTGGTTCATCTACAACATAGTTTGAACTTCTGGTAAATTTGAGAGGGGTGTTAAGGCCATGGAGAGACTAGTAAAGCTGGTGCACAAAGCCAGTGCTCGATCTACTTTGGGGCGTTTAAGCGAGAATCCACACAAGGCTTGGTTGGAGACACCATCTACATTTCCATTGCGCACAAGAAGGAAGAAGTCAAATCTTGCTATTACCCTCCTACATGAGGGTCTTGAAAGGAATGTAATGGATACTTTTGCATATTATGTTCAATTTTATGAAAATATCTTTTCTCTCACACAGATTGAGAGGATTCAAAAATTCGTGGAGGGGATCCACATCTTGATTCTCTCTCTATGTGGGTAGAAAATTTATATTTGTAGTTCTTCAGGCCACATTCTTTGACCATTTTAGATAAAGGAGAAAATCAAAATCTTGAACATGAAAGTGGCAGGTTTGAAAGTAAGTTGTCGAACAAGTTTCAAATCTCAATGAGGTTTTGAGAACCTCATCGAGGTCTGACAAAGTTTCAAAAACCTTATTGTTTTTCACCCATTTGCTTCTTATTGGAAAAAATATCAACTTAAGTGCTTTTGCACAGTGTCCATTCAGACACATCTTAAATGATGTCAATAAATTGAGTGGTTTCCACAACCACTTTGGGTGTTGAAATTGGTTTTAGAACCATTAAAAAAAGCTGATAAGTTTTTCCCTCACTTCCATTGCTCTCACTAATTGAGGTTATGCCTTGCTTATCGGGTTCCGACAAGGTTTTGAGAACCTCGTTGAGTACCGACTTATGTTTCAAAACCTCATCAAATTCCCAATGAAAACCTTATTTGCATTGTGGTTGTGATAACTACAATGCAATCAATGGTTCAATTCTATTTACATCTGTAATATCTAAATGAGTAGCCATACATCTCGTTGATTCAACCCTAGCTGTTCCATTCTTCACTTCAACAACCTGAAGTGATTTCCAAAGATGGTAGATTTTTCCAACACATTGCACATCTTCCACACAGATGGTTTCATGCCCCAAATAAAATTGTGCTATATGTGTTGGAGGGCCTTTGTGATCTCTTTCTTAAGTTCGCTTAAGTGCATTCCACAATTTATATAAATGCTTACTAGAGTTTCTACAACTACAACTGCGTTTGAACTATAAAAATATGAAGTAGTCCACTTTTGCACATTAGAATTGGGATAATGGATAGATAATATATCATATGAGGATTTATGAACATGGGGAAAGTTTAAAATTGGTCGAGTTTAAAAATTGGGTAACACCTAAGAAAGGGGTAACTTCATCTAGAAAATATAGCACTCTAAGAAACTCATGCAAATCACTCTTAACTTGGTCACATAGCTCAAGATAATCTTTGGCAAAAAACCCACAACCAAAAACCTTGCTCTCTCATCTGCATCACCAAAACAAGGGGTATGGCTTGGTATGGAAATTGTATGACCAATAAGCAAAAACCTCCAAGAAACTCACTCCAAACACTCTACAAGTTAGGAAAATCACACCAAAATATATAGCTACTAGAAAAGATCAAAGCAATCCATAACTGGCATCAAATTGAAAATATTCACCCAAAGCTCCAATGGTGACCCCTGTAGTGAAGCCACACCAATGTTCAACTAGGGAGTATTTCTCAACTCCAAAACTAGAGCAACCTTGAGGGTTTTTTTCCTCAAAGTCTCGAAGGATTCAATCCAAAATCCAACAACACTTTGTTATCTCCAATCAACATGGCCGAATGAGTTACACTTAGCCTCATAATATAAGTTTTTGGAAGGAGAGGTTACAAATTTGAAAATAATAAAATAATCAACCTTTTTGAATTTTCCTTTATAAAATCAAAATAACCTCTCATATGCCAATGCCCCCTTCTCCAATCTAGGCATCCAACTCGGGGTGCTTTTTCACCTTTGCAAAAGATTAAAATCACTTAAGTGAAAATAACTAAAAATTACACATTACACTTAAGTGAAATATTAAATTATTTTACCCCTGATGATGGAAAATCATGAATCAACTTAGGATCCAATAATGACTGCCCCAAAGGGATGTGGAAGCACTAGATGTGTGAATGAGACCATTTTGGAGACTTTCTAAAAATAGACAAGATCTCCAAGAAGTTTGGCTAACACTGAGAACATCTGATAACACTAAAGAGAGTGTCACTCAACTCAGAATCATCCCTTGAGCTCAGCCAACATAATAAAACCTAGAATTTTTGCCACTGCATCCTTCAAGGATCTTGACACCCCCTTAACCCATCCGTTTAGCCTACGAAAGTTCTGGAAATAAACCAGCGGTCTCTAAAAAGCTTAGAATTGAGAAGGAGACATTAAATATCTTGCTTTGACTGTGCCGTTATCTTCTTTTATTCTCCAATCATTACATTTATCATGCTTTGGACTTTCAATGGGTTTAATTTCTTTATTTAATTCCAAGTTCTTGGACTTCTCCACTCGCTTACTCCCTTCGTATGCTAAAGCAATTTCAGCTGGAGGAATGGTTGCCAAATCCACCTGCCACTAATCGCTTATCAAAGTTAAGAGCATATTTGGCATTGAGTCTTAAGAAAAGGTCCAAGTATCTACTCAATTACAACTTTGAACTAAAGACTAGTAGCTACTGAATAAACTGCTAAGACCAAAGTGGAAATAGCATTATCACTGCTGTTCTGGAATTTAATGTTGGAATATAGCGAGCAAGAATGGACAACAAACAACTGTTGAGAAAATTACATCTAACTTTAACATAGAGAACTTTTTTTTTTGGAGTGACAATAAGGCATTTCAAGTGGAACAAAGAAAACAGATGTCTTCACAAAATGAATGTGGACACATGTTAAGCATATTATAAGATAGTGTAGCAAAATGATGGACAAACCTATTTTTTCTCCATTTCTTTAGTCATGTTAGATCTTGTCATCTTCTATATGATCGTAGGGTAGTTTTTGCAAAGATAACAAAAGCGCATATGTAATAGGAAGTTGAAGCATAGAAAACCCACTCAATGAGGATTAGTGCAGAAAATCAAGGGATTTAGTGATCCAACTATTAATTTACTAAGTTCTTTACAATTTACAATTTTAGGGAGAGACAATATAACAGTATAACAATGTACCAATGGTTAAATTATCGAATAGAGGCCTAGGTTTTGCAATTGCAACTTTTGGTTAAAGATATAATTGTGAACGTTAACCAAGCAATCTATTGACTGTTGGAGATTGACCCAAAAATATAGATGTGTGTACTACTACTAAAACATGCTTAGCCATCTCGAAGCAATGTTATATAAACTGAACATATTGCATTGAAGAAACAAAATCAGAACCATGGTATCAATTGTGATTGAGGCGGATAAAGGGAATGTGGTGGTCGTGATGGATTGAATAGATTATTCGGAAAAAACGAAAGATCACTTGAATAGTGGGAGGTAGCATAAGGTAACCAAAAATCCTATTAATAAAATTTTGCAAGTGGTGATTAAGGCAATCAAGGGCACTTCTCTTCTCTTTGATGAAACAATTAAAAGACACCTCTGTAAAGCCAGAAATAACACTAGAATCTATGGTTGACTTGAAGACATAAGGTGCGTGCTCTAACGAGATGGATTGTTGATGTTAATTGCCCAACGTACCAAATAGTTTATTTTCTTTTGGAAAAAAGAAAAACTATTAGTGCTAAATATAATTAGTTAATTGATTTCAATAATTTAATTAATTGTTCAGTTATATTAACTAGATGCCACATTTAATTTCTTACATCAATTTAGTGTAGTTTAATCTAATTAATTAGTTGATCCTAGGCTATATTTTGTAGTTTCTAATTGGTAAATTGTCTCACGTTGGAAAATCATGTGAATTTTTTGTGTTCACGACACCTACATAAGTTAGACCTTTAGTTTGGATGTGACTTCAAGTGTGACAAAGGCATTTAGAAAAGTCATATACTGGCACTTGCATCGAAAGACACTTGCATCGAGAGGAAGTGCAATGGTTACGCTGATTGTATTTTATATAAAATGTGTTTGAAAGGAGGTCTATAATTGAATTCATAAGTACTAATTAAAATTTTAATACAACATTAGAAGTGTGGAATAATTATTTATTCATTATAAGTGAGTTTCAAGATGAGTGACATCATTAGAGCAATATTTGATGTCACACATATTGACATTTTTAATATTGATTGTAATAAGATTAGATATGATAAGATTTTGATTAATTATTATCATTATCAACATATTAATTGTAATGTTTATTTTCAATGTTTTTATCATATTTTAATCTAAAAAATCAAAACAATTAATTGTAAATGTTAAATAATGATAAGTAATTCAACTTTATTTAATAAAAAATAATGATAAGTAATTATCTTATTTTCATTTGAAAAAATATTATTAAATAAATTACTCTAAAAAAATCAAAACAATTAATATTAAGTGCTAAATAATGATAATTAATTATTTTATTTTCATTTGTAAAAGTATTATTTTAATCTCAAAAACCAAAACAATTAATAACAAGTATTAAATAAGGGGTGCCTCACTACCGCAAATATTTTTCCAATGAATAAAAGTTATCTAAGTCTTATAACTTAATAAGGGGTCCTCACTACTGCTAGACGGTCCCTCAACTTATGTTATGTATACAATCAATCTCGAAACATCTATTTAACTAGCACTTCCACCCATAAAAGGTTCAAGGGATAGGCCGATAGGAAATTAAAGACAAAATTTCATTGAAGATCCACTTTGGAACTTAAGTTTTAAAAAACAAAGTTATTTGTTAAAATAAAATAGTTATGATTTGTAATTGCAATGCAAATGTCCTAATTCCATAGGTATTCTACCATGTGTCTATCTGCAATTTGGGTGGTGATTAACGACAATGGCAGAGAAATTGAAATCATTGATGTGGATAGCAACACATCCATTAATAAAAAAATATTGTTAAGGGAAAAATCAAATCTAAACACTTAGTGCCCACATTTCTAACATTAGGGATCTTATACATCTAAAGGAAACCTATACATGAACCAAAGTTTGGTTTTCTCATAAATTTAAAATCTAAATAAATTTAGTTTAGTTTTCTATTATCCAAACTATTTCCAGTTTCCACTTGAATTTGTTGAAAACATTCTTCCATCTCCTAATGAATTTATTCCTGCCTTTAAAGTTCGATCCCATCTCCTAATGAATTTATTTCTACCTTTAAAGTTTGATCTCCCTCTGTCGTGACTAATGATATTTGAGACATAAAGGCATGCTCCAAAAAAGAGTTTGAAGAGTAACTAAACTTATGATAATGATAATTTTTCTTTGAAATGTGTTCATTTAAATTTGTGGATGTTCCTCACTATAAGAGAAAAATGTCATCTTTTGCATCGTTTATTTAAATGTTACTAGGTTTCTATTATCCAAATTCCAAACTATTTCCATTTTGCATTTTTTTTGGTTGTAAATATCATTTTCTGTATATAGACAACAATAACAAGTGATAACAATCTTGTCTGGGGAGTCTGACATGCCAATTCCCTTTCAAATTCATGATTGTATGTTTGAACAATTAATTTTTTTCAATATAACGTGTTATTTGTTTTTTGCAGTGGCTTTTGTTTTCTGAACGATATCCAGACATTCACCTTAGATTTGAATAATAAATTGACAGCTAGATGTTATGGAAAGATTGCATCTGAATTTACTTGAGCAGTGGAGGAAATTTGTGAGGAATGAGTTAGAAACAGGCAAATGGAGTGTAACCCTAGATATTCATAAAATTAAAGCTAGAACACACATTGATAGCTCAAGTGATTATGTAGAGAAGATGCCATTTAAAGAATACAAAAATGCATCCTCCAACTCAACAAGATTTAGAGAAAGTGTTGAAAGTTCAAATCAATGATCGCATTCAAAAACATCCTAAGATAGCAGTGAAGAAAAATGACCTAAATATCGAAGTACATAGACAAGTAGATGGCCAAAAGAAACAAGTAGATATGGGTGCAAGTGAGATTAAGGAAAAATATACATCCTTGATAAAATCCTCCAATAAGAAAGAGGAGATAAATTTCAATGAGTTTACAATGGGTGTTAAGAAGAAAAACATTGTTGCTACACCTAAAACAAATCATATGAGGTCATATTTGAGGAAAGAGAAGGCTACAAATCATCCTGAGTTCCATGCAAAGAATGATCTTTCTTGTGCAACATTTGCAATAGGTGAGTCAGGTGTGAGAAGATAAAAAGTGGCTTTAGGATGTCATTGGAAAGGGAAAAGTTATGCTTATGATCATAAAGAGAAAATGGTTATCACTTCCCTTTCCTTGAAGAAAATGGTACATCCTCTCCAGACACAACACCCATTTTATGGTGCCTTATGACTGTGCATCAGTTAGGGAAAAAAGAAAAAAAACATTCCACAAGAAATACAAGACTCTCATTTTGTAACTGAAAGTGATCATTTAAAAGGGAGAAAAAATGGTAACAAATATAACTGCCAAAAATTTTGAATATTTTAATTTTGTAAACACTTAATGGAATAGTCAATTTTCAACCGTAAAGGATAATGTAAAAGAAAAGCAGGATTTTGAAAATATGCATGCCAACCCTATTCAAGGAATAATAAGACTTTTACTTAA
Organism: Sequoia sempervirens; assembly: GCA_007258455.2. NCBI lineage: Eukaryota > Viridiplantae > Streptophyta > Pinopsida > Cupressales > Cupressaceae > Sequoia > Sequoia sempervirens. Next base: position 429,651,555 of record VDFB02193867.1, read on the forward strand.
TGAATGTGTCATTATCAGTTGTCATACCATATGAAACAAATAGAAGGAATAAAAAAAAATGGTAAAACATAGAGATTTACTTACTCCTCCATATTAATAAAATTCTTCAAATAAAAATTTAACCAAACATACTTGAGCTCTCTTTACACTACAGATACACCATAATTTTTTTTCTTAGTAATGTACATTTCTCCTACACTCTAATATCCTCTAGTATTTATTTCAAACAACAAAATACAGGATAAGATATAGGTTTTTTTAAATGTAGATATACCCATACACCCTTGCATAATAAGATCGATCCCTTGTTTTTATACACAACAAAAGAGTACCAAAAAAGATAATATAGACATATACACCTGTAAAAAAAAGAAAAAAAGGGAGAATGAGGATAATAGTAGAAATAGTGGTTGGAATTGCATATTCCAACAGACATAACATAGCTTATAAGTAGATGCAAAGTGGCAAAAAATATTCTCCAAAATGTTTCAACAGAGCCATACAACTATCCATGGTGGAAAATCTCCTTTGTAAATAGCTTATGTGTATTTTACACAAAGATTTTCATCTGCACTATATAAGAAAAAAATAATAACATTACAGACTTTTCTTACAGGGGAATAATTAATTATTTATGACGTGCTCTTGAACAAAGGAATGTAGTATAAGTTTGTGTAAAAAAATGAGAAAGTTTACATTTACTGTGGCCAACTTGAAGAATTTAATCTTCATTTTCTAGGAGGCAGTGCTTGTATCACTAGAGAGCCAAGCAAAGGAACAGTGATGAGGAAGTCAAATGATGACTGTGAGTAAGCATGACAGTCACTCTAAGATGTGACAGAGGGACAGATATAAATGGTAACAGATGTAGCTCCATGACAGTCATGTAGACTGTAGGATGTTAGTGCCATGAGACCATAAGTGCACTCTCATGTTCATAAGGGACAAACATACAACAATATAAAGGGCGAGCATACAGTGTTTTTCGAGAAGAATTGGATGAGACAGTTGGTATAGATAGAAGAATGGAAGAATCTAACATTGACGTACTACCTTATCTCCATGCAGTGGTGAAAGAAGTGTTTCGATTGCACCCAACGGAACCATTGCTACTGCCCCACAAAGCTGAGAGCTCTTGTGAAGTTGGGTTTTAATTCCCAAAGACGCGCAGGTTATAGTGAATGTGTGGGCTATTGGAGGGGACCCTGCAATCTGAAAGGAGCCCTTAAAATTTATGCGAGAGAGATTTTTGGAAGGTGAGAACTGTAAGATAGATTACAAAAGGTTAAAACTTTAAGCCTAGCCATAGTGCACCATAAGCATACCTGAATTGCCTCTCTCCTAAAATGCAAACAACTTCTTAGTTAGCTGGTGAAGGGAGTTACACCTTTTTCGATACTTTCATGGAAGGCAGCTTTCAGTGATAGTGTGAAGGACAAGATGCGCTCTTTTTTGCAATTCCTATAAGACCACATATCCCCTTACATGGCCAATTTTTATCCCCATTCTGTGTATCTCACATTTCACCGTGTCATTTTTCTACTCCTTGCAACTCTTGAACTCCAAATCTGCAATCTCTCGCGAGACGGATATCAGAGGATGATCGATAGAAAATTAGGTTTTGCAGAGCATAAGTAGGACAAAAATGTACACTATGCTTTGAAGCTGAAATCTTACAAAAGATTTGATCATCATTGCTAAATATCACTGACTAAAGCATTTACTACACACATTAATGGGCATATTTGATATGATTGGATAAAAGATTTCATATTAAATGCCAATTATTTTACTCATCGCATACCTACATGCTGTGGCTTTGATCTTTTACATTTAGCTAGATAAGAATAAATCAACGACCTCAAAATTTTGCCTCAAAAAAAACCCTAATCATGCTTCTCCACGTGACCAATGTTTGAGACGTAATTGTATGCACACGTAGAAATTTCATATGTTAACATGAACACACAACAAATCTACGCTATGTGCATTCAAATTCAAGATGAGATCCGCATTCTTTCAATATAAATTAGTAAAAAATTTCAAAAACTGAGATCCCATGTGTCTCCCGGTCAAGTACATGCAATATGTACATATTCATCTGAGGTGCAATAAAACTTTATGTTATGTTGCAGTTCTGAAACATTTAGAAAAAGAAAGGATAGTGTAGGAGAAATATTATTATTTTACTATCCATGTCAGATCAGAGCAATAAACTTATGGAATCCATATTGCATGTGCATAAACTTGACTCAGAGACACATCGCCATTAATTTCTCACCTAAACCAGATGTTTGACCCAATCATCCAACGCCAAATGTGAAATTGAATTTGTTATTTTCATTGGATAAACTGATTGAAAGATGCACTCGTTAATGTACTCCACTCCAGAAGAGTTTAGTCATATGCATTTATAAAAGTACTGGTAGTTGTTGAAACATTTATTTCTACATTGAAGAGTCTTAATCATTGAAAAAGCCGGTGACTGAAAACCAGAAACAGCTATGCAGTTTACCAGTGTGAGACAGGGATAGTGGTGAAATTTGGACTAGCAAGTCCACAATTAAAAGCCTATCGGCTAATAAGATATAATGAAATGAACTCGCCTATATATATATGGTGACCTCCTCTGATATCAATATCTAATGCGATAGATAGCCCGACATAACACTATGATCTCATTTCATCCATCAGATGGGAGCCTATCTCTATATGGGTGGGTGTCAATCAAGTAGAGTCTAATGGAATGAAGACACATTATAAGTTCTCATATGCCATGAGCAACAAATTCCTAATGATCTCCTTGAAATAAAAAAATGGTTGTCGATTGTAATATCCCAATGGCTATTAATATATTAATTTTATTAAACATAATTTATATTTTTCAACTGATTGGATTTATTTTCAAGTGGTTGGAATTTTTTTTGAGGTGTGAGAAATACTTAATTTTAAAGGGAAATGCCCACACTAAATAGCCTATCAGCTAATAACATAGTGACAATTGATGCAAATATAATATCATTGAATTATGTGAAGGTTGATAGAAAGTAAATGGTAGTAGAGTATAAAATAAGTCAAGGATGGTGTGTTTCATACTTGACAAAGCAACGACTGACATTGGAAAAATAGAAAGACATGGCTTAACTTTAATAGCTATACCTAGAATTAAATCAAATTTTAGAACCCACTTTCTCTTTTGGTTGATACTCAAGAATGAAAAATAATTCATACATACTTATTAGGGAAAAATAAGAGGCTTTCCTACATTTACTCTCGTTACAATGATTTCAAATACGCAAGTTTTAATGCTATATTTTGAAGATAACCTTTTAACATATTCTTTTCATCACCATCTTCATAATACATGCTTTAGAAAAAGAAGTTCTAACCTAATACATTCACATCTTCATGGTGTGCAAGTGAATTCTTGACAATCGTGTATCAATGCATTTGGAGATCTGTCCACATTACCAAAATTATAGTTTTTTAATCTTTTTTTTTTGTTTTTTATTAAGGTAAGCAATGATTTTGAAAGGACCCAGATCCTTGTATATATTTTTTTTTTAAGCATTAAGTACATCAAGACAAAAAAGGACAACCAAGTTGAAAAATGACATTACAAAATATAGGACATTACAAAACTTTACAAACTACCAATCCAAAGTCAAGGTGGTTTGCAAAATTGTTCAAACAATTTTTGCTTAATCACAATACAAGGATCCTTCTCCACTAAGCTTATTATCTTGGAACAAGGAAAATTCATATGACCATAGGTAAATACCTCATTCAATTGTGAAGCTTTAAGTGAGGTTTTTGTCATCATACAATCTTTTTGAGATTTCCTTGTATTATCTTATTTTTATTGTTTAATAAAAACTAACTTCATATTCAATATATAACTTTAAGATAAAAGCAAGCATACCTTTATGATAAAAGTCCAATAACTTTTCATTTCAATGTGTAGAATCAAAAAAATAAATAAGAAAAAAACCCATTCTAGGTTTGTTTGACAAAAGTGAAGGAAACGAGGATTGCATTCCAAGTAAAATTGAATTTATCACAAAATATTCCCTTGATCATAAACACAAATGTAATAAAAACACATTTCAAATGTTATAGACAATAGTATATGCATTTCAATATTGTAAATTACACAACACCTTCCAATGTTTGTTTCTCATTATAATTAGTATAATCTATAAAATAAAAGTAAATGTACAAAAATAATATTTTATACAAAAAGAAAATGATAAATTAAATTAATGTATATTTTATGCACAAATCAAATTATACTCTATAACATGTTATCATACATATAGTTTTCTTTTGGTGAAACCAATGCACAGTTTCCTAGTTCAAGTGCTACTTGATTTTGTATACGCTTAAAATTGGTCTAGAAAAATTAATTGAATACAAGTTATTTAATTAATAGATCGTTAATTCCTCTACTTATAAATAAATCGACAAATTTATTTATATAGTTCACTTTCTTAAATTCTTCCTATTCTAAATCATTTTCATCATGTCTTAATTAAATAAACAACTTTAATTAGTTTGTTTTATTTAATTAACTCCCTCTTATTAAATTCAAATTTTATATTTGAATTTGAGCATATTTCTACTAACTTCACATCTTCCACCTCATCATGTGTCTCATGAAATTAAATATTTAATATTTAATTTGGCATTTATCTTCAAAAAATTCTAACCAATTTTGAGACACTTGGCTTTCACCTCCATTTGATTCCTCTCCACACTTGGCAATTTGTTCTTCTAAAGGGAACACTCTCATTGATTCTCTCTAAACTCTTCATCCTCAACCATCCATCTCTCTAGATCAAATCCAAACTGTTGAATCCTACCACATAAGCTTATGCCTTGGAGAAATATCTAAATGAAACCTCATTTATAGCATTTCATATAGAGAGCTTAGCATAATCAAACTCTTCAAAATTTTAGAGAGCATTGTCATTAGCATCATTTCAACATCATTAATCTTAGCATATCATTTACAACATTTTAGTAATCAATCAATCATGTAGGAAAGATTTCTTGCATTTCTAGCATCTCGTTCTTCAGGTTGTCGTTTGGAGAGTCATGTGCATAACCACAATATGAGAGCAATAATGACTTGAAAAATCCTTGGAGATAGAGGACAATGGGATGACATTAGAGATTTTGTTTGTTTCAATTCAATTAGATTTGTATTTGAATTCTCTCCAATATAATGTTTCATTGGTGTGTTGTATAGCTTTAATTTGCTTATTCACATATTTTATACACACATAAATTTGGCGTCCATTGTGGGGCCCAACCCTATTTTTAATATATTTTGGCAAGTTTTTGTCCACAGGTTTAATCGTGAATTTCAATGTAGCGCACCCGAAGCATATTTTAGTGCATCTACCCAATCTTTTGGACCAGTCTCTGTTCTAGCACATTTATCTGCTCTTTTGGCGTATTTAGTCTCTATTTCAACACATACGTGGCATCTTTTAGTGCATCGGTCTTCTCTTCTGGCACATACAGGATTTGGATTTTCATTTTCTCCTTTCCAGGTTAGCACATTTAGGGTGTTTAATAGCGTATCTAGTGATTCTTTTAATGCATATGGTTTCTATTTTAGCACATTTAGTTTTATTTGCAGAAATTCAAAATTCTGGAAACTGATTGATGTCTTTCTGTTTTGTAGGTGATTTAAACGTTGTCAAAGACAATTATCTGAAACTACTATTGGTGTTTGTAGGGGCTAGAGTTAATTTTGTTTTCCTTTGATTAAATTAGGCATCTAGTTTAATTAAGAGGTTAATGAACACCATGTCTGTTGCACTTGTAAAGTGATAGGCCTATGCCCTCCCTTTCACTAGGTGACTAGAATGCCTGACTCACTCTTTCATTTATTGCAATAGCACCTTCAGAAGGCCCACCGTAGTGGGAAAAAGTACTCACCCTACGGGAACGACCTAAGTGGGAATGGCTAAAGCCAAGTATTCCAACCCACTATAATCAAACGTGAAACTCATATACAATGGTAATGTGCATTGATAACCATCCCCAAAGCCTTTGTTCTAAAGGTTGGGAGGTCTCCCGAGAGATTCTATCATTTTTTGCACTGAATGGAAACATTTACTAATAACTTTAAGTGTAGTAGCCAATTGAGTCAGTTTTTGAACATTGTAATATTCACAGTGCAAGGGGAGGGAAGAATCTGCCCCCAAGATACTCACCATATAACTAATAGGGATTTCTAGCCAAAAGTGAAGGATTTGACTTTGGTTAAGACTCGGGAAAGGAAAAAGCACAGGCGCCCTCTAGGGGGTGACACGACTGTGTTATCTGACATAGTTCTAAGATGTGAGATGTGATGTTATTAATGACCCTTGACATTAGAAAAGTGGCTAATCTATTTTCTATTGTTTAATGCCTGTGGAAATCAAAGGGATCAAACTAGATCCTTGAACATACACTTGATGTTTAGATCATAGGATTGAAACAATTGTTTTCCTACTTGTTGTTGTGTTTGAAATCATTGTTCAAGAGATCATCCATTTAAAAACACTTAATTCACATGATTCAAAAGAAATAAAATCAGGCAAACTCATTGTTCAGAAGATTACCCCTTGAAAACACTCAATTCACTGATTCCAAGACAAGAAAAACCAGATAAACTCTCAAAATGATGGCACTTTCTAGTTTAGCGCAGACACCTTGTTTTAGCACATTTAACCCATCTTCCAGTGCATACAAAACTTTTTCTAGCACATTTGTCACATCTTTTAGCACATAGTGGGCATTTTATGGTGCATTTAACCCATCTTCCAGAGCATACACAACATATTCTAGCGCATTTGTTGCATCTATTGGTGCATAAGCTTTGTTGCATCTAGGGGACATTCTAGCACATCCAAGCTTTGTTTTGGCACATCTATTCCATATTTTAGCGCATTTGTACTTTTTTTAATGCATCCATCTAATTCACAAATAGAGAGTTAAATTCACCATCTGTCTGACAATTAAAAGCATATCTAGGGTTCCTATTTAGATAAAAATCATTCCTCATTTAGAACATTGGTTTAAACTTGAAGAAACTGAATTTTGTAGGTGAAATCCTTTAACTAAACTTGGATCAAACAACTTAAAGTGCCCCCATCATCATCTCATCTCTAATTGTTAGTTGAGTTTCATCATTAGGATCTGCCATCCTTCATCATGAAACAATGTTGTATAATTAGATTTCACCTTAATCTCATCAATAGGATCCATCATCCTATTTGACTTGGTATTTCATTGGCACTCCCAAAACAAAGATCAAATTCTAGAAAAAATATAACACTTGTATGCCCATTTTAACAAGGTCTCAAAAAAAAACTCAAAGAAAAGGAAATTGAGACTCAAATCACCATGGCTAAAGGAGAAGAAATTTTTTTTCACAGATTTCACCAACCTAAAATAGATGAGATCACTAAGGAAAACATCCAACAAGCTCAACAAGATCCTAAATTCCACAAATTCATGGAGAAAATTCTGGAAAAAGATGGACAAAAATATTTTTTGATGCTAGCTAATCAAGGTGTCCAACTACCCAATGATTTTGATGTTAACCAATTAAAAGGAGCTCCCAAAGAACATAAATTGATCCACTAAGCACAGATCCAATGATTGCTTTAACTCATCAAATGAAAAATCTACAACAATAAATCCTTGACATGTAGAGAGGAACCACGAAGAGATACTTGGTGCAAGACATCTGTCCTTACCCATTTGACAAAAATATAAACATGATACCTTTTCCTAAACATTATGAATTTCCAAGGTATGACAAATACAATGGTAAAACTAACCCCCAAGATCACGTAAGAGAATTTTGCACCATGACCCTCAAATTTGCACATGAAGAAACTTATTTGATGAGGTTATTTCCAAGAAGCTTGGGTGGTCAATGCATGGAATGGTTCTCAAAACTCCCACCAGGTATTAAATCATTTGAAGAGCTGGTAAATAAATTAATCTCCCAATACTCTTACAATATTCAACATGAAATAACCATGAAAGATCTTTGCAACATAAAATAGAAGAATGGTGAACCATTCCTTGCATTTTTACAAAGACGGAGAAGATTATTTGCTAGATATGCTTGTCCCATACCTGAGAAAGAAAAGATGAAAATCTTTATTGATAATCTGAACACTGAATTGAGTTATAGATTGCAATTACAGTGTCCTAGCTTTGAAAATTTGATTGAAAACAAAATCAAGATTGAAGAAGCTTTCATTAAAAGAGGTGTATTAAAAAACTATAATGAAGGAAATTTTTCCAACTCTTCTAATCATTATAACAACAATGAAAAACCCAAATTCTGGCAAAGAAATGAGAATATTGGTAATAAAGATGTTGCAGCTGATACACAAAATGCAAAACTAGTCTTTAATTTATTAGGTGTTGCCCCCAACAACAATCCAAACAACAATTAGAATAACAATGAATCAAAGCCAACTTCAAAACCATATCGAACACCATCAAATCATAGAAAATTTACACCTTTGGGATGGTCACTTGAATCAGCATTAAAGGAACTTCTTGCACACAAACTTATAACATTATTGGAGGCAAGAGATTGGGAACCACAAGTTAAACCATCATGGTGGAATGATGCGTATTACTGTGATTTTCATAGAATTAAAGGTCACAAAACAAATGACTGTATGCAACTAAAATATTTTGTGCAATACTTGATAGATAAAAAGGCTATATCAGTAGGACATACAACAAATGATGATCATGGTGCATTTAAAAACCATTTACCAAACTATGAAAAAGGGAGAATCCTCTTCAACAAACACCAAAGGGAAGAATGTGAACTATGTCTATGATACTACCATTCTTAACATTTTTGCGGTGGATAATCAAATTGATGTCACCAAAATCAAAGATAAACAAGACAACCTACTAGTAACAACTGATTCAGAAGTCTATCAATTCCAAGCCATGGTGGGACATTTGACTGCACCCCATTGTTTATCATTCTTAGAAAATGATGATGGATACCTCACTCATCCACACAATGCTCCACTCCATATTGAGGTTTTAATCCATAAACATTTGGTCAAGCGTGTTTTAATAGATGGAGAAGCTCGTCTAAATATATGCACCTTAAAGCTTATCCATGCATTGGGATTTTCATAAAATGTAATAGATTCTAGTCAAAAGATTACGATGAAGGAATATGATGAAGAGGAATACTCATCTAAAGGATCAGTTACTCTACCAATTAGAGTTGGCCCTGTACTGAAGGATGTGGTTTTCCAAGTCCTTGATCTCCCCTTGACCTATAATATTCTCCTTAGAAGACCTTGGATTCATGAAATGCAAGTAGTATCCTCTACATACCATCAATGTATTAAATTCCCACACAATGGAGTTGAAATCACAATACAAGGAGATCTTAATCCTTTCATGTATTGCCATAATCTAAGCCCTAAACTTGAAGTTCCAATCCCTAGCAATTGTGAAGCACCGGCTTCTCAAACATATGTTGATCCTAAATCCTTAAAAGCATCCACTTCATCTATTGCACTATCAAACCCCAAGGTCCAAATCCATGATCTGGGATGTGGAGAATACTGTTTGGATAATCTTCTAATAAAAGTCACTGCTATTGTCGTTGAGAAGGGTCGGATTTCCAACAATGATGTCAAGACCGCTACAGAAGGAATGCAAAAAAATGACCGTGCTTGGATTGAAACTTTTTGGGATCCTAATGATACACTTGTCTTTTCCATATTTACTTCCACTCAAGCTTTTCATACCTATAATAACCCCCTATTTGACCAGGACATCTATGATAACCCACTCTTTGATCATGGCCCCACTGAGGATATCCAATCATCCTCCTTCCATCTCACCTATCCCGGGATAGAATATGAATTTCCTATTGTTGCCTCTACTAAGCCATCTTGCCAAGTCACTAAGGATGTGCAAGCTTCCTTTGATGTTAACACTACCGAAAAGGATAGTCTCAAGGACTTCGTTGATGGCATCGCCACTCTCATTTGTCCATCGAATATTCCTCTCACCTCGCCTATTTCATCCATCCACCTTGTAGACATGGATCAACAAGTATCACAAAAAGAAAATATAAATGAGGTAATTCGATAATCAAAGGTAAAAATGCCTTTTTCAAATGGGGATCCAGAATCAAAAGAAAGCTTGCATAGAAAGAAAGATCAATAAAAGTCCCTTAGCCAAAATAAAAAGCTATTGGACAAATCAAAAACAAAAAAAGATCTAGACAAGTCCCCTAGCCAAAATAAAAAGCTATCAGACAAATCAAAAATAAAAGTTAAAAGTGAAAGCAAGCAAAAGTCGATCTCCAAACATGCCTCTCCCTCATAAATCATTGGGGGCATCTATCAAGGAAGAAAACCAAAGGAAGAACTTGTTTATCTAAGGTCTCCATCCATGCCACTCTCACTTATACCATATATTCCATTCCACCCAACCATGTTCACATATCCATCATATCATTACCCCTCCATTGGCGATGTCTTTCAATGCGTCTTTGATGACAACCCCTCCTCATACTATAGCTCATCGGTTGCCCAAGCTCTTTTTTTTTTGAAGCATGATGGCCCATGTAGTGTCATCATTAGGGATCCTAACATAGCCTCTTTCATTTGTCACATCTATCATCCTCCATATTGGCCACTCGTACTCCTCATTTGATTGGGTCCTTTCATCCAGCATGGTCATCCACACAAGATCGGGGCATCGTCATGGCAGTCTATGGATTTAACAAGTATCAATTTTGCAGTTAGCTTCAAGGAGTATGCTATTTTAAAGTTATGAAAAAATCCAAAAAAAAAAAGAAAAAAGAGAAAAAAAAAGTAAAAAAAGGAAAAATACAAAATAAAAAATAAAAAAAATCATAAAAACAAAAAAAGTGCAATAAAAACTAGTGAAAACCTAGCAACAGATGCTATTTGTGATAGACTTAGCTTTTCCCTCTATTGGATCATGTGTCAGTCATCCACTTTTTCCATCATTATCCATGTGTCCATCATTAAACCTCATGTACATATTTGGGTGTTGCAGTCATGTCTCACCTTGGCTTGGCAATCATTGAGCACTAAACTGGTTGGTTTCTCACTAGGGGAAAAATCTTGAACTCGCTGGGGGCAATCAGCTTTGAGCTTAAAACAATAGAAAAACAATATTCATACAACATAGAAAACATAAAGATCACAACGAAACTCAACATTGAACATCAATCAACATTGAACATCAATCACAATTTTAGAAGAACTAGCCATCCAGATCAGACAAAAAGATCAATCAAAACAAATCTAACTAGATGATGTTCTTTTGAATCATGGTTTAATCACTTTAGCATGAATGTTCAACTGTTGCATCTTGATTTTTTTTATCATTTCTCTAGAGCAACTCGAGGATGCCATGAACAAGAGGAGCTAAGATGGAGTATGATATTTTCTTTGTCTGTTGTTTGTGAGTTTCTCATTACTACTATGTGAACTGTTACAAGACATGCTCTACAAAGTGTCACTAATGACATTTCAGATTTGCATAGGAAAGGATTAACTCTTGTCTGTTTTATGCAACCAATACTCAGGTCATCTTAGTTTAATTATACCTAGATGCTTATGTTAACTTGCAATATCAAAAATCCATGTCCAAGTAGTACTCAAGTCATCATGGTTTAATTATACTTTGATGTTTGTACTAACTTTCAAAAATTCAAAAGCTCAATGATGATAAAAGCACAATAAATCAACTGATACAATGACAACATTGCATATTAGCTTTACATGGTTAAGATAGATTGCATTCATATTAGTTTTTGCATCTGCATTTTAGATTTTTCCAAGATTGGAAAATTTCAAAATGGTAAATTATCTCTCTCATTTAAAGATTGAGTACATTTGACATTAACAAAAACAAGATCATTCACATTTATTTGCATACTCATTATCATACCATATCATGCATTAGAAGGCATTATCATATCATACATCCATCCATACATTAGATCATATATTTTCATTAGAAAAATACAAAAATAAATAAAAATAAAGTGCATCACATCTCATTTGCATAATCAAATCCATCCCATATAGCATAACAACATCATCCATAAAGCATATAGAATCATAATCCATGCATTATCATTTCATTATTGCATCCATACACAACCACAATATAATTATATAGGCATCACATAGCATAACATAGAAATCAAAGGCATTCATCATAAACATCCATCATAAAAAGCATGTAGACAACATATAGATCGATAATATCAGCTGCATCTCATATATAATCTCAAAATAAATGTCAATTGTACAATGATATAAAAACGTTGAGAGATACATCAAAAAAATGTGGTAGAATATCACAAAGTCCCCAAATGAACAAATGAATACATCAAGTCTCAAATACAACAAATGTCAAATCTAGGAGCTATGTGTTGCTCCCCCCAGACACTATTGGCCTAACTGAACCTACTGCTACACCACCAAATGGACCTGCACCTAGATCTTTGGGAAGTAGCCCAGTCATGCCTATGCTTGTGGTCTGTGAATGACTACGACATGATCTCGCACTAACCGACTGAGTATAGCTAGGGGCATATCGCTCTAGAGGAACTACCTCATAATATCATAGTCTATAATACTCGGCCTCCTTGGTTGAATGTCGAACCTCTCTCAGCATATCCCCTATGGTGATCCCATCAAAAACTCTTTGTAATCTCTCTACTAGGGACTCTGCTTGCTCACATCTCTGTCTCATGCTATCTCTCTCTATTGTCAAAGAGGTAATCTGCGCTTGGGCCTATGATAATTGTCCCTGTAATCTCTGCACCTATGCCTGTAAAGTGCCTATCTATGCTTGTTGTTTATGGGAGGGCACACGAATCTGAATTTGTGGTAGCATTATCTATTGCTCTCTTGAGGGCATCATAGACCTCCTCCTTCAAGACACTCTGACATCCAATATCGATCCACCTCCACCTGCATCACCTCCATCTCCACTATCTCCTCCATCTCCACCATCATCTCCTCCATCACCTCCATCTCCCTCCTCCCCATCTCCATCTCCCCCATCTCTCCTCCGTCTAGGTGCATAAGGTGGTGCCCTCTCATCAACCAAAGTTGGTATTGGCTCCTCTAGATTGGATATCCTCAGGAAAGGATGTGTAAGGAAATATTGCGCATAATCATCTATCATCAAAGTATAAAAAATCTCAGAATGGTACTCCTATATTTGTGGTTGTAACCCAAAGTACTCTTGATAGGCTACATCATAGGATAGTGCAGGTCCCCACTCTGGAATATCCTATCACCTTTGCGCATATAATGCCACTCCCTGGGGCATAATCTAAACTCTACCATACTAGCAAAGCACCCTCATAACCAAAAATCTCTCGATAAGATATGGTGCTCGTCCAATCAAGTATTTGGAAGTGAAAATGTAAGGCATATCAATGTTATCCTCTGGCCACTGCTCACAATCCAAGTATGGCCACCATGTGACTTTCACTAGATCATCCAACACTTGTTGCCAGTACTCCAATTTTCCCAGCTTGTGCTAGACAACTGGACCTATATATCCAAAGACATATGGTCTCCCAACTGGATGATCTCTATCTGCCATAGGCTGAGTGACAACTATGTGCTCCCATGCCCAAATCTGTAGTAGTGTAACCCCATCCAATAGACTAGAAGCTCCAAGATAAACTACCTGATGAATATTGTGATACAAGTGTGCTAGCATACAAGATCCCCATGCATATTTGATCCCCTGTGTAATTATGCTCTCTAGTATTCGACCCCAACCAATTGATAGTCCCTTTGACCTACAATCGAGACATAGGAAACCTCCAATGAATCTAGCTAGAACACATGGAAATGGCTGATACAATGCAACCATCTCCTACTAGGGGATCTCATACCCACTAATCTCATCATCATGAAAAATCCTCCTCAATGCATCAGTCCCTCCTTGCTTCGTGTGATTGTAAACAACTAGCTCATTGACAACAGGGATCCCTAAGATACGATATACATCCTCTGGCATAACTGTCATCTCACCAGTGGCTAAATGAAAGGTGGTGTGGTCACTATGCCACCTCTCAGCTAGAGCAATCAAAAGTCCCCTGTTGATCCTATACTAGGGCATATCCATCAAAGACGGTAACCCACATCATGAAATCACATCTAAATCAGCTTGTACCAGCTATGGAATAATGTCCTAGGTCTTCAAGAAGCACTCCCGAGACTAAAGAACTCTAAAATCCTCCTATGATCATAACATATCACTAATCAACATCTTATCAAGCAACCTATCAATAAATCTAATTAGATCTAATGAGATTTAGATCAAGTCTTGTTGAGCATCTATCATTGACTCTCACATATCATGAGGTCAATCATCATCTATCCTATCATTGACTCTCACATATCATGAGATCAATCCTAAAAAATTATCAAACATCATCAAAATGACAATTAACGTGATCAACAAACATCAAAATCAAGGAGAACAATCAAAATTTCATCAATCTGGTGTAAATGCGCTGAAACAGTGCTTCTATGCGCTAAAATCATGTATGCTCTAAAAAAAATCTATCAATGCACCAAAATAGGATCCCTGTGTGCCAAACTACCAAATGCACTAAAAAATAAACCAAATGTGCAATTCTAGAGTCTTTATGCGCTAATAAATTAAATGCGCTAGAAAAATACCCAATGCACTAAATCAAGACATCAATTCGCTAATAAACTAAATGCGCTAGAAAAGTAACTCTATGTGCTACACTACGATATGCATTAAAACAAAAACTCAATGCACTAAAAACCTTCATCTATGCACTAAACTAATATATGGATTGAAAAAGATATCCTATGCACTATAACGGACCCTAAATGTGCTCAAACATGTTAAACAAATTTCAAAACTTGAAAAATGTGAGAAAAACACATTTCAAATTTCAAAATGAAGTTTCTTGGAATATGTACCCAAGGTCCATACATGGTCGAGTGGTTGTGATGTCAAACTTGCTTGAATCGGTGGGTTTGGTAGGCAATCACCATTTTGCTCCAATCTCTCAATCAACTCAAATCTCCAATGCAAATGAATTCAAATGAGTCTTGCTTTCACTTTTTTACCTTTTAAAGGGGGTAATTAAGTGGGATTTATTTTATTTTTCACAAAGGCATCAATTAATCAATTAATCACTTGATAGGCTCAATCTTCTTTATCAAGAGATAAATTGTTGAACTATCTTGAAAATTTTGAAAATCATCAGAAAATCTTAAAAAATTCAAAAAATCTTAAAAATTCAAAATTCTCCGATTTATCTCCCAAGGGGGCATACACATGTTCATCACTCAAAAATTAGCGTATGGGGCATATCAAAAAAAAAATGTCAGCACTATTAGAAATTTTTTTTCTTTGAATCAATGTGTCACAAACACAACACTTCAAAGAGGGGCAAAATGTATACGCTTAAAATTGGTCTGGAAAATTTAATTGAATACACGTTATTTAATTAATAGATCTTTAATTCCTCTACTTATAAATAAATCGACAAATTTATTTATCTAGTTCACTTTCTTAAATTCTTCCTATTCTAAATCATTTTCATCATGTCTTAATGAAATAAACAACTTTAATTAGTTTGTTTTATTTAATTAACTCCCTCTTATTAAATTCAAATTTTATATTTGAATTTGAGTACATTTCTACTAACTTCTCATCTTCCACCTCATGATGTGTCTCATGAAATTAAATATTCTTAATATTTAATTTGGCATTTATCTTCAACAAATTTTAACCAATTTTGAGACACTTGGCTTTCACCTCCATTTGATTCCTCTCCACACTTGAAAATTTGTTCTTGTAAAGGGGAACACTCTCCTTGATTCCCTCTAACCTCTTCATCCTCAACCGTCCATCTCTCTAGATCAAATCCAGACCGTTGAATCCTGCCACATAATCTTATGTCTTGGAGAAATCTATAAATAGAACCTCATTTACAACATTTCATATAAAGAGCTTAGCATAATTAAACTTTGTAAAATTTTAGAGAGCATTTTCATTAGCATCATTTCAGCATCATTAATCTTAGCATATCATTTACAACCTTTTAGCAATCAATCAATCATGTAGGAAAGATTTCTTGCATTTCTAGCATCTCTTTTTTCAGGTTGTCATTTGGAGAGTCATGTGCATAACCACAATCTGAGAGCAATAATGACTTGAAAAATCCTTGGAGATGGAGGACAATGGGATGACATTAGAGAGTTTTTTTGTTTCAATTCAATTAGATTGTTATTTGAATTCTCTTTAATATAATGTTTCATTGGTGTGTTGTATAGCTTTAATTTGCTTATTCACATATTTTATACACATGGATTTAATTGTGATTGTTTATCAAATTAAGAGTGAGTCATTCTATTTAACTAAAAATTAGACCATTTTGATTTAGATATCAAAATTTGAACAATGATTCAAATGGCTATAAAAGGTAGGTGAATAACTATTCTTTAAGTCTACAAATTATGAGGACCAACATCCTTTTGGAAGGTGAAATATACAAAAAACTTTAGTGAACTTAGTTATTTTGATAATAAAACAATGTTAAATATTCCTAAAACTGACTAAAGTAGAATTGGCTTTAAGGTTTGGAGTTGAATGGTAATGCTTGAAACCCCATATGCATAGTTAGCTTAAGTGGTGTTGCCTTAGATGGTTGAACTTGGCTTATAAAATGTAAAATAGGTGAACATGAAAATGATATGGCCAAATGTTATTTAAGTGGATCTAAATATACATTTGCACTTATATGTGTTTTGAAGTCATGTATTAGGTAAAATTTATAATCAAATTGAAAGATGATTTGGGCTTGTAAAAGAATGTGTAGAATCTTCTTCACTTTAGGCTTTGCTAAACTGAGGAGGGTATTTCTAAAGACCCAACAAAACATGTAAAGATAAATGAATAACCAAGAATACAAAGATGACTTACAACTTATGTATGAACACAACAAAAACATTTGTTATTAGCCTTTCTTTGTACCGATTTATAATAATTTGAGATTAGGATCTTAAGACAACATATAGAGCAACTAGAAAATGCAAAGATTAATTATTGTGGCCTATTAAATGAATTTCCTCAAGGATTGATTCCTTATAAATTTCCAAGAGCTAATGCTTATTGGTAAGATAGAATAATTTAAACTAGAACCAAATATATTTAAGTTTTATGACTTAACCAATAGCCTTATTGTGATAAATGGCTTAAACACTAGTGATATTGTCTAGTTTTTTAGATGTGTACAAATTCATCATAGGTGAATGATACTTTGAATAAAAATCTTATTAGTTTAGTTACAATTCCACTTTAAACAATATTCAACAAAAAAAAGAATCAAGTAGAAATAAAATACTTAGTGATCCATGATTGATCAAAATCACCCCTTCTATTAACTCTTTACATTAAGTAGTCATGCATTTCTTAACCAAGGGGGTTCATTCTTAACAAAAAAAACTAGTAAATAAATAATAATAAATAAATAATAAGATATCAATAGATTTGATTCTAGAGATGCAAATTGTCATCTCCAAATGGCATGATGCCAATCATAGAAGACTCACCCCTAACAAGTGGATTCACACTTTATTAGCTTTCACAAATATTAACAAACAAAGATTGCACAAAATCGAATCCTAGAATCTAATATTTGATACTAGGGGTTACAAAAATGACTTTAAGAGTGGAAATAGTGGTGAGGATCTCTTAGAGTGGTGATGAAGATGAAGAGTCGTCCTCTATTAATGCTCTTGGATGCTTTTGTGCTTGCAAAAAATGATTCCAATTAGTATCCTTCATTATTCTTAAATTATCTCATCGCATTTTACTTATCTAGATTGAATTAGTTTTTGGGGGGTTTTTTAATTATTTGTGGCTATTTTTGTTCTTGATTTCTATTGATTCAAGTTATGATATAAATCTTTTTATGGTGAAACTTTATTTGTCTTACAATGTCTATTTTTAAATATGATTTCCTTGGCATATTCAATTTATCGACAACATATTTCCCAAGGTTATTTAGAGGATGTTTGGTATTCAATTCTTGTGTTCTTAGTAGGCTTTCATGTAAGGATGTGTATAGGGAGTAATGGTGGTGCAAGGGATATCAATCAAGACAAAACTATTGAAAATATTTGGATGGTAAAGATGTGATTTCCATAAAAAAAGAGTCTTACAAGATAGTTCATAAAGTGATGATCCAAGAGTTGCCAATTTTTTTTTACATCGAAGCTAATGACAATATAGGAGTGCACATCTACCGTGAATATTTAGAGGCCAGAAGAGGAAATGATGGTAAGGCACCTATTATTCCCTAGATTCTTTGTATATCTCTTAATTTATATATGCTTCAAGTGGTTAAAAATGATGAAAATAGGATTAAGAGTATTGTTCTTCATTTCTTTAGATGCTTATTCTCTTCAGTTTTTGAATTTCTTTGACAACTAGATTGGAAAAATTTGGGTAAAGTGTTAGAATTGTGAAAAAAAAGATGTAGGATCAAATAATGAACAAAAATGCCTTCCATGCAAGAGAGCTACAAACAATAATGTGCTATTTATCCTCAACAAGAAAAACTTACAGAATGAAAAGCTTAAGTTTAGAGTTATAATGAAGGGGAGTGCTTTATAAGAGCAAACCCTAAATGAGGAAGGTATTAGATCTTGACAAGTGTTGTCATCCTATGTGATGAGATAAAATGATCTAATAATAACTCACTCTAGTAATAGAAAAAAGAACTCCTAAGTTTAGGTTAAGTGCATGAAGTGAAATTAGCCTAATAATTAATTAAAAATTAATTATTTATTAACTAATACATGATTACTTTAAGTGAAAACAAGGCATGATGAGACACCCATGTACAAACAATCTAATCTCTCACAATTGGAGAAAGGGAGAAAACCTCACATGGGAAAAACTCCTCTCCAAAAGAGAGAAAGGTGAATGAAGGATTGAAAAAGCCTCCAAAACAATGTCCCAAAAAGAATATGGACATGAAGAATATATTTAAAGCACGTAGAAGTCACAGTGAACTATTGAATGATGACTATTATCATGCTGAAATGAAGAACCTCCTTTGAAACAAATGATGATTAGGATCAAGAAGACAAGAATTTGCATGAGTGCCCTTATCAAAACTACTCGAATAAAATGACAAACAAATGCAAACATCTAGCAATAAAATATATAGATGGCACATGAATCTACATGAGTGACCCCAATGAAACTACTCAACATGCAAGATACAATTTGAAAATACATGTACTAATAGTCTGTAGAACATTGATCAAGTGAAAATAGAAGGTTGCCTCTAGAAATAGGAATGCAAGATTGTCCATATGATAAATGCTCCATCTCACTAGAATGCATGGGTAAACTAGCACTACATCTGCCTAGTACATTGGAACAAAAACTAAATACATAGATTACTCCAAATTAAACCAAGGAAATATTAGCACCAACAAAAGAAATCTCCCCATAATATGGAAAATGGAGAGGCAAGATAGGGCCATTGAAACTGTCTATCATCAAGAAGTGCATGAAGGAGAACCAAGAACATTTGAACATATACATGAATGTACCTACAACTAAAAAAGGGTGTGCAAACGTGACACACATGCATGAGGCATGAATCACAAGGATTTAATGTTGTCATGAAAGGAACACTCACTTGACAAGGTGTAATGAAAAAACAAAGGCATTACACAACCCTCCTATGACACTTTAAGTACAAAAGACACAACAAGGTGTGTGAAAATCCCTAAAAGCAAGTACCACAATGACACTTTATCTCAATGTGTCTAGAAAATTGAAAGTGCATGCAAAAGATTTCTACAACTCCTAAATAGGATAAAATGTTGGAAATACATGTAAATCAGCCTAAAACAAGTCATCCCACATAAACAAAAATTCTACAGGGTTTGAAACATCTAAGTAATTCATCAAAATGTGAAAAAATAAGAAACTAAATAAATTGTACCTAGAGAGAAATCTAGAAAAAGTACATGGGTAGCTACAAAGAGCCCTGGAAGACCATTCCAACATTGTTGGAATCACGAAAAAATAAGGAACTAGGAAAAAGTTGTGAGCTTGGGAGTGAAAGCAACACTTCTAACTTTGATAGGCTATAAAATGTACTAGCAGCTATATATGATGCATATGAATGTAATGTTATTAGCTAACTACTGTTGTGATGCACTAAGCTGAATACAGGAACATATTCGAACTTCTGGAAGAGAGGGGGAGTATCACTCAGGAGAAGAACTTGGTATGTTAACCCTTGATGAACCTAATTGAGCATACACACACTCACATTCTAGTTGGTCTAGTTGAATTAAGATAGTTCATGAAATGGTAAGTAACCTTCTGTCAGGATTTGAGTATGTTTTTTATTGGTATGTGGTTTTATTCTTTGAATGACATCCTTGATTGGGAATATGTGATTGAGTCTTTATGTTGAGTGAAATTTCTTCCTCATGTGTTCATATTTATTTATTAATTGATGAAGTATATACATAGAATGTATATATGTATATATATACATGTCTATGGTAACTCATACATGTGAGTGTATTCATGCATGTGTATACATGGGTAGACACGTATCTATGCATACTCATGAATGGATAACCCATATGCATGGGAATATCGATTAGAAAAATGTGACATATATATACTCTTCGTCTATATACATTGATCGATGAATATACAAATAAATGTGCTTAAGTATGGATATTAAAATAATGTTATATATAATATATGTATATGGTTATGTTAATTTAAATGTACACACACACATATATATATTTATATAATTATTTTGATATATGTTTATATATATTTAATTAGCAAGTAATGCATTTAATAATCATGTGAATATATATATATATTGTTTGATATTTATTAAAAGTGCTTTGTAATAAACATAACACATTATTATAGCACTACCATATATGTTATAATGGCCAAAGCTTAATTCTGCACATATAGTGCATGAAGGGAATAAGTCAAAAGACTTATGAGCAACACATAAAGTGAAAGAAAATACTGATTGAAACATTGCGCATAAAGTGAGTAAATGTTGATTCAAATGTTTTTGAATTTTTCTTATAACTATGCATGAAATAAGGCTGGCGTGTAAAGTATGAAGGTGGCACCATATTTTGCAGAGAGTGGGAACTAAAAAAATTCTATTTCCTACACCATATCCAAGAAAGCCATTTGATAAACATGAGACTCGGTCTCAAGCATGAGTTGCTTGAGGTAGTTGACTTATACTACAACAAGCAAACTAGTAGGTTTCATTTTTGGAGTTTTAATCTTGCTATCATCAAGATATGGGTGACTCATTCTTAACTGAGAAGCTAGACTATTTAGGTGTTTGCAAACTAGTTTTTTTATTAGCCACCACTCACCTCTTAAGCCTAGTCAATGCATGTATAATAGGAAGGTGGTAGATTTGGGAGCTTTTTTATAGCATTAAGATGCTCATATTTTAGTATGTATGGAGGTATTCTCTCTACCCTTTGTTACAATTATTCATTCTAATTTCTTTATCCTCCATTTTGTTGTAGTTTTTTGTGCAAACATAATTTGAGAGTTTTTGGTGAGAAAGAGAGTTGTCTTTGTGAGTTTTCAATTGTTGAAAGCTTTGAGAAAGAGACTTGAATTTGGAGATAGATTGTGATTAGAAGGAGTATCCATCATGATTGTGAAGTTTGAAATTGGAAAGAGGTATTATTAGTTGGAGCTATAAATCCAGGCATGCTAATTTATATTCCTCTATTATTTCATGATTGAAATCTTATTTGTTTATAAATGCCTTTTTTTGGGAAATATTGATTTTGAAAGCATGATAAGCTTGCCTTGTTTTCATGAACTTGGTTTATTTCCTAGTTTGGGATAATCTTGTGTGATTCATGGTTGAGTCTTGAATTGGTGAAACCTTTTTATTGGGAATACATATTTATACTTATTAGATATTTGTGTGGCTTAATGCTACTAGAACTATACTTAGTTTGTCAAGACTATATGGATGTTGCATGAAAAGTGAAATGTGGAATATGTTGTTATCTTATAGTACTTTTTATGATCCCATTTTGAACATGGGTGGTAGCTTGGTTATTCTAGGTTAGATAATCCATGGGAAAGGGAGTAAACAATTGGTCACAATATGTGTGCATGTATGGTTAGCATGGTATTCTTAGGGTTAGATAATCCATCGGTGTGTGTACCCTAGTTAATCAATTTATTGCACTTGATTATTCCTTGAAGATTAATCCATGGGAAGGGAGTGATCCTAATTGTTTAGTCAAGGCTTCTTATTCTAGGTTAGGATACTCCTTGGGAAAGGGAATAACCTTATTGGGCAATTTATTTTGTCATCACCGTAGAGTGAGTGTATGTTTGATTATGGTCAAAACTAAATCAAGTTAAAGAGTGGGTGTAAAGATGAATTGCACTCAAAGTATTGGGTGTTGAATTCTTTATCCAAAGTAGTGTAAGTAGCCACTGTTTATACCTGTCGGGTCATTGTTGAGATCCATGATTACATTTCTAGGAGTCATATATGTAGGTTGTATTGTGGTAGCTCTAGATATGTAGGACACAACACATTGTTGAAATAATGGATGCACAATGTCCCTCAAGCTAAACCTTCAAGAGGCCTTTTCCAAGAAGAAATTCAACCACATAGAAAGTGCAAACAAGGGCATGCAAAATGGAGATTATTTGATTGATATCTAGAATATGATTACAAATGTACATATGCCTTGAATATATAGGCATGAGTGATATACAAGATGCAATATGATGTTGCCATGTGTCTTGATCTAACATGTGACATGTAAACCCTAACTACCTACCTAGGGAATGATAAAGTGATTGAGATAAGTTCTAGAAAAGACAACTCATCTTCTAGAAGGAATCTTATCTCCTACAAACATGGAAAGGGTAATGACCCCATTATTAATGATTTTCTAATGATGCAACCTAGGACTTAATTAATTAAATAAAAGACTAAGTTAAACTTATGCTAGTGTAATTAAATAATTAATTACACCAAAACCCCCATAAGTGCAACTTAGGAGGAGAAGAAAAATACAATGATTATGCAATGATGATGATGGATAATGGGTCCCAGCTACATGATGGCTATTTCAGGTACCCATGTACAAATGATATGAAATGCAACTAATCTCTCACAAATAGAGAAAAGGGGAAAACCCAGTGGGAAGAAAACCTCTCTCCAAAAAGGAGATTAAATTCAGAAAAGTGAGAAAGGATGGAAGGATGGATAATACCCCCAAGTACACCATCCATCACATGGATACAATACAATCAATAGCCTCACCATAGGAGGGAAAGAGAGAGATATCAGCCCCCCCAAGAATATGAGATCACTTGGAAAAATGGTAAGTTTCTGAAGTAAAAACATGATCCAATGTCGACAAACAACTTGTCTCCCTTTCAGAAGAAACAAAACCAAGTGTAAGTGTAGGGGCTTCCCATTTTGGATAGGAATTGAAGAAAGGTAGGATGAATATGGATGATGATGTCTCTGAAAACTTCCCATGTGTCTCCTTTGTCACTGAAGACGAAGATGCCACAATCAACTCAAGTACATGCCCAAACAATGAAGAAGGTGACAAACCAGGACTATGCAGAAATTGATGTTGAACAAGATCTAAAGACTACAATGTAATGATCCTCTAATTGAAGAAATAGATGGAAACTAGAATCCCCCCTAGAATGAAGTGTCCTCAAAACCACTACAAGAAGTCTGAAGTGACAAAGGTGTCCAAACCACATCACCTGCTAGGAAGAAGCAAATCCAATGGTATATGTTGAAGAAACTCCAACTCCTGAATGGAATGGGAGGGAAGAAGTCTCAGACAGGGAATCTTTGAAGAGAAAACAAGTGCTTCCAAGATAGTCTTTGGATCCCCAATCAAGGTTGAGACAAAGGAATGTGGAGACTCAAGAAAAATCTCCAAAGTAGGATCTGAATAGAGGAGAGATTTCCCCTCAAGAATGTCCTCCAAACCTATAGAAGTAGCTAAGTAAGAAATCCTTGAAACAAAACCATAATGTGATGTCAAGCCTAGAAAACTGAATGTGTCCTGATGAATAATGGAAGCCTTAATCAATGACTCTAGACAAGGAACCATTGAATGTGAAGGTATATCAATTTTCTCTGATGGAGAAGAAGCATCTGTAGAAACCTTGACATCCTCATCTAAATACTCGAGGCATTCCAAATGTGTAGGCTCCTGAATAGTAATATCATCATGGGGTACCTGATTTCAAGAATGACATTCTAAATCATGATCATTGGGGAATGGTGGAGTGTCAAAATATTTGTATAGCTCCCAAATCTTGGTCCAAAGGATATGAGGACAATCACAATGATTAATAGAACTCAAAACATCACAATCAACTTGCTTTGCAATGATCTCTAAGATAGTGTATTTGCTGTAACTCCAAGAAAATTTCTAAATACCTTCACTTGGATGGGGAACTATACCATACAGACGTGGAAATAAATCAATTGATTGGAGATGGTGTATGATCCCATCTCAACATTGTTTATAGTTTCCCTTGTGCAACATAGTCAAAGGAGTATATGCAAGCCCTATAATGTACTATGAATTTCTCCAAAAATACAAAGACAAAGACCTTTCACAACAAATAGAAACTTCCAAATATGATATGCAATTGAAGAGATGTCACCCAAATCAACAATCCTTTTTCCAATCTTTAGGATATCCAAGTAGTTGAACAAATGCACCAAATTGGAAAAAACCAATGCAAGAGTACCTAGAGCTTAAACTGATCAAAGTGAATGGATTGATGAAAAAAGCTTTGAAATATCTTTTGAATACCGCTAGAATCACCAAATTTCAACAATATGATGAGAAGATATTGGATTTTGAGTCTGGAATGAAGGGTTGAATTTAGTTGAATTGAACTTTTTCTGGTATATTTCTTTTGAAAAATGGATGTCACCACTGGAAAGTAGGTTGAATCCTCTTTCCGACCATATCTCGTTTGCCAAATTTTGACATCGTGGTGAGAAGATATGGCGATTTGAAAAAATCTACCCTACGAGGGCCTGCAGGTTAATCAAGTGCAAAAAATAAGCACCTCGGGCTTAAAAAAAATCCAGCCCTTGGTCCCCAATATGACTGTAGGATTAAATTTTGGAAAAAACACGCCCCCTAGATAGGGTGGTGGCAGGGCTGAGTGACCAAGGAAAAGTGGTGATCGAGCAATGGTCGGAGGGCACCACTTGATGTGAGTGGTAGCCTCTAGTGGCTTGGGTTAGGGTTTGTCGATAGGAGCTAGTGAAAAACAACCGATGGCGGATTGAATGAAACAATGCCACAAAGAGAGAGGATAACCAACAACAAGTGATGACAGTAGCCATCTATGATGTGACCGGTAGATGGTGATGGCGGGCAAGCCCCAAGTGGCCGACAAATCATGTACTCCCCCTGCAATAATACTAATGCATCGACCAGGAAAAGCACTTATGCGAATTTTGAGATATTTTGAATGGGAAAACAATAAAGAATATAAATATTTTTTAATATTGCTAAAAATCAAATAAAATATCAAAAGTATCGATGCAAAATAAAAGCTCAATTATAATATAATTTGCAAAAAATGAAATATGCCAGGGATGAAAGTATTTGATGTTGATGAAAATATTAAACCCGATGTTGGGGCAGGTGCATGAAGATGGGTAGCCAATTTGTGGCTACTTTTTTTAAAAAAATGAAAACTTATAACTCAAGCGTGTTATAATGTGCTCGCATTATGGCTTGGTGTGCTGAGCCTAAGGCTTAGCCACCACAAGCCCATAACTTGAGCACATTATAATGCACTCACGTTATGACTTGTTAAAAGTAAAAAAAAGAGAACGAATTCATTTTCACTTATGACTGTGTTTTTCTTGTTGCCTGTGCCAAAAACCCCAGTATTTTGTGCTTGCATTCTAGGAGGAGCTTTTTTGCAAAACCCTTCATCAGCTATTGTTGATTCATCATCAAGATGTCATCACATCAACGAGGAGGTCTAAGAGGTAAGGATTGTTTGTTTTTTGTTTTGAATTTGTTAGTTTTAGGTTGTATTTGATATTTATTTTTTGAATTTGTAGATGTTAATCAATATGCAAACACCCCTCAAAATCCTTAACCACAACAACAACCTCCTCCACCAATCCCTCAATACCCTCCTGGCACTCAAAAAAATTTAATGGGTGAAATTGAGAACAATAAAAAACAAATTGAGGATTTAATTAGGAGGTTGAACAATCCAAATGGTTCAACTGCAGAAAGAATGACCCTGACAAATTCCCTATAAGAAATGTTAAAAAGTGTAGATTCAATCAACAAACAATTAAATGGTTGGCAGGATAGGAGGCAGGAAGCTAGGGCTTTTTACGAAGATAAATTATCATATAAAGAAGTAAAATATTTTAATATTACAAAAGGTGATTTATGTGCATTATTCATTGATCCATGTTCAAAATGGAAATATCTCCCTCAATGTGAAGAGGTTTTCTATTCATTGGTGCCACCACCAAGAGATTAGGAAATATTTTTGGGATAGGTGGTGCATGGTTTTTGATGACCCACCATGCAAAAATTGTGAAGTCCCACAGTATTTTCTTAGGAAACTATATGTTGAGTTCATCTTGAACAAAATCCCAAATTATTTTGATATGAGGGACTTCCAAGGGAGAGGTGGGATTCGACACAATATAGACCTGGTGTATAGTTAGATCCTATGTGGCAAGCGAGATGACCTCTTGCTAGGCCGCATCATGAGCACATCATCATCCCTTCTATTGTGAAGGAGAGTGCCAACATAGAGACTTTGCAGGCCATCAACTCTTTGATGTAGAGTGTCATCTAGCATGCCAGCCCTCTTGTACAACACCATCTAGGGTAGTCTTCAAGAGGTAGGCTTCGATCCCATGTGTGTCAATCTTGTGGGTGACTTGTTCATATGACCCCACCGACACTCAGGAGGTTGTTGCACATGATCCATCTGTAGCTATGAAGATGTAGAGGGTCATTGACATTTTGCATGGCACATACGACATTGATACTCAGGTAAAAGTTAGCATGTTCATTGAATTTAATTTATTAAATTTTGATTTTGAAATGCAAGATTAACTAATTTAGTTTTATGATTTTAATAAACTTGTAGGGTCATAGTCTAGATACTAGATACACCGGCCCTACACCTACTTATTTTTGTAGTACACCTATCAGTGGGGTATGTAACTAGTAAACAATTATAAATTTATTACATGTTAATAACATTGTTTTACGAATGGTATTTTAATATGTGATTTTGGATGTTGAATAGGCTAATATTGGAGGTTTCGAGGGAACCCCTCCCAGTGCTAGTGGATTTAATCAAACCTTCACACAGGTAATAGAATAAAAAATTTAACTAATGAATTATACTTAATAGATTTGTGTTATAGTTTATATTCATATCGTTGATTACATTGCATTGCACATCATTCAAACTTAGAGCATTACTTCACATTCCATAACTAATAACTAGATATTGATAGATGATAAAAATTCAACTATAATATAGTTGTTTAGAAAGTCAACATAAGCAATGATGCAATTACTTCACATAGCATAAGTAATAAGTCTAGGAGTAACTTCCAATTGCATTTATTTGTCATGGAATTCCATGAGACCACATTTTACTAGGGAATCTTTTCAAACAATTCACTACCTTGTCTATGCTATGGATGCTTGGAAGGAATATATATATGAAAGAATAATAGTAAGCAATAGCATAGACAAGGCAATGAGTTTTTTGAAAAATTTCCTCAAAGAAATGTGGTCTCACAGTGATGTCCATCACCATGAGACCCAATTTATTTGAGGAACTTTTTGATGCAATGCAGGGTAAGGAAATAACTTCATGATTCAAAAGGATTCAATCCACTTTCCACTCAAAAAATCCCAATCTTGTCTTGTTTTTAATTTTCTACCTAGTCTTCCTACTAGGTCAGCCAATTCACTTTTCTTGACAAAACTCTCAAATTCACCAAACAACCTCTTCAAAAAATTACCAAACTAGGCACCCATTATGGCTTGCTCTCACATATCTAAAACTCACTTTCAACTCTTTTGGAGCAACTATCCCAAATATGGCTTTTAACGTTGAATTAGGCTACAATTAGGCCTCTTTTTCAAAGAGATGCCTCTCCAAACACACAACCAACACTTGAAACCTCCAAAAAATCAAATACAACCAATAAAACCTCAGATTATTCAACTTTCAGGCCTCCTCTCGCTCATTTAGACCCCTTTTCATAAAACCCTCACTTTCCTTGCAATCAACTAGGGCTTATTGAAACTCTTATGGCCTGACCTCTCAAAAAATTATAATCACTTCAATCAAGCTTATTTATGCTTGCACATGCTCATTCCATCCTCAAATAGTTTTTCCCCAAAGATCTACATACACTTCATAAAATCACTCTTTTTCACTAGTTTTCACCCTCTTTCACCTAGGGTTTCTCACTTATTCACTTCTTTGACCACTTACAACCTCTTAGATATTCTAAAAACCATCTAATTCACCTGCTCTCATAGTTTTTAGGGGATTCTATCCACTTCTAAACCCCTGTCCTCTTTTCACTCACTCTAGCCTTGTTTAAAAGGCACCAAAACTGGTTTTTCACTAGGGCAGCAAGGAGAACTCACACAAAAACTTCACCAAAACAATTCCTTACCTTCTACACCTACTCCTACTTTAGAACAGTCTATTCCACCAAGAAACAATTGCTATAGAAAGGTGGAATGGACTTTTTAGTTCATTTGGGCAATCAAACCCTTAGCCCCTATTTTCTGACCGCCTAGAGAAATTAGGTCACCAAAAGCTTGAAACTCAATATCAAACACTCAAATTAGTTTTAAATTGATTCAAACACCTAAGTATTTCAATTCACACACATTAAAGATGCACTACCACCTGTACAGAACCGTACATTGGTAGATGATGGAGGAAAACACAAAAAATAGCAGTATAACAGTGATATTTTATTAGTTTTCTCCTTCAAAATTATTCAACAATAGCTAACAATGATGAATCACATATTTTAAACACTTTCCATATCATTTCAACTTCCTAAGCACCTAATATTTCCTCTACAACTACCTTGACTCTTCATATTCCTCCACTTGGAACCTTTTTGCATTTTTACAACATTGATTGATGACTTTTGTTAAAATTCTGCAACTTTACAATTTATGCCTAAAATAACTACCGAAGACCATTACAAATTCAAAAATGGCTATTTAATCCTTATTACATCATGAAAATACCTATACAACCTCAAAATCCTAAATTTTCCTCATGGAGGCATGCTTTTGTAAAGGTGCACCTGCACCACTTTTTCAAACAGCTCACTGCCTTTTCTATGCTACCACATTTTCCATACATGTCTACCAAAGAATTTGATCAAATAGTTCATTTCCTCACTACTATGGCTAAAAGATTAAAAAAGGTGCTTTCCAAGAAACTATGGATGCTTGTTAAAAATATATCAAAGCATAATAGTAAGCAATAGCATAGACAAGACAATTAGTAGTTTGAAAAAATGCCTTGAAGAAATGTGGTCTCATGGTGATGGAATGCCATTCCATCACCATGAGACCACATTTCTTCGAGGAATTTCTTCAAATAGCTCACCGCCTTTTCTATGATACCACATTTTCCATACATGTGTACCAAAGCATTTTATCAAACTACTCACTTCCTTGCTACTATGGGTAAAAGCTTAAAATAGGCGCTTCCCAACAAACTATGGATGCTTGGAAAAATTTCTGTCAAAGCATAATAGTAAGCAATAATACCATAGAGAAGGCAATGAAGTGTTTGAAAAAATTCCTGAAAGAAATGTGGTCTTATGGTGATGGAATTCCATGATGTGCATTTGTTTGTAATGGCATTCCATCACCACAAGACCCCATTTCTTTGAGGCATTTTTTCAAACAGTTCACTTCCTTCTCTATGCCACCACAGTTATCGTACATGTCTACGAAAGCATTTTATCAAATGGTTTAGCAGCTTGCTACTATGGGTAAAAGCCTTAAAATATGTTCTTTCAAAAAATATATGGATAGGGAAAATAGTAAGCATGATAGTTAGAAATATATAGTTTAATAAGTACTCAAAAATTTGTTCATTATCTCATATATTATAAGTCATGATGTGGATCACTATTGTAGTTTTGTGATTGAATAATTTATTATTTTATTTTCAGATGTTGCAAGCGGAAAAACCTCTGAATGTGACAAGGGTAATGGAGATTGATGTTTCATCTGCTATAGAATCCTCGATGGCTCTGACAGGGGAGGTATGAGGAAAATTACTAAATTCCAATTTACATTCATTGTTATAGATGTTAGTTAGTGAAAAATCAAACCATTATTGATTCGTAGTTTAATTTCTATTTAGATGGCTTATACAAGGCTTGAGCATGTCTCAGCATGGGCATGTGAATATTTCCCTCGTGGAGAGTCATCATGAGATGGCAGTAAGTGATTATTTTGTTAAATATATCATTTTTTATAATGTAATTTCTATATATTAATGTCTTTACTTATTATTGTAATAGTTAAAACTTCACTAAGAACTAAACACTAGGAGGAGCAATAGGAGCACTTCTCGAGCACAACACAAATGAGTGACAGACTTATCACCATCCGATCGAAAAGCAAAGGGAAATAATTTATTTCCAGATCATGGAGAGCAATGACTTTTGATTCTAGAGCTTAGTTAAAACTTCACTAAGAACTAAACACTAGGAGGAGCAATATGAGCACTTCTCAAGCACAACACAAATGAGTGACAAACTTATCACCATTTGATCGACAAGCAAAGGGAAAGAATTTATTTCCAGAGCATGGAGAGCAATGACTTTTGATTCTAGAGCCCTTTGTTGTATGCACATGGTAGTTTTGTACATATTTTTTATTGGATATATTTGACATTATATGCTTATATGGCATTCTCATAAGCCTATATGGCTATTTTGTACCTATATTTTATACTTAAATTGGCATATATTGATGTATGTGTATATGGCTATTTGGTCAATACAAATCTTTTTTTATCAATTGTGTTCATATTTGCATTATAAATTTATGGTTCAATAAATATGAGTTATGTGTATTCAAGTGTATACTTTACAACTTACGTGTATACTTTGTGACTTATGTGTGTTCTAATGTATACTTTGCAACTTATGTGCTTTCATGTGTATACCTTGTATTCGTGCATATACTTTGTATTAATTTGTGTATACTTCAAGGCTTACATATTTTTGAATACTTGTGTTTCCCTTATTCACATGTACATGCTTGACTTATTCACGTGTATACTTATTAATTGGTTAGCCCTAATATTGATCATTGTTTTCTTTCATGGTTTGTCTTGAATATTAATTGATTGATGGGTATGTGCAAGATCATGATGGGCCAAAAAGTGACGATATGATGGGTATATGTAGGGTATGTGGCTGATGACTTTTTTTTAACCCAAAATTAATGAAACAAAAAGGGTTTTTAAAGGAGATTCTCAGATTTCCATCAATATAAATTATGCTTTACTTTGAATTTAATAAATAATTATTATTCATTTTCTATTTGAATTACGACTAAAGTCCTAATTGATATGCTAATTGAAAAATATCTATAGCTTTCAAACAGTATCCCTTTTTTTAATCTGAAACATTTGTGACATTCTATGCTTTGCATTCTATAGGATTAAAAAAATGAATTTCATGAAGTTTTGACCAAGTTAAGGTGGTCAGACAAATGAGTTTTTTTATTTCTTAAAAGTTGTAATAAAAAAATTATAATTAATTATTTATTTGGAAAAAAATTACAAAAAATAATGCATCACATTGGGACACGAGTCCTCTACTTATATCTAAAATAATGTTTTCAATTGGTATTCCATGAAATGATTCATAAAAAGATTCCAATATATTTAATCCTTTGATTGGAACAACTCAATTAAGCAAAGGATACATAATCTTCACAACACTTGCAAAACATAATATTAAGAGTAGATGAAGTAGTTAACTTTTTGACACATTATCTATGTTATCGTGTTCTTCTATTTTAGCCTTGGTTCTGGTCTTGGTTCACTCTTGGTTTGGGTCTTGGCTTGGTTCGGTTCGGCTATGGGTTCGACCAGGGTCTTTCATTTTTGGGTCTAGTTCACCCAGCCAAAACCCAAGAGAACCTGAGCAGAACCTAGACATAACCCAGGTGAACCAAGATAGAACCAACATGCCTAAGCATCCAAAAAGTGTTTTTTTGAACATTTTTTCAATGTTTTATGGAGTTTGAATTTGACCCATGCCCAAGGGAACCCTAAAAGTGACCTCTAAATCACTTCAAACACCTTAACTACCTCATTCTTATTAATTTATTTTGCAAACAAGCATTTTCATTCCAAGAGGTCGAGCTTTCATTTTTGCTTGTTAGATTGAAAGCGAACTATGACACAACTTTCTTTTTTCAAAAATTGTTCTACATCATTGAACTGAGAATTTATCACACATATATAGAGAAACAGAGGAATACTACAAACTAAAACACATTACACTGAATTGTTCTCACTAACTTGATGTACTCTCCAACATCTCTCTTTTCTCATGTGAAGAGTTAGAATTGCTTGGCCATGCCTTTGCATCATTCCAGAAGTTTTTCTCTTTTTGACAATGTCAAAAGCATGGCTACATACAGATTAGGAAAAAGAATTTTCCTTTTAGATTAGCAATTCATGGAAGTTTCAAAAAGTATCCTTGATATTACAAGAAGATATGTGTTTATACACTTCAATTGTGTAGTCACCCTTTGGTTCTTTCAAAGAAAAATTTTCCTATGCCACTGTTACACTGCACAAGTAAACCAAATTTTGTATTGTGGAGCTATATTAAGCTACCACTCTCAAGACCAATGTAACAATGATACAAAATAATATTTGAGACTACAAGAAGACATCAAAATGGCTAATGTACTAAACAAATTCTTATGATTTCTGAAGAATGTTGATAACTCTACTCAATTGGCTTCCTTTTTCAAAATCATACAAATTGAATCCTAACATCAATAGATTGTGTATATCAAGCTATCACAATTCAAGTTTCAACGATGAATATTTATCATGCATGTTTTAAATGACATTCAAGTTTATGGTGGATTTTTTGTTTATATGATGTTATGTGATATTCTAATCCTAATTCATGCTTCTAGGCTGCATATATATATATATATGTGTGTGTGTGTGTGTGTGTATGTATGTATGTATGTATGTTTTGTACTAATGAACTCAAAACGAACCGAACTCCCCTCTAAATTTTTTTGGCCAAATTGGCAAACCAAATCCCCAAACCTAAACCTGAACCTCAAACAACCTCAAAACCTCTTCCAACACTCCTTATTTTTCCTGCACAAACTTAATTGACCACCAAATTATGTTTCCCCCTGACTTTACCCACTTTTACTCTCTCAAACCTTTTTTTTCATTCAAAACCCCTATTTTCCCAACTAGGGCATCATGTCATAACATACTTTTGACCTCCCTTGTCCTTGTAGACCTTTTGAACACATTAAACTCCACAACCTCACCCTATTTACAACCTATTCTAACTTATTCGCAAGCAATT
Source organism: Sequoia sempervirens (assembly GCA_007258455.2). Taxonomy (NCBI): domain Eukaryota; kingdom Viridiplantae; phylum Streptophyta; class Pinopsida; order Cupressales; family Cupressaceae; genus Sequoia; species Sequoia sempervirens. Next base: position 429,685,387 of record VDFB02193867.1, read on the forward strand.
TCTTCTTTTCACCTCTTTTAGCCTTGCTTTTAAGGCCTAAATTCTAAATTTTCAATAGGGGCAACATTAGTAATCTTTTCCAATGCCTTTACCAATGCTATTTTATTATTGATACTCCTTATCTTACTTACATTAGGTCCATTCCATTGAGACACAACCTAAACAATAAGTGGAATGGCCTATTTCAACATATTCCACTCAAACCCTTGTATGAGCAAGTTCAAACCTGTTTCATAAATCTACTTCTAAGTTGCTTGGAACTTATTAGAATTCCACAAGAATGGATTCTAATCAAAGTTAAAACCATTCTACAATAGATTTAGATAATCTTAGAGCAAACTCCTATTCTATGGACCCATACAAATGATAGAAATGAAGAAAATAAACAAATTAACAAAGAAACATAGACATTTGATTGATATTCTCCTTCAAACTATTCAACAACCACTAACTTTGAGTTTCCAATGATTATACAATTTTTGTGTGGAAAGATTAGACTTCTCAACCATCGTGTGTATGTTTCTCTTTTCGATTGTTTTGCATGCCATCATAAGGGATCAAGTTGGTTGAACATAGCTTAGAGAAATTCCATGTGTTTGGGTGCAAAAGAGGACCATACCTAGTGTAAACATACCTATCGGGATGCATTGGAACAATTTTTTTGGTCACACAAATTGCAAAACGAAAGTTGCACCACTTTATGACTTTACACTGCTTACATTTGACACTTTTTCCATCAAGTGAAAACTGGACACCATAGGAAAATGACTCCAAGATAACAAAAACTGATAGATTTAATTTTAGAGGGGCCCAATGCTATCCCATAGGCTAAGACAAAGAGTTTATAAGCATCGCGGTTTTCGAGTAATAGCCCGTCAAAGATTGCTTCCCTTTTGCACTTTAGACCTTTAAGGGATCGATCCGGTTGAACATAGCTCAAAATAATTCCACGTGTTTGGGTGTAAAAGAGGACCATGTATAGCGTAAACGTACCCATTCATATGTATTGGAATATTCTATTTGGTCACACAAGTTGCAGAATGAAAGTTGCACCACTTTGCAACTTTCAACTACTTGTATTTGACAACTTTTTCCCCAAGTGAAAATTTTCCACCATGGGAAAATGTCTCCAAGATAGCAAAAATTGAGAGAGGTTATTGTATATGGGTCCAACATGATCTCATAGGATTAGATAAGAAGTTTCTAGGCATCATGGTATCTGAATAACATCATGCTGAAGCTTGTAACCATTCTGCACTTTGGCCCCTTAAAGGATCGATCTAGTTGAATGTAGCTCAAAGTGATTCTGTGTGTTTGGATGAGAAAAAGGACCATGTATAGCCTAAACGTACCCATTTAGATGTGTTGGAACAGTCCTTTTGGTCACACGAGTTGCAAAACGAAAGTTGCACCACTTTGCAACTTTCAACTACTTGCATTTGACAACTTTTTCCCCAAGTGAAAATTTGTCACCATAGGAAAATACCTCTGAGATATTAAAAAATTAAAGAGGTTATTGTAGAGGGGCCCAACTCTATTCCATAGGATCAGACAATAATTTTCTAATCATCATGGTATCCGAGTAACATCATGTTGAAGCTTGCAACAATTCTGCACTTTGGACCGTTAAGGGATTGATCCAATTGACAGTAGCTCAGAGCGATTCTGCATGTTTGGGTGTGGAAGAGGACTATACCTAACATAAAAATACCTATTCGGACGCATTGGAATAGTCCATTTGGTCACACGAGCTACAAAATGAAAGTTACACCATTTTGCAACTTTCAACTACTTACATTTGATAACTTTTTTTCCAACTGAAAATTCACCACCAAAGGAAAATGCCTCTAAGATAGAAAAATTTGAGAGAGGTTATTGTAGAAGGTCACAACATGATCTCATAGGATCATATGAGAAGTTTCTAAGAGTCACGGTATCCGAGTAACAACATGCTAAAGTTTGCAGCCATTTTGCACTTTGGACCCTTAAGAGATCAATTTGATTGAGCGTAGCTCAAAGAAATTCCGCATGTTTGGGTGTGAAAGAGGACCATGCCTAGTGTAAAAATACCTAGTAAGACATGTTGGAAAGTCTGTTTGGTCATACAAGCTGCAGAATGAAAGTTGTACCACTTTGCAACTTTCAACTACTTGTGTATGACAACTTTTTCCCCAAACGAAAATTTGTCACCATGGGAAAATTCCTCTGAGATAGAAAAAATTGAGAGAGGTTATTGTAGAGGGGCCCAACACGATCCCATAAGATCAGACAAAAAGTTTCTAAGTGTCATGGTATCCAAGTAACAACAAGCTGAAGTTTGTAGCCATTTTGCACTTTGGACCCTTAAGGGATCGATCGAGTTGAACATAGTTCAAAATGATTCCACGTGTTTGGGTGCAAAAGAGGACCATGCATAGCGTAAACATACCTATTACGACATGTTGGAATAGTTTGTTTGGTCACATGAGTTGTAGAACGAAAGTTGCACCACTTTACAACTTTGCACTGCTTGCATTTGACACTTTTTCTATCAAGTGAAAATTGGACACCACAGGAGAACAAATTTGAGATAACAAAAATCAAGAGAGGTTATTTTGCACTTTGGACCCTTAAGGAATCGATCCAATTTAACATAGCTCGGAGTGATTCTGCGTGTTTGGGTGTGAAAGAGGACCATACCTAGTGTAAACATACATATACAAATACATTGGAATAGTCTGTTTAGTCACACAAGTTGCAAAATAAAAATTGCACTACTTCGCAACTTTACATTGCTTGCATTTGACACTTTTTCCATCAAATGAAAACTAGACACCATGGGAAAACCACTTCGAGATAACAAAAATGGAGCAAGGTTATTGTAGAGAGGCCTAGTGTGATCTCGTAGGATTAGACGAGAAGTTTTTAAACGTCAGGATATCCGTGTAACATGTTGAAATTTGTAGTCATTTTGCACTTTGGACCTTTAAGGGATTGATTCGATTAAACGTAGTTCAAAGCAATTCCACATGTTTGGGCATGAAAGAGGATGATTTCTAGTGTAAAAATACCTATTTAGATGTGTTGGAATAGTCTGTTTAGTCACACGAGTTGTAGAACAAAAGTTGCACCACTTTGTAACTTTGCACTGCTTGCATTTGACACTTTTTCCATCAAGTGAAAACTGGACACCACAGGAAAACCACTCCAAGATAACAAAAACTAAGAGAGGTTATTGTAGAGGGGCCCAACATAATCTCATAGGATCAGATGAGAAGTTTCTAAGCATCATAGTATTTGAGTAACAATATGCTAAAGTTTGCAGCCATTTTGCACTTTAGACTGTTAAGGGATCGATCCAGTTGAAAGTAGCTTGAAGTGATTCCGCATGTTTGAGTGTGAAAGAGGACTATGCCTAGTGTAAAAATATCTATTCGGATGTATTGGAACAATTCGTTTGGTCACACGAGTTGCAGAACAAAATTTGCACCACTTTACAACTTTGCACTACTTGCATTTGACACTTTTTCCATCAAGTGAAAACTAGACACCACGAGAAAACCACTCCAAGATAACAAAAAATGAGAGAGGTTATTGTAGAGGTACCCAACATGATTTTTTAGGTTTAGATGGAGATTTTGTAAGCACCACAGTTTTTGAGTAATACCCCATCAAAGATTGCTATCCTTTTGCACTTTGGACCCTTAAGGGATCGAGTTGGTTGAATGTAGCTTGGAGCTATTCCACATGTTTGGGTGCAAAAGAGGACCATAATTAGTGTAAATTTACCATGCCTAGTGTAAATCCACAACTTTTTGTGTGAGGTTGAGGTTGGAGATGCTATACTTAGAAGAAGATCAATAAAATTCTCCTTGCATTTTTTTGTATTTTTATCAAAAATCTGATGTTTCCTTGAATTGTACGAATCCGTATAGGGTGATTGTGCTCTTTTTTTGATAGAATTTGGTGGGTAGCAGACTTAAATCCATTTTAGTTTTGGTTTGGTTGGATTTCAAGTGATTTTGTGCATTTTAGAAGCTAATTACTGAGGGTTCATTTGTATACCCTATTTTAAGGGTTTTGAGTGCATTAAAATGTCATATTAATCCTTCCACCCACTGTATGCTTTTGTAACTCGATGTGGAGAAGTTATAAGTCATATCAAGATGTTAGAAGCCTTGGTTGGCTGTGGAGAAGTTAGGAATGTGGTTGGAGTTATAAGTTATGGAATTTCTATGAGTTTTACCATGGAAAAGGATGTCTCCATATTGGAATTTGTTGTACATGCTTACAAGATGGTTGAGAGTTGGTTTCTATAGTTTGTGAAGATTATTTGGAAGATGTTTGAAGCAGAGGTTAAGTAAAATAAGGTTGGGAAGGTATATTTCCTATAAACCCCTATCATATATAGACAATGATGACTTAGAATAAGGGTTTTACAATATAGTGCATTATTCAGTCTTTCTATCTCTCAAAGTTGGTGAAATAAAAGTTTTGAACCCTGTCTCAATGCTTCCCAAGGTTATTTAATGGTTTGGAGTTGTTTTGTTGATAGTTGCTTCACAAAATTAACCTAATTTGGTGCATTCTACCATGGGATAATCATTTTTGTTGATATATTTTCCAAAGTAACATACCTTGCTATTCAAGTATGTTAAATAAGGTTGAAAAGGGTTCTTGAATACGCTTTTGGTTTGTAAAGGTTCAAGGTGGGTTAAGAGAAATGCCTGATTTAGGGTTTTGGAAACCTACTAGGAATTTGGTGCCTTGACTAGTAGAAAGAGTAATTATGTACAAATAGTGATTTGAGTGATGTATTTTGGTTTGAATATATCTAAGTGATGTTCATAGATATGTTTTAATGCTTGGAAAAAGTTTAGAAATCAAATTTGTTGTTTTGGTGTTTTGAGTAATGTGGAACCATGGTGCATGTTGATCAAGATTGAATGTTTTAGAGTTTTTTTACAAGGTATTTGGTTTATTTCAGTCTAAAGCATGGTGATTAAAGTGTCTTGGAATTCTAGTAAAATATTAGAAGCATGAATGGTTGGTTTGTTGTCATTTTTCCTTGTGGAGCAAGTTGCTTTGAATAGTAAATTGGCGCATGTTGAATGAATGGATGGATTCAGAGTTTCCTAATCAGGTTTTTGAGTTGTTCCTATTAGAATGATGATGGTTGAGATTTTTTTGAGTTTGATAAAGGTTTGGAGACAAGTTTGATGATTTGATGCTTTATAGCAATGAAGTGAAACATTTGAAGGGTTTTTGTTGAGAGTTGAAATGAGTTTTTGGTGAATTGTCAATTGATCTTCTCAAGTTGTGTTTAGGGTCAAAAGTACCCTTGATGGTTTGTTGTTTTTGGTAGATGCTCTGCAATATAGGCTGCACCTTTCCTCATTTTGCTAACTTATCCTTGAATAAAGAGTTTTGAAATAGTGGAGAGAAGGGTTAGAATCCCTTGTATGTAGACTAATCAAGGAAAAATTTAAAATATATGACAACATAGGTGATGAGGTAGCTTTACTGATGGGGTAATTTAGAAATAGAGATAAAAAAAATAGTTTAAATCGGTGCTATCAATTTGGGAGGATTATATTCCATTTTTCTAGATACATGTATGAAAAATTTGGTAGCATAGACAAGGCAATCATTTGGTTTGTATAAATATTTGACAAAATACCTCAATGAAAGCTTTGGAAGCATACACAAGGTGTAACAACCTATCGTGCAAACCCCAAAGGGACAACAAAAGCATCAAATATCACACAATTTATTTATTTAAAGTGAACATAACATACATGAATACACATTAAGTTATGACATGAAACTCATTTAAACAAATTCACTAACACTTACGTCCCTTGGGGTACACGATGTGACATTACGAAACTTTAATCCATACAATGTCAATAAGAATGAAAGCCAAAGATATAATCCATAACAAAGTAAACATTTATAAATATAACACATACATGAAAAATAATTAATAAGAAACCATCCACATCCGTATATACAACATATACATGATTAACTCAAAAATCATCATATAAACTCATGAGACATATTTCCACAGATACAACGTATCAAGTAACAATTTCCATGGATCAAAAGCCGCACAAGGTTTAACATTACATTTCCTTACAATGTTCAAGAGTAACAATGATACAACAGTGTTCCCCTAGCATGAATGGGTACAAGATAGAATGATACAACTGAGTAGCAGAATACAAAATATCATAATTGACCCTAAGACAGATGCAACTCTGGAGTCACCGCAAATAACACCAATACACACCTCTCGATCCTCGATTGGGGACCCAATGGGGTGCTTAGCATGTTCCACCCGACTACGTGGGTCCGAAGACCCACCCTCCGTGCTAAGGTGCTGACAAGAAAGAGACCTCAACCAAGAACATTCCAATAGTGAACAACAAGACTCAATGCCATACAAGAAGGATGACAAAATGCAAAGATAATTACAGCATCAATAATCCACTTGCAAACATAACGTCAAAAGATCATAAAACACAACATCAATAAATCACTTCCAACATAACAACAATAAACCATTTCCAAAACATAACAACAATAAGCCCTTTGTTCAATAAATCATATAACAAAGAACACTCTATAACAACAACAATAATTCATATAACTTAACAACACTAAATTACCTCATAACAACAACAATAAATCATAAATCATATAATGTATCATCAATAAATTGCTTCCAAGATAACAACAATAAGTCAACTTCCAAATGATACAACACTAAATCACTTCCAAAGGCTTGCAAAGATAACAGCTCATAAGGGGTACTAGGGGAGAGTGTCATTGCATAGTCCTACATGGGTTATCTCAGCCCTTTCTCTAGGCATCGGCTCAATTCTGATTGCCTGAGGTGCCAACCCCCATTTATTGTTATCCTGGCTCTTCCTCTTACTTGAGGCGTCGGCCCCATAAGGTGACTCATGCAAAGCCATTAACCTCTCATGAGGATGAGGTAACGACCTTGCCAACAACTGCCTTCTCAGTCCACCATTAGTTTGCATAAGCCCTAATGAATAGACGAGACATCCATATTTATCTTATTAATGTTATTACTACCCAACCCCCTAAATTATTTAATTAAGTTTTCACTTTTTACTCTAACTCTCACATGGGTGATCTTGGCCCTTCCTCCTATTTGAGGCATCGGCCCCCATGAAGAGCCACTCTCCCTAGAGACCCAAAACACATAACCAAAGCATCAAGGTGTTGTACCAAAACTAGAAAAGTACAACAACACAAAACTGATTCACATGCAAGGAATTTACCATCTCACCAAAAGCCATATACATAATTGCTCATCATACAACCCAAACATCAATCTCAAATCTGATTACGATCAAAGTTTGGCAAAGACAAAATCAATGAAGAATCATTAAGAAACACAATTACCCTTGCCTCTAGAAGATTCCCTTAACCATATATTAGAGTAAGATCTCTCCTTAAGCAATTAACCAGAAATTAACTCAATTCAAAATCAATTGCAATTAACTCAAAATCAAAATCAACTGCAATAAACCAAAATATTCTCGATATCAACCAATCACGAAACAATAGTAATTAACCGACTCACAATCCAATTTTCAAATCAACCCAATGAATCAACTCAACAAGTAATCAAATCAACAGTAGTTAATTAGGATCAACCTAGATTCCAAATTGCACACGTAATTCATCACAGGGTCAAAGAATAAGATCTACTCAAAATAGAAAAAACCCAATAATTCACCACTTAAAATAAAATAAAAGAAAACGATACGGGTTCCCAACAAATAGAAACACAAATTAAATGAAAGAAGACCCCTAACTCAAAATCAACTCAAGAAAAGTCACAACAAAAGGATCTGTCAAAACAATCCATAAATCCACTATGAACCTAATGGAATAAAATCCTTTCCAAAACCAAGCAATCCAAAAAGAGAACACATCAAAATGAAAACATTAAATTAGCCCTTAAATGTACATATACACCCAATGCACAATCACTAAAAAACAATACGCATTCAAATACAATATATCCATTCATTCAATAAGAAGTAGCTTGAAACAACTAAAAACAACATTATTTTAAAGATCATCAACATTTCCAACATTTAAGGATATCCCAATATTGCGAAGTGAAGATATAGTCTAATGTTTTAAGCCATAAAACACTAATCACAACTATACTCTTCCAAACATAAATCAAAACAAATATATTCCAATTCATATATTATACTGTTACTCTTGAATATCAACAATCTCTATTCCTAATTCTATCACTCTCTTATTTACTAAGATTACTTATTTCCATTATATATAACAAGTTAATAACTTTACAATTATTTAATTCAACAACTTCCTTAATATTACTCAATTAATCATCCAATCCATTTAATCATTCCTTTACTTCTATTTAAATTAATTGTTGCACCTAATTTAAATATGCTTTACGTAATCCTTTTTCAAAACATTTCCTCTTAGATAATCACTCACTCAAAGCATTTAGTCAAACATAACTTAAACACAATTAATTATCTATGAAGGCAGAAATATTCTTTTCTCATATAAATTTAAAATAATTTTCACATAATAAAACATATAGAATATTTCTTCTTATTCTTATCTCTTTCTAACTTCCACACTTCTATTTCTATTTCTTTGCACCTATAAATACCTACAATAATTCTAAAACTTTTATTTTCATTCTAAAATATTTCCACTAATTCTAATCACTTTTAAATTGGATTAATTTCAATTAAATAAAAAGCAATATCAACACTTAGTTCTTATCTTAAAAGATTACCTTGATTTGGATTTTATTATTATCTTTACTAATATAACTAATAGACATATCATCCCATTTCTAGATTACATTTTATTTTATTTTATTTTTATTTTTTCATTTATCACATAACCTTTCACATAGAGCGAGCTAATCTTTTACTATTTTTAACCTTATTTATAAATTATATTTATTTTTAACAAAATACAACCATGAAAAAAAATAGCTTGACAAGAGCCTCGTGTTTCAAGCTAAACTCAGAAAATACGATCTAGGTATTTGATGTTTTTGGATAGAGGTTAGAAGACATCAAACAAAAGAAATAATTTAAATTTCTCGCCAACCTAGTTTGTAGAAAATTATTTATGGAGGACATAATCAGACTATTTTACTGGCTGAACACCTGAGAAGATAGAGCACAAAAAAAGAAGATTATGAAGCTTATAAAAATGCAATGGAAGGGGTAAAACAATAACTTGATATGCAATATGATAAGCTATCGGTTGAGAGAAAATTTTTGAATGAAAGAAAGATAAAAGGAAGCAGAGAATTACATCCAAAATAAAGAATAAGAGATTTTCCGAATCACTACAGGGGCTTTTGATAATCCTCAACAAATATTTTTTCTTCTAATTATTTTGATTCAAGTTAAGCAAATAAAGAAATGTTGTGATTTCTCTACAACATAACATTCAAGCTCTTGTTTCAAAACAAAACAGAGATAGTAGTTAAACAAAAATGAAGGAACATGGTTTAAATCGATTGGCTTGGTTGAAGTTTCGAAGCCCAGCTTTGAAATCCCAAGTTGCAGCTCCAAACTCTTCAAAACCCAAAACAGTCTCTGTAGAATCTCAATTCAAAACCTCCATTTGAAACCTAATGAAAAGTCTCGAGAAAAAGAACTAGAAGATATTCACGGGAACCAAAAGCAAGACTCTTTTTCCCAAAACCAAATTAATAATCATGTAAATCTCTCAAAAACAAATTATTTTCAAAATGAAAGCTGTTGAAGATTCCCTGTAGTTTACTTTTAGATAATACTTAATTCTAATAATTGTTTGTAGCTGCATGTAACCATTCTTTAATTCATTTATTTTATTTAATTTTCACTATTGTATTTACCACCACACCACAACTAGTTAATTAATTAAAGTATTTTTATTTATATTACATACTGAAAATTCACTTGTAAATATTTATTTATTAGTCTAATTCTTCCCTTAATTTCATTTGTCTAATATCACAATTTAATATTCCTCCATGAAAATCCACCAAAAGTAGTTATTTTCAAAATTTTCAAAAATTGAAGAAGATTCCTCCTTTTCTCATTTTTAGCCAATCAATTAAATTCTCTTGAACCCACTAGTGTTGCATGGTCAATGTGCCGTTATCAGTAGTCCCCAAATAGAAATTTCATTTATTGCTCCAACAAAACCCACTTTTTAATTATTTATTTATATTACCATTTTATTTGATTGTTTGTTTGTTGTAGCATGAAATAGATTATTTTATTTTTATATTACAACATTTTATTACTCTTAACTTATAATAAGTCATCTCTCAATAGATATATATTTATGCTCATATTTAGTCACCACTTTATTTTTAAATTATTAATTTAATTAAATAGTTTAATTGACAAAATTTATAACTATTATCACTATGTTTCAACGAAATGATTTATTTAAATATTTCATTTTAAACCATAAATTTCAATTTCTTACAATCAAATAAATACTTTATTATTATTTAATTTAATCTATACTTCTATTATATAGAAGCTTTCATTTTAATTATTCTAAAGCCTCTAGTATTTACTTAAACGTAATAAAAAAAAGGCACTAATCATGCACATTACTCAAATGAATATACTATCAAGCAATATCTAACCCTAAAGCAAAACAAATGTCAAAACACATCGATAAAAGAAACGAACCATATCACCATCGAGTAACACGGTCAAGGTGAAACACAAAGGGGCACTACACAAGGTAAGTCAATTGTTAAATAACAAAATGCCTCAAAGAGATGTGGTTTAAAAATGTAATTGGCAAGCGTAGAATTGTGTAATTTAAAATGTCCATTGACAACCTAAGGTTGTAATGAAAAACAAAAAAATATCAACATGGAATATGTAAAACAACAAAAATGAAAGCAAGCCATAATAGAATGAAAGAAAATGTGTAAAGACTTCACATACTTAAAAAATTAGAGTTTCAAATGGAGGAGTTCTACCCAATTATGTAGCCTTTGCTTCTTCTTTCTTCAAACTCCTCAGCAATTTGACCTTTTCAAAAGCTTGTTCCCCTCCAAACTTCAATTGTATATAAGTTTTCATTGGAATTCAAACTTGAATTGATATTATATGCCTTTCAATGTGAAAACTCTACGATTTCATGCAAAGGTGGTGGAAAGATCATGAAAAAGGTGGAATGTGAAACACATGCATGCACACTTCACAACATCATCAAAAAGCTATTTTTTGTCAAAGCAC
>VDFB02193867.1:429696771-429772747 GCA_007258455.2 Sequoia sempervirens
TAAACTCTCACTTCCCCCCCCTCTCTCTCTCTCTTAAAATTCTCCTTCCCTCTAAAGACATACATACTTACATACATACAAGCATAATACATATGTACATACAATCCTACATCCATAAAAGCATACATACATACATTTGTAGATACAATCTTACATACATATAGGCATACATACAATATACATGCATTGAGACATACAGACATACATACATACATAAATACATGACATACAAACATACATGTACATACAAACATACAAATATATCAACATACATTCAATAGAGTGGCATTTAACATAAAGGAAGACATAACATGAGCATGTTATAATGCCCTCACGTTATGTCTTGCTTGACATGTTTCCCGCATAAGCAAAAAACCATGTCAAAACTAAGATATAACACGAGTGCGTTATAATGCGCTCACGTTATATCTTGCTTTGGGAATCCCCAAGCCTTAGTATTGGTATTTTCTTTGGAATACCAACCTAAAGGCTTGGAGGGCATTCCCAACGACCAGAGACATGTTTTTGCAAATTCTACAATTTTTCACATAATTGAGTTCCTGCTCATCGTCAGGATTGTACCTAGTTCAATATCGAAAATATCGAACACATGGGTAATGTTAGGTTCTCTCTTAGCTATCCAACAATGTATTTTTTTTCACTTTCTGACAATGTTAAGCCTTTCATCCATAATTTCTTTTGTTTGTGTGTCTCTTTTTTTCCAAAAAGTAGTGTTTGGTGTTTTTTTCGTTATAAATTAACCGTTCATCAAAATTTCAAATAAATTACATTTTTAGAAACTAGACCCTATTCTATAAATTAAAAAAAATCAATTACTTTCCAAAATTTTTCTTTTCAAGAAGTGTCCACTTAGAAAATTAGTAAAAAATCAAATATTCATTAAAAAATTATTAGAAAAATCATGCATCAACTACATACTGTTAGCTAACTTCTGACTAGTGATTTTAAAAATACTAAAAAAAAAATTCACCATGCTAGGGTTGTACAAGAGTTGCTATGTTATGTTTTTCTAACAAAAACAACACCAATTTGTGTACATCCCTCTTTTGAAGCCCTTAATCTCAACCATTTTCAAAATAAATTAGTAGTTTAGAAAGTAGACTCAGAGCACTTCAATCCTTGTTTTTGTTCCATCCCAATATTTTGAGTGTAACTATCCTCAATTTCATGTCCAAGGTTAGTATTTCCTGATTTCAGAAAAAAAATGGCCACTTAAGCCCCTTTTTTGGGAACTATCTTGGTGCACTTACCCACCGACTAGTGAATATATTAGCAGGTTGATCTGATTTATTTTTCTGCAAACTATTGAATGACTATAGCCTGAATATGATTTTTGCCAAAACTATATAAAATAACTCAATTTTTTTTTGAAAAAGTCAAATGGCTTGCGACTAGAGAAATTTTTCCATAGAGGACAACTGACAGGGAGGATTTTTTTATTACAAATTTGTACGGATCATACTAGTTGATTTTGCAAACCCTAAAATACCTTTGATGGCTCTCGGGTTGATGTATCTGATTTTGATGAATGAACAGGTAATCCTAGGGTTTTGAGGCCTTTTGAAGATAATGGTGAGCTCAGATGTGATTCAATTTGCTTAAGAAATCAGTTTGGTCCTTGGGTGGAGTCAAGTAGCCTACAATGGAAACCTTCAAGCTTGCGAATAATCTCACTAGCCCAACTTTCTTGATCTTGGGATGAACCTTCAATAGACAAGATCTGATACCATGTTGAAATAATGAATGCATAATGTCCTTGAAGCTATAGCCTTCAAGTGGACCTTTTCCAAGAAGAAATTCAACCACATAGAAAATGTTGCAACAAGGGCATGCAAAATGGAGATTATCTGATTGATATCTAGAATATGATTACAAATGTACACATGCCTTGAATATATAGGCATGAGTGATATACAAGATGCAATATGATGTTGCCATGTGTCTTGATCTAACAACATGTGATATGTAAACCTTGACTAACTACCTAGGGAATGATAAAGTGATTGAGATAAGTTCTAGAAAAGACAACTCATCTTCTAGAAGGAATCTTATCTCCTATGTAAACATGGAAAGGGTAGTGACCCCATAATTAATGATTTTCTAATGATGCAACCTAGGAATTAATTAAATAAAAGACCTAACTTAAAATTATGCTAGTGTAATTAAATAATTAATTACACCAACAATGCTCAGGGAGGCCTAGATTATGGGGTTACTGAACCAATCTCTTTGTTGAAGGGTAGTGCTAGCTTACCAATTAGGTAGATGTGCGGGGGACCACAACAAGTCCATGGTTGGTGGAAAAGTGCTTGAGTGATGCTCTCCCTCATATAGTTGGCGATTGAGTTTCAACGATGTAGCACCAATTTGGGGACACTTAGAATGTAGCACCACTTAATGGGGACATCTAGGAGGTATGCACCAACATTGGGGACATCTAGATCATTATATTATGATTGTATATCTATTTCATTAAGCTCATTGAAAGCTATGTATGTAAACATGTGTATCTCTATCCTTATTGAGAATTTTTAAATATAAAAATGTTATCTTTACATGGGGTTATGTAGTAGATGATCATTACTTGGAAATTATGTAATATGAAATTGTTACTTGAAATATTGTAAGGTTACTTTATTATGCAATGGTAAAGTTTGAAATAGTTATGTTTCAAATGTGCATCTTGTTTTTCAAATGAAAAATAATTTTTTTATTGCCATAATATTAGTAGTACAAATTGTTCACTTGTGGGTAAAACACAGTAAAAAAAAATGGGAAGAACAATGGGCATGTTACAACCTTAGTTAGAGATTATTTTTATAATGGTTTATCCATCAAATAATACTCCATATGTTGGTCCTCCATTCTCAACTCACAAGGGGGATTTCTTTCTTAGTTTCCTTGGATTCATGCTTTGAAATTCTTCAAAAGAGGGGTGCAGGTCTTACTTGATTTCATTATCAAGCCACTAAGAATCTTCTTCCCTAGGAAAAGTTCAAGTATAAATTCATGCTTGCTAATTAGGACCAAGAGACTTACCAATTGATTAGTGATGATATCTCTCCTCAAATGATGCACAAAATTGGGGTGAGATGCCACAATCCATGGTGGAAGGACTAGAAATAGTGTCCATAGACCCCATTACAAAATTACTAGTCTTGCAAAGGTTAATCATGGCTGTCTCCACACTTGCATATGGTGGATTAGCTTAATCTTTATTGGTAACTTCAATCCTCTATTAAAAATGGGAAAAAAATATTATACTGTATTTGGTTTACAATGTTGGAGCTCAAATTGCCTCATTTTGCTTAGTGTTTGTTATACTAGGAACTTCCTTTGGGGACTCGACTTGCTCACAAGGGAATTCCCAGTCTCCATTGTCCTTTATGTGGCTTGTTTAAATCCCTTAAACATCTTTTTTCATTTTTCCCTTGGCTCAAGAAGCATGGATTTCGATTCATGATTTCTTTAGACCTTTCAAGCCCACCCCTTTCTCTTGCCACATGGTTTTTCTTAGAGACTAGATTTATCTCCTACACAAGTATAACCAAATCTAGCATGCTTTAGGATGAAAATAAGTTTATATATTTGAAAAGATAAGAATGTTTCTTTTCATCATAGTGTTGTTAATAAAAATTTCTCTTTGTACACTAAAGATATTATTTTCTCTAATGTTCTCATGTAGATTCAGGTGGAAGACAATAAGGTTTCACTTAAATTTGTTCATCTCCAAGAGTTGTTGGACCACTAGGGCAATGCCCCTTACACTATTGCATGGATTCCTCGACTCCACCTCCCCTTGGGAACATCAACATGGATGCAACCATTTAGCTAGATGTGAACGTGGAAGTTGTGGTTCTCATTCTTGTAGCCCATTGCCTCAGACTTCCAAGGACTCTATTGCTTGTGGAAGATGGTCTTACCCTTCTTATTTGCCATCTCTTAGGTGGGATATTGGATAGTTGGACATAGAAAAAATTCCTCATGTGTAGCCTTCGTTTTCTTTAGTCCATGCTTGACAACCTCCCGAGAAGAATGAAGATGATGTTGTCACTCCTATTAAATGGGAGTAGATTGATGATGCCACCCCTAAAGATACTTGGGTGAAGTTTGATGATCATGATCCCCTTCCTCCACTTGGAATGACTTTAGTTGCTTAAATTCTTTTTGTTAAGACTATAAGTATGTTGTCTACCATCCTACCCTTTTTTTGGAATAGTATACTATTTTTGTTTTATTAATATAAAGTTTAATAGATAGTATCCATTAAAAAAAAAAGTTTGTGAAAAACTTAAAATATACTCAATTGCATTACTATATAATTTTAATAAACCTAAACATTTCAAAATAAATTAAATAAAAAATATCAAATAAATTATCATTTGAAATCAATTAAATAAAAATTTGATTAGATAAATTATCATTTATAATTAAAATAAATATTTTAGCATACATACAATTAAAAAATTAGAATACATAAATAAATAAAACATTGGTTATATTATTTATACTCTCATATTTCTTGATTATTGTTAATAATTAAAATTTGTAAATATCAAAATTAAAATAAAATAACAGATTGAAGAACAATAATTATTTTTAAAACAAACTTACAATTAAAAACACATTTTAAGATTAATATTTAAAATTAAAAATATTGAAAATAATTTTAAAATTAAAAATATTAAAAAATATTTTAAAAAATAAAGAATATTTATATTCTCTTTAAATAAATATTCTAAATTAAATATATATTTTCATAATAACTAGGTATTATAGTTAAAATTTATTTTAAAAAGTCAATTTCCTTTCTACAATAATATATATTAAAAATCAAAATAATATAAAAATTTAAGAAATCAATTATACAACTTAATTAATTTTAACATTATAAAATATAACCTAAAACTAAGAAGAGTTCCGCAGACCATCAAATTCCAATGGACCATTATTGTGATGGGAGCAGGCTATGCAGCCTACAAAATCGAATGCCCATCCCATGGGCTGCCATGCTATGCCCATCTTGCATCAAGTATGGAGACACACACAACCTGCTCTAATGTCTGTCAGACGAAGTACACAGCCTGCCGTCCGTAGCATGCTCCCCTGGCCTCTGCCGTGAAGCCTCTAAAATGAGACTTTTGTGCTAATTCGAATAGGATTAAAACTATGAAAAAATACATTCCACTCACTCTAATTAGTCGGGATTTTCAACTAAGCGAAACAAACTCAAGTTTCGTTAATTTAAATTATTATAATAGTAATATTTAAAAGCAAGTCATTGAAAGTAGGATAAATAATAAATAAATTAAATTGAAATTAAATTAATTTTATTACTAAATATTAAATAAGTAAAAAAAATTAATTTTTTTAATTGATTTTTTAATTTAATTTTTTATCTTTATTAATATTAATCAAATTATTTGTAATTTTTATCAAGTTTGAAATGTTCTAATTTTTAATTTAATCTTTATGACATAAATCAAATTTCACCAAGAAATATCTTTGTAAGAAATGAATTTTTATAATAAATAATTGGATGTCTATTAGTTATGTCCCTAAGTTTTCTTAAATATAGAGGAGGGTCTAGAGTATGTTCACTTGGTATGCATTGTAAGAGTGTCGTCTTAAGATTAAGGGATCCTTCACATGGAGTTAATCAAAACCTAGTCAAAACCTTTTGGACCATTGGAGTTAATCATACTTCACATTTGTTGATCATTGGGGTTATGGTATTTCACATTTGTTGGACCATTGGGGGTAATGGTATTTTGCATTTGTTTGAGTGTTTACAAGGATGTATGAGATGGAGTATGTTGGGTATGTTGTAAAAAACATCTATGTTGATAGTTGAGGATGAATAGAAATGGTATGGGACGTCCTTAGGAGTTATTAAATTATTTAGATGAAATAATAATTTCATCTTATAACTCTATAAAATATTAAAATTAAGATATTTATAATTTTTTTTATAAATTTAATACAAATAAATTAATAACTATCATATATAGATCTTTAAGATGTATAACTATCAACTTATATATTTTTAATAGTCTTCTTAAGATATTTTACATAATAATCCACATAAAATTAAAATAATAATATTATCTAAATATCTTTATTTTATTATTTTAATTTAAAATAAGAAAAATTGTATGGAATAAATATATAACTAAAAATTAAATTACACATAGGATAAATATATAGGTAAATTAAATTACACATAGGTAAATAAATATATAGATTAAAATAAGTTAAATTTAATTTCGAAGTTTTAATATATATTTGGTATTATAAATTTAGAAATGTAATAAAAGAACTTACTAAATTTTATAAAAGTAAGTTTTGAAATTAATATACTTCAAATTAAAAAAATATTCAAGATTTTTTTAAAATAGGACATCCCTTTTTATATAGACTTATTGAAGCAATCTTTTCCAATCAAAAATATTATTTATCATGATACGATATTGAAAAAATGTGAAGTTTCTAAAATTTAGATAATTAAGTATGAATGAACTTTGTTAAATTTACTATTGCATATAAGTTTATACATTAATATACTAATTTTAAAAACAAAAACATTCTTTAATATCATTATAAAATATTTTTTTGATGCTAGAATAATAATTAAATTATAAAAGAATGAAAAATAATTATTCTTTTAAAAAAATCTAAATTAATGATTTAAAATTATAAATTAGAAAATTAAATTACAAAAATCTGAAATTTACAATTACACAAAAATATGTTTTTAAATTCATATATTTAAATCATAAAAAATATTCATTTTTTTTAATAAAATTGAAAACATTTCAAAAAGGAAAAAACATTCATATTCTATTTTATTCAAAATCAATATATATCTATAAATAAATATTATAAATTTAAGGTTTCACTAAATATTTTATTGTACAAAAATATAGAAACTTAAATATGCATCTAATAGAAAGACTTTTCATAATAAGTGCACATCTTATTGTTAAACAATTGCAAAATTAAATACAAAGAAAATATAAAAATTTATTATAACAAATAAAAATAAGTTCTTAAATTAATATATATTTAAAACTAGCATATCTATCTTTAAAAAAATGCAATAAAGAATTACATTTACACTTATCATATAGTTTTAAAATAATTTATATAATATTATTATTATGGTTAGGGTTAGATTACAATTTAATTAGGGTTAAGATTACAATGTTGTCAAGGTTAAGGTTCAATTAGGGTTAAAGTTCAATGAGGTTGATGGTTCAATTATGGTTAAGGTTAGGTTTAGATTAGTGTGAGGATTCTACGATTAGTTAAGGTCAAGGTTCTTATAGGTTTATAATTATTGCTATGGTTAATTAGGATTAGAATTACAATTTGCAAGGTTAGGGTTCAATTAAGGTTAGAGTTCTAGGATGAATTAAGGTTAGGGTTCTTATAGGTTTATAATTATTGCTATGTTTAATTAGGATTAGAATTACAATTTGCAAGGTTAGGGTTAGATTAGTATGAGGGTTCTAGGATGAATTAAGGTTAGGATTTGTATAGTGTTACAATTATTATTACAATTCAATAAGGATTAGGGTTAGGTTTGACATTATGATTCATTTGGGGTTAGGATGGGGTTAGCCTTTAATTATGCTTATATTTTGGTTAGGGTTAGGGTTCATTTAGTAATATATTAAATATATTATTATAATATTTTAAATATAATAATTTATAGGGAGTAGACCATGGTTAGAATATGTTTAGTTAGAGTAGGATTAGGGTTAGTATAAATTTTTAATCTAATTAGGGTTACATTCAATTTTAATATATTATGGGCTGCCCCAAAATATAGATTAATGGTTATAATCACTTTTAGTTTAACCCTAATATGAATATAATAATCACTTTAAGTTTAACCCTAATATGAATATAATAATCACAAGAATTAGAGTTCAATCTATGATTAGAATTATGGATGCATTAAGAAGAGGATTGGAAGGATATAGATTGCACATGGAACCTCTTAAAAGCAAGGGAGGTGGCAAGAGAATAAACAAACCAAGGGTAGGAGAGCAAAGGAGTTAAAAGGAGAGAAAATAGGATTAAATCACAAAAGAAATTAGATGGAAAAAATAGACTAATAATATATATAGAGAAATGAAAAAAGAAAGTGTAGGTTTAAACTTAAGTGAAAAAAATGGTACACTACTCTTTATAATTTGATGATATATTTTAATTAAACTAATATGTTTTCATTTATAACATGATATACTATTACATTATATTAGTGCAATTAAAACTTGATGTAAAAACACACATAGTTAAATCCGAAACACTTTTACACTTGAGTTCAATGTTAAAAATAAAATATTATCAACTTTTAACACTTTAATTAATTAGATTAATTAAATAAATTATATATATATATATATAAACTTAATATAATAAATAAATAAAAAATGGCTTCCTCTATTTTATATCCTTTTATTAATCTAGATTAAATTTTAAAAATAGATAAAAATATTTTATACATATATGATTTATACTTATAAAAATATCAATTTTTAATAATTTGTATTATTACATGCATTTAAACATATTAATAAATACAAATCGATTTAGAAAAATATATTTTTTAAAACATTAAAAGTTATTTTTCTAAAATAAAAAAAATAATTAAAACATAACAATTATTTAGTTTATTTAATAATGTATAAATTAAAAAAACAATTAAGAGTTTCCAACACAAAATGGCTAAAAGAAGGTCTTCATATATAGCAAATTCTTAAAGGTGTTCATCAACACAACTATTTTTTCAAACACTTACACTATAGCAAATTCTAAACAATCATAAGCATTTGTGTATTTTTATGATCAATTGTCAAACCTATGGATCAAATTTGAATTTACAAGTGTGAAGATCATTATGGTATGAAAGTGACATAGAATGAAAACAAAATAATTAGCAGTTTGCTAGAACATAATAAAACATAATTTGATAAAAAAAATATTAATTTGAGTAATTTAAAAATAGTATTCAAGAATATACTCTATTATTACATTGAAAATTAAATTTGTATTGTTTTATTCAATTTCAATAAACATCTTGTATGTTAATATTATTCTTTGGAGTTCTAAATACAAATAAACAATTTGGCAACTATGAATATAATTAAGATAATAGATTCTTGAATATTAAGACACTAAGATGTATCTATGACAAAGACACTATAATTTGAGGACATAATTTGTATCTCTAACTAAATTAATCTCATGAAATACTCTTTGTATAAAATAGAGAAGAAAAGCCACAAATAATCATTTTAGTCATTATAAAAATAGATGGACAAGCTTATTTAAAGTTTTGGAAAATTCATCAATAACTACATCCTAAAAATAAAATTAAGAAAAAAAAGTGAAGTTTCACATAAATCTATGCTAATAATCCAAGAAGAGGGAATTTAAATATAGAATTTAAAGATATATGGGAAGATAAATGGAGAGAGGTAGAGATAGAGAGATGGATAGGGGATAGGAAGGGAGAGATGAGAAGAGATAGAGAGAGGGGGGAGATAGAGAGAGGGAGGGAGAGAAAGGGAGAGAGATAGTTAGAGGGGGAGAGAGAAGAGGGGAGATAGGTAGAGGAGGGAAAGAGAGAAGAGGGAAGAGGGAGAGGGGAGAGAAAAGGAGAGAGGAAAGAGAAGTAGAGGTATATAAAAAGAGGGAGTAATAGAGAGAGGGAGATAGAGGGTAAGATAGGGATACAAATAAGGAGAGATAGAGAGATAAATAAATAGAGAGGGAGAGGGAGATAGATAGAGATAGAAAAAGGGGAGAGATAGAGAGATAAAGATAGTGATAGGGAGAGAGAAACATAGTGTGTGTGAGTGAAAGAGATATGGAGATAGAGTAATAAAGGTTTTAAAGGTGAATTATCATATACTTAATCAAATGGCTTGTTACATTGAGCACATCTTCCCAAGGACACATGTTATCCTTGGATTGTCAACACAAAACAACTAATCAAAAATTTGTCTAGCTCACTCTCACTATCACACTCTATAACTTTTTAATTTAGATTTTAAGTTTGAAATTATTTTTATTACATAAATTTAAATAAAAATTATAAATATAATTATTCTAAAATAATTAAAATTTTAATAAGACAAATAATTATAAAATTAATTCTAATAAATTTTAAATATTATTTATAATTTAATAAAAAACATAAATAATTAAAATAAATTTCAAACTTAAGTCTAAATTAAAAATTAAAACATTTCAAACTTGATAAAAATTACAAATAATTTGATTAATATTAATAAAGATAAAAATTAAGTTAAAAAATCAATTAAAAAATTTAAAATTTTATTTATTTAAAATTTAGTAATAAAATTAATTTAATTTCAATTTATCCTACTTTCAATGACTTGCTTTTAAATATTATTATTATAATAATTTAAATTAACGAAACTTGAGTCTCTTTCGCTTATGAAAATCCCAACTAATTAAGGGTGAGTGGAATGTATTTTTTCATAGTTTTAATCCTATTCGGATTAGCACAAAAGTCTCTTTTTAGAGGCTTGATGTTGCAAACTTTAAGCACTAGAGCTGAGCTAGCCGAGTTGGTTTCCAAGTCGCGGTGTTGGCATTCCGATCCGAGTTCGAATCCGCTCTGATGCAAAGTGGGGCTAGAAGTTTTGATGTCGGCATTTGGATCCACCTTTTGAGGCACCTTTCGTGGGTGCATTTTGTGGCACGTTATGCGGCACCTTTTGTGGGCGCATAGGGCGGGCGCATTTTGTGGGCACATGTTGACTTGCGAGTTCCTCATTGGTTAGCGCTATTTGCGTCGGATTATGGTCTGTGGCGTCAAATGGGTATCATTCCATTGGCTGGCTGTTTGCGATCCGTGGATGCTATTGGGTACTGTTTGATTGGTTGTGCAAGTGTGCTCGTTTCCTATAAGATAGGTTCTGAGCCGGGTGTGCAAAGGATGGCCAAGTTGTCTTGCATTGGCTAGAGATCTGTATAGTGTGATTCTGTACAATTCCGAGTTGGCTTGTAAATTGAGTAGGGATTATTTGATTTATGTATAGCGCTGGAAACCCGAGACCTGCGTGTCTGAATTGGGTTTGTACATTGGTGTTGTTGCATTGCTGCATTGTAATGTAATTGAATTGGATCTTGCATTGGTGCTCGAGTTGAGCTGGGTTTTGGTGCATTATGCGTGAAGAACTCTTGTGGGTTTAGAGAGCAGACCCTTTGTCCCGTGGGAATCAATGTGAGTGTATTCATAGCTTAGACATTGTCGGCTGAGTCCGATCTGAGTTGGTTTTGCTTTGTTCATTCTGTACAGTTGCTGTAATTTGAATAAACTAGAAAAGATTTTGTCCCAATTCTTGGTGTGTTGAATTTGAATGCAATTCTGTAAGTAGTTTCTTTATGAGCTCGAATGTATGCATCGTATTTCCGTGTATTCCGTGTTCCGCATTAATCTTGTGAGCAGGCATAGTCTGTAATGTGAGCTCGTCGGGACTCCTCGAGCCGATTGAGATCGCATAGGCAGTGCCGCGAGGGCTTATCTGGTGGCCCCTCGACAGTTGGTATCAGAGCCCAAGAATTGCTACTATGTTGGTGCGAGCTCAAGGGTTTCGCCATGGCTGATGCTAGCGAGCATGCCTCTGCATCAGACCATGGAGACGATGCGTTTGATGGTGTGTGCACAACTAGAGGTTGGCATAGATCACGAACTCAGCATTCCGTCAAGCAGCTCAAATCAAGGGTTATGGCTCTTGAAAATATTGAGGCCGAGTTTCGGATCGAAGTTCTGACAGAAGATGCACGAATAGCTCGAGAAGAAAGAAAACGGATCAGTGATGACCTGAATGTAGTGAAAGCGGCGATAGCTCAATCTAGGCGAAGCAAGGTGTCGAAGCTTCGTGATCCCGAGACGTATGATGGCCAGCGAGATGATAAGCTCTTGGAAAACTTCTTTTGGGATATGGACGAGTATCTGTCCAACATCCCCAATCTGAATGAGGAGGGCAAAATCAAATCGGCTGCAACTTTTCTCACGGGAAGTGCCAAGCTATGGTGGCGATCCCGAGCTGAGGATATCAAGGATGGATGTCCTGTTGCAGAAGTCACTACGTGGGACGAGTTCAAAGAAGTGTTGTGGGAGAAATTCCACCTGGGAAATTTGGCATGGCTGAGCCGAACCCGATTGATGGAGCTGCAACATTCTGGAAAAATCCGTGACTACATAAAATCCTTCTCGGCGCTCATGATCGAGATCAAGGATATGAGCGAGATGGATCGGTTGTTCTTCTTCATGAAGGGGTTACAACCGTGGGCACAAGCAGACTTGAGGCGACAGAACGTGCAGACCTTGGCTACTGCAATCGCCGCCGCTGATAGACTCTTGGACTTCAAAGGTGAGTCCACCAAACCCCCGAGCAAGAATTCTGGAACTCAATCGAAAAACAAGAACCAATAGCGCACTGACAAAGGTAAGGGGTCTAACCAACCTTCGTCAAATAAGCCTAACTTTAAGAAATCTAGTCAGGGCAGTAAGGATGTCAATTCGACAGTGGCTCGTAGGAAAGCGAAAACCTGCTTTGTCTGTGGTAAGCCCGACCACTGGGTGCGGGATTGCCCAGAAAAGAAGAGCCTGAATGTTGCGAAGACTAGATCAGATAAGGGAGAAGTGCATGAGATGGGTGCAATGCAGTTGCTACTGGCACTGCAGAACGATGAGGGTTTCGCCTCGACTGGACCGTGTCCAGATCACGAGCTATGCTTTGTGGAGATTTTCTTTGGGGCAAAGAAGGTGGTCGCTATGGTGGATATCAGCGCGAGTCACAATTACATCTCGCACAAGAAAGCAAAGAGCTGCGGTATGACTATTCAAGAGGTGAGCTCATCTTTCAAAGCTATTAATTTAGCAGCTCAAAAATGCATTGGAAATGTAAAGGATGTAAATATGCGAGTCGGCTCGTGGCAGGGCTCGACGAATCTGGTGGCAATTCAGATGGAAGACTTCGAGTTGATACTGGGCCAAGAATTTCTGAAGAAGGCAAAGGCTGTGGTGATTCCTCACCTCAGATGTCTGTTGTTCTTGGATGCTCATCATCTGGGTATGGTGAAAACAGTGAAGTCCTCTGCTACTTCAAAGGCTTTATCTGCTCTCAGCTTCGGCCAAGTTGTGCGCAAGGATGGATACTTTGCTTACTTGGCTGCATTGATAGGTGACTGGGATGAAGACGAGAGTTCGAATCCCACGGATCCCGGAATGGTGGCCAAAGTGTTGGTTGAGTACTCTGATGTTATGCCTGACAAGTTTCCTGCTGAGTTGCTGCCCCGAAGAGGTGTCGATCATCGAATTGAGCTGGAAGCTGGAGCTAGACCGCCGACCCGACCCCCATACTGACTCTCAGGACCAGAGATGGCTGAGTTGAAGAAGCAGCTCACTGAGCTGGTTGAAGCCGGATATATTCGGCCCTCCCATTCCCCATATGCATCTCCAACTCTCTTTCAGAGGAACATGGGAGTCTTAGACTGTGCGTGGATTATCGAGCTCTAAACAAGCTCACAATAAAGAACAAATACCCGCTCCCCCTGATTGCAGATTGTTTTGACCGTCTAACCGGGGCGAGCTACTTCACCAAGTTGGATCTGAAGTAGGGGTACTATCAAGTGAGAATCGCTGTTGGCGATGAAGAAAAGATGGCGATTACGACCAGGTATGGCTCGTATGAATTTCTGGTAATGTCGTTTGGGCTCTGTAATGCCCCAGCCACATTCTGCACATTAATGAATGATGTATTCCGATCGTTGCTAGATAAGTGCGTAGTTGTATATTTAGATGATATACTAATCTATAGCAAGAGCTTAGAAGAGCATCGCGAACACTTGGCTGAGGTGTTCCGGTTGCTGCGGGAGAATAATCTCTTTGTGAAGAAAGAGAAGTGCTCCTTGGCCCAGTCAGAAGTCCAATTTCTGGGACATGTGATCGGTGGAGGTTACATTAGGCCTGACCTTGAGAAGCTTCAGGCGATTCGAGAATGGGAACCATTGCAGTCAGTGCATGAAGTCAGGTAGTTTCTTGGTCTGGCGAACTATTATAGGAAGTTTGTGCCAGGGTATTCTAAGATTGTTGCTCCCCTGATGGACTTGTTAAAGAAAGATCGAGCTTGGAAATGGACCGAGAAACAAGTAAAGGCATTCGACGAGCTGAAGGATAAGCTGTGTTCTGAGCCTGTGTTGGCTTTCCCAGACTTTGGCAAAACTTTTGAAGTTCAGACCGATGCCTTGGATTTTGCAGTAGGTGGTGTACTGATGCAGGAAGGACACCCGGTTGCATTTGAGTCTCGAAAGCTCAATGAAAGAGAGCGACGTTATCCGGCCCATGAGAAGGAAATGATAGGGATTGTTCATTGCTCGCGGGTTTGGAGGCACTATTTGCTGGGAGTGCCGTTTACTATCAAAACGGATAACATCAGCTTGACTTACTTTAAGACTCAAGCTAAGATTACTCCGAAGCAGGCGAGATGGCAGGAGTTCCTTGTCGAGTTTGATATGGATCTGATCCATACACTAGGAAAGCAAAACGTGGTAGCCGATGCGTTGAGTAGGAAGGCTCAGTTGGCTGCGATCCAGTTGCAACAGGAGCTAGGTAACTCGGAGAGCAGAGTCAGATTATCAGAGGAGGTTCTCGAGAAGATCAAAGAGGGACTCGAGATGGACTCCCAGGCGTATCAACTAGTGAACCAGGTAAAGATGGGAACGAAGATATTGATGTCTACCAGTTATCATCCGCAGACGGATGGGCAGACAGAGCGAATCAATGCAGTCCTTGAGGATTATCTGAGGCATTATATCAGTTCAGATCAGATGAACTGGTCGAGTTTGTTGTACATAGCCCAGTTCAGCTACAACTTGCAAAAGTCGGGATCAAGTCAGTTTTCTCCTTTTTAGTTGGCTACAGGACAGTAGCCATTGACCCTGCACATGGTGCTGAGTGCATACCAAGGAGCTGGTAACACGGATGCAAGTGATTACTTGAAGGAGTTTAATGAAAGGGTGGACCTTGCAAGGTACTACCTAACCAAGGCAAGCGACCGAATGAAGAAGGGTGTTGATACCATGCGAAGGGAAGTTGAGTTCTAGGTGGGCGACACGGTGTTGTTGCGCATGGATCCTCAACAATTCAGGCCGCAGAAAGGTATTAGCCATGCGCTGCTCCGCTGGTATGATGGACCATTCAGTGTCATCGGGCGAGTTGGCAAGGTGGCGTATGAGCTGAAATTGCCCTTGCATATGAAGGTGCATCCGGTATTCCATGTGAGTCAGTTGAGACCCCATCATGCCGATGAGGATGATCTCCTGCGTAATGTTCTGACCTGGGGTCCTGCCAATGTTGTTGACAGAGCTGAGCATGAGGTGGATGAGATCATTGACATGAGAGAGCGGGGAATTGGCCGACATAGGTTGCAAGAGTTCCTTGTGGTTTGGAAGAACAAGCCGCGCACAGATGCTACCTGGGAGTGAGGCGAAGCATTGTGGCAGGCGGAAGAGAAAGTGGTAGAGTTCCTGGCAAGGTGCTCTGCCCCGCCAAAGAGTTAAGTTGTGCAGCGGGTGCTCCCGCATGGCCGTGGCGGTCGTGCTGGCGTCGCCTAATTTGAGTGGGGGAGAATGTTGCGAACTTTAAGCGCTAGAGCTGAGCTAGCCGAGTTGGTTTCCAAGTCGCGGTGTTGGCATTCCGATCCGAGTTCGAATCCGTTCCGATGCAAAGTGGGGCTGGAAGTTTTGATGTCGGCATTTGGATCCGCCTTTTGAGGCACCTTTCATGGGCGCATTTTGTGGCATGTTATGCAACACCTTTTGTGGGCACATAGGGTGGGCGCATTTTGTGGGTGTGCGTTTACTTGCGAGTTCCTCATTGGTTAGCTCTATTTGCGTCAGATTATGATCTGTGGCGTCAAATGGGTATCATTCCATTTGTTGGCTGTTTGCGATCTGTGGATGCTATTGGGTACTGTTTGATTGGCTGCACAAGTGTGCTCGTTTTCTATAAGATAGGTTCTGAGCTGGGCGCGCAAAGGATGGCCAAGTTGTCTTGCATTGGCTAGAGATCTGTATAGTTTGATTCTGTACAATTCCGAGTTGGCTTGTAAATTGAGTAGGAATTATTTGATTTATGTATAGCGCTGGAAACCCGAGACCTGCGTGTCTGAATTGGGTTTGTACATTGGTACTGTTGCATTGCTGCATTGTAACGTAATTGAATTGGATCTTGCATTGGTGCTTGACGCGAGCTGGGTTTTGGTGCATTCTGCGTGAAGAACTCTTGTGGGTTTAGAGAGCAGACCTTTTGTCCTGTGGGAATCAATGTGAGTGTATTCATAGCTCAGACATTGTCGGTTGAGTCCGATCTGAGTTGGTTTTGCTTTGTTCATTCTGTATAGTTGCTGTAATTTGAATAAACTAGAAAAGCTTTTGTCCCAATTCTTGGTGCGTTGAATTTGAATGCAATTCTGTAAGTAGTTTCTTTATGAGCTCGAATGTATGCATCGTATTTCCGTGTTTTCCGTGTTCCGCATTAATCTTGTGAGCAGGCGTAGTTTGTAATGTGAGCTCGTAGGGACTCCTCGAGCCGATTGAGATCGCACAGGGAGTGCCGCGAGGGCTTATCTGGTGGCCCCTCGACACTTGATGGCGGAGGCCAGGGGAGCATGCTACGGACGGCAGGCTGTGTACTTCGTCTGACAGACATTAGAGCAGGTCGTGGGTGTCTCTGTACTTGATGTAGGATGGGCATAGCATGGCAGCCCATCCCATGGACATTTGATTTTGTAGGCTGCGTAGCCTGCTCCTCTTTTCATTGCTTTCTTTGCTTTTCGCAGCATTAGACGTTACTTCCGTTTTCCACAGGCTTTCTTCTACAAAGTGGCTCCATTTCTCACGTTATTCTGCGTTTCCTCCACACCCGGTTTCATAGCAAGTAGCAACTATTCAATCTTACGCATTCGATAATTTATTGCCTTCGTTACCCGCATATTTCCCCTATTCACAATTACTTAGCCCTTCACCTTACCAAATCGAAGCCTGCTTTCATTGCTTTTACTCTTTCTTTCTTTCATCGGCATTCACTGCAACCCAGTTCGATGGGGTCTATTTTTTCTACCACCGCAGGTAAAAGGAAGAATGAGGTTATGGGGACTTCTGATGAAATTCCGCCATCTAGCTAGTTCCATGGGGTCTACTTTTTCTACCGCCGCAGGTAAAAGGAAGAATGAGATTATGGGAGCTTTTGGAGAAATCGCGCCATCTGCATCTAGTTGACTCAAAAGTCATGAGAAAACCGTTCTACGATGTATTTATTAATCATTATGGACCAAACGTCAATCACACCGCTCGCGCTCTCTATGACATGCTTACTGGTATGGGAATCTCAGTTTTTCTGGATTCACAAGAGTTGGAATAGATTTCTTGGCCCAAACAATAGAAGCAGCAACGTCCACCGCTTTGGTTCATATAGCTATTTTTTCAAAGAGCTATGCAGAATCACCATGGTGTTTGGCGGAGCTAACATTTATGCTTAAATCTGGTGCCAAAATTATTCCTATCTACTATGATGTAGATCCTAGTGATCTCAGATGGATAGATAAAGGGAAAGGAATGTATGTACAGGCCTTTAAGAAGCATGAGCAGAAGGGTAGATACACCCTGGAACAACTTCAGGAGTGGAAGAGAGCACTCTATAGCATCTCATTTTACAATGGCCAAATCATTAAAACTAATGAGTAAGTACCACACAATCGGCCTCTTTATATTACAGAAAATGCATCCTTTCTTTCATCTATGTATTTGATTTTGGCATAATCATCTGATAGTTTTTTTATTTTTCAATGTTTTCAAAATTTCAGGGCATTCATTCTTTCATCTATGTATGCTTTTGGCATAATCACCTGATAGTTTTTTAATTTTTCAATGTTTTCACCTTTGCAAGGCATTCTTTCTTTCATCTATGTATATGTATTTGATTTTGGCATAATCACCTGATAGTTTTTTAAGTTTTCAATGTATTCACCTTTTCAGAGCATTCTTCTTTCTTTCATCGATGTATTTGATTTTGGCATAATCACCTGATAGTTTTTTTATTTTTCAATGTTTTACCTTTTCAGGGATGAGATGAGGCTGCTGAAGAATACTGAGTTGTGTTTTGAAAGAAAGAAATAAAAATGTTGCATTAGTGGTTGCAAAACATCCAGTTGGTTTGGAAGAAATAGTGGAAGACTTTAAGGTGAATACTCTCCGATCTGCCCATGGTAATCAGGATGTACAAATAGTAGGGATTTGGGGCATGGCTGGTTCCGGAAAAACCACCCTTGCAAAAGAGTTATACAATCAAATATCTTCTTCAATGGAAAGGTCTAGTTTTGTGTTTGATGTTCGAGATGCTGCAACCAAAGCTTTGTTGCATGAGAAGCAGAAAAAACTCTTAAATGGCATTGGTGGCCAAAGTTTAGCATTTGACAATATTGAGGAAGGTAGGAAAAATCTTTCAAGGGGTTTGAGATCTGTTAGAGTATTGATTGTTCTTGATGATGTGGATGATATGGAACAACTGGATGCTTTGTTGCCCACAAAAGACAGCCTTGAAAAGGGTAGTCTCATCATCGTTACCACACGGGTATATGACATCCTTAAATCTTGGGGCATCTCTTCCATATATAAAATGAGACTATTGAACCCATTGCAAGCAAAACAGCTATTCTTAATGCAGAGGTGGGGTGGAGATCAAATTCAAATGACAAATACAAGATGATAAACCCAAAATCCAAAGAAAAGTCAAAAGAACTTCACAAATCTACTTGTTAGG
This sequence comes from Sequoia sempervirens, assembly GCA_007258455.2. Taxonomy (NCBI): domain Eukaryota; kingdom Viridiplantae; phylum Streptophyta; class Pinopsida; order Cupressales; family Cupressaceae; genus Sequoia; species Sequoia sempervirens. Next base: position 429,715,661 of record VDFB02193867.1, read on the forward strand.
TACATTCTTTCTACAAGTAGTGCCAAACAAATTCAAGGGACTTTTCACCCAACTCTCCCAAAAGACCTGTCAATTAAATGATGGATTTAGACACCCATTAAGGACTTACACAACACACTTCAAGATTAATTCTAACTCCTTTGGACCAGTTTAGACTTTCAATACACTCACCATGGGAAAATCAAGGAAAATAGGTCAATTTAACAAAGGAAGTACCCTTCAAAGTTATCCAATCACCTTGCAACATTGGGGCAGAAAATTAAAATGTATTCAAACTCCCAAAAACACAATTTTCATCAGGGAAACTTGCTCTAACTAACCAAACCACAAAAACCTCATTTTAAGCCAATTTGAGGAGGGTTTAATGAAAATATGGGTTCCAAGACTTATCATAACATTCCAGTGCCTCAGACCTTCATAAAATGACCTTTAAAAACTCAAAAAACTATCACATATATAGTTCCAATCATATTTTTCCAAAACCTTACTTTAATTCCTCAATTTCACATGGAAAACTCATGAAAACACCCTACGGCATCACCCTAAAACCATAAAAATTGGATTTTCTGCCTCCCAAACTATTGGTACATATAAAATACCATGAAACAAGTCATTCCACCAAGTTACAGGGCTGGACAGCAGGTGGAATGGCTATAACATCACTTTTACACCAATCAAACCCTCAAATTAGTTAGAAACAGGCAGTCCCAGAAAAATGAAGAGATCTCCCTCAAAAATCAATATTAGAACCTCTAATTGGATTATAATGAAAGCTATTTCATGCTCCTACAAGATGATATAAGTCTCAGAGCATGTGGTGGTGGTACAAATCCGCACAATGCTTGCAAAGTTCAGGAAAATAGGAAAAACATGGGGTTTGAGACCACCCGGTAGTAAAATGGGGGTATCTCACTCGATTCTCAATGAAATAACACCATTCCAATGCCAAAAGAAAGGTTATTCAATTATCTATCCAACCATTATAGGCTTGGAGTGTGTAAAAATATGTACAGGATGTACAATGCATGGGATCAACAATTTCTTAATGGAAAACACAAAAAACAACAAACTTCTTATTAGAAACTCATTCCAAACTTCTTCAACAACCTCCCCTTTGAGATATTACAACAATATATCATGCTACCACCTTCAAACTACCTCTTGGGGTGTTCAACTACCATAACCACCCTTTAATTAGATTCTAAGATGACAATTTTGCCAATTTTGCTCTTAATCACTATCCCATTACAACTTGATCAACTTGATTTTGCAAATACCACCTAACTGACCTATTAAGCCCTCCAATACATTGAAAATGGTTATTGAGACCTTATTTAATATGGAATAAGACCCTACTCCCCATATCCCTTAAAACTCATGATTTCACATGGCTTTTGCATTATGAATCAAACTGACAAATTCAATTAAATGATTCAAAACCCTTTCAAATTACATTATGACTGGTCCTTTAGACCTTATTAAGCATAAATGAACAAAAGACACACCTAGGTATCAACTTAGACTTCATAAGGTGTAGGTGCTCCTACACCATACACCCCCCCATAAAAAGGACTCTTGCCCCAAGAGTGGAAACTTGTTCTTGGCCTTAGACCTGCAGACAAACAAACATTATAATCATATAAACCTGCTCTCTTCCTTGCTCCACCCATACATGGATAGCTCCTTGCCATTCCTTGCACATTTTTCCTTACTAGCTCTGTGATTAGACTTGCATGCCTCTGCTTAATTTGTTCTTTTTGTAATGCCCCTAGACCTGCCATGTCACCATCCTCTTGTACCCCTGCACTAACAACTTTATCCTCTTTTGCATTACCAAATTTCACTTGTCTTGCAACAACCTTCATAGTAATGGGACGCACCATGGTCCCAACAACAATTTCACCCTGTCCTTCATACTCCTTTGCACACTTAGCACTTACCTTGATCAAATCAGTCTTAGGCTTGAGTTCTCTCTCTACCCCTTGCAAAAACAAACTCCCTACTATCTTAACATCATTTTTAGGTGCCTTCCCCGCTGTCACAACACCACCAATATGCTCTAAACCTGCAACCATATCAGACTTACTGTCCTCAGGCCTTAAAGGCTTCTTCTTTCCAAACAACACTACCTTAGACTTACCCTTATCCCTTACACTTGTTTTCAAGGGAAGTGTTGTGACCTAATTCACACCTCAGTGCCCCATTGCAAATGGGGACCCTAATAGTTTGCCTTTTTTAGGGTTTGGTTGTTGTGTCTCAGTTTTGTCTGGTCTCCGTTTGGGGGTTTTGGGTTTAAGTTTTGAATGGTCATCCGAGTCAAGTAAAGGAATTTGAGCCTGGATCATTGTGCTTAGGAGGCTCGAGGGACAAAGATTGACTATCATTTTGGTCAATTCTGACACCTCCTACTTTTTAAGGTCTTCACTTTGGCCCCCTATTTTTTAGGACCTACTTTTTTGGCACTTTTGAGCAATTCTGAGATCCCTATTTTTTAGGGGCTATTTTTAGAAAGTTGCTATTTTGGGAAAAGTTTCCATTTTTGTCAGATTTTCTATATTTGGAAGGGGCCCGAATTTCGAAAATCCACTCCAAAAAGTCAACAGATCTCTTAGAAAATCAATTTGAAAATTTTATGAATTCATGGTGAAAATTAGAAAAATGTTAGAAATCTAGAAAAATCAGTCCAAAAAATCACAGAAAATAGTGATAAATCTGGAAAATCCATGGAGAAATCTGGAAAATTCATGAAAATCTGAGAGGTCATGGTGAATTTTCCTAAGTGTGGGGTCCAACCAACATGGAGAAAGAAGAAGTTAATGTTAAAAGAGCTTTAGCTAGAAGAAACAATGGCATGGAGGAAATCACAAAAAATAGTGAAAAATCTGGAAAATCCATGGAGAAATCTACAAAATTCATGAAAATCTGAGAGGTCATGGTGAATTTGCCTAAGTGTGGGGTCCAACTAGCATGGAGAAAAAAGAAGTTAATGTCAAAAGAGCTTCAGCCAGAACAAACAATGGCATGGAGGAGTATGAAGTCCGCCCAGCAATGGCACAAGATCATGCCAAGTCCACCCTTAGCCAAAATGTTGGATGGCTTGAAGTTGAGGTAAGTTCGCCCTTGGATGGCATGGCTGAAGGTGAAGTCCACCCAGCCTTGGACAAGTGAAGATGGCATAAACTATAGTAAATTCTACTCCAAGATGGCAAGGAAATGAGTGAAGTCCGCCCAGCATAAAAGACAATGGCCTGATAATGAGTGAAGTCCACCCTTGGAAGTAAAAAGTGGCATCAGACTATGTGAAGTCCGCCCAACTCACAAAAAGAATAGCATAGGAAAAAGCAAAGTCTGCCTTTGAATGGCAAGACATAGTGCAAAGTCCGCCCTTGGACAATGGCATGAGTTGGTATGAAGTCCGCCCTTGAGTGGCTTGAAGTTGAGGCAAGTCCGCCCTTGTAAAGTGGAGAGAGACAAGGTAAAGTCCGCCTAGAGCAAAGTGACATGGCACAAACACATGCAAAGTCCACCCCATTTTAAATGGCATGAAGTAAGGGAAAGTTCGCCATAAGGAGTGAGAGAAAATTAAAATTTTGCCTAAGTGTAGACTTTGGAAAATTGAAAATGTATTCTTGGCACTTTAGAAATTCGCCATACTTGGAGAGAATAAGAAATATTTTTCTAAGTCTAAACATTTATATATCTAGAAAATTTCGCTAATGATTTAGGAAGATGGAAATAAATTTTGCAAAATGACTTAGGAAGATGGAAAGAAAATTATGGCAAAATAAGATTTGATGGAAAGAAAATTATGGAAAAATAAGATTGGATGTAACGAAAATTATGGCGAAATAAAATTGGAAGATAAAAATTATGGCAAAATAAAATTGGAAAGAAGAAAAAATTCGCCTAAGGCAATGGCAAGAAAATTTTGAAAATAAAATTTTCCTTAGATAGAAAATAAATGCCATAAAATGAACAGGTTGAAAATGACACATAAAATAATTATTTTTAATTATTTTAATTTTTTATTTTTCAAAACCCCAAAGAGATAAGCTTTGAAAAATCAAAATTAGAAAGGACAAAGAGAACTTCACTGAACTGGCGCCTAACTTAGAAACTTTCCTAGAGACTATCGTTGAAGATAAAAATTGCCATTTAGAAGCTGAGTACAAGCCAAGTTCAAACTCAATTTGATGGAAACAATTGAAATTTGCTAAATGGGTCGATTTTCTCATCTTTAAAATTGAATTCACTTCTCATTTTTTACAATCATTCGATTTTCGACAGAAAAGTGTGAGAAGAAAGTTTGTCTAAGGCACGAAAGTTGAGAAAGGTTTGAAGCAAAGTGAAAGAAGCAAATTTGTACCAGCTGGCACTATGACCATGACTATTTCATTTGTCCAGAAGAGCCAGGTAGATCAATTTTCTCCACTTCATTCTAGCATGAGAAAGTTCATTAATTCTTCCATTTCTAGCATAATTCTTCACAAAGTTTGATTTGACAACTAGCTGGAATACTTTTCGAGTAATCTAAATTCTAAATTTTAAATATTCTCTTTGCTTCTTCTTGCAGATTTATTTTCGAGAAGATAAAAATGAAGTTTGCCAGTAAGGGTGCACAGCTGCAGTCAAAGATTAAATCCAAATGGGAGCATATTGTGGACACCAACCTTGGCCATGTTGACTTCGATGATTTCAAGGAAAGAATGTATGGAAGTGATGGACGTTTGCCTATGCCAATTACAAGGAGAATGATGCGCAACAGAATTGTTCATGCAGCTATATTTCCACCAGCAAAAGAGTGTCCATAACTTATGGTTGAATGTGCATTGCATTATAATACATGGGAGAGACAGATAGAAGCTCCTGATGGAAGAGTTCTTGCATACTTGTCTGAACCAGCCATTCAAAAAACTTTTGGAATTCTAGTTTACAACCAGACATCTTATCAAACCAAAGAAAATAAACTCAAACTTTACAAAAATTAGCAAGACCTTTGTGCATCAAATATAAACAAGACTTGGTTACTGAAGCCTAAACCTACTATAGGGAAGATGCCGAAAAAGTTGGCCATAATACATTTCAAAGAAGAATATGACGTTATCGTCTTGCTGCTGAATATAATAGTAGGCAATCCTCAGGGTGCACCTTTCAAAAATTGGATGTATTATTTCATTGAAGAAATAATTTTAGGAGTGAAGATATTTAACTGGTCCAAAATGATCAGTGATAGCCTCCATGAGCAGTTGGTCAACTTGGAGGAAACCAAGACCTTTCATATGAGCTCTTATGTAGTATACCTGCTTGCAAGGACTTACAAATATTTTGGCCTGGTTTGCAAGGGTGTAGTTGGCAATGGCGAAGGACAGTTCAAGGCTTATGATTGTTATCCGCAGTTGTAGCTGAAAAAGAAGACACACAGTTTCAGGCAAGCACATGATGCCTTATGTATATCACTCGACTTCTCCAAGGCAGAGAACATCAAAGACTCTCCCGTGAGGCCAAGAGTTTGATCGGTCGATATGGATCCTGGTTCATCCAGTATCCCAAGTTTACTTACATCAGGATTCAAGGATTCTCAAGACGTCCTTATAGACTGCCCATTTATTCGACCAACAAAATGGTTTTGTTGGAAGTTCTAAGGCAATTGGAGACATAGCAGAATATCCAAAGGCCAAAATAGAAAGCAGCTGTCACTTTTCCATTTTTCATTGGCACTATGGAAGAATCATGTCAAACGGTGCAAGCAGTAGAGAGTGCTCGACTGGAGATACATCAATATCCATTCATATCATACAAGTCGAGGAATGACTTTGATCCACTCCATCACATTGGAACTGTGGACAAAGAGAAATACAAGCACTAGATAGACTTAGAATATTTTTGGGCCAATGCAGCTGATGAGTATGATGTGAGGAAGAGGCTATGGTCAAGATTGCCAGTAAGTATGATAAGGGCAACATAAATTTTCAAGGTACCTGATCAATTGGAGGATGATAGAGTATATTTGTAGCCACGCTTCAATGAAAGCGAGCCACTTCCTCCTATGAGATGGTCTGACCGTGAGATGGGTGACCTGGCGACATTAATGCGACCTATATTCAAATATTCTCAATGGTGGATAGACCAAAAAGTGCAAGTTTTGTGGTGGAGAAATGTGCAATTCACATATGAATTGATGGACTATAGAGAGTCATGTTTCTCAAATACCGGAGCATCTCGTGCAGATGGAGCAACAAATGCCGCCAACTTGAGAAAGAGAAAAGAGGTTGATGACCTCACAAAGCAGGACAAGAATAAAATAATTGATGAAGGGTCCTCTCGAAAGAAGCACAAATCCAAACCTCTTCAGTTGGCCACTTCTAGAAATATAGGTGAAATATTAGCCATGGATGAAGAGTCTTGGGAACATGTCATAATTCCTTCTCCAGTTAGAGATGTAGAGCCAGTACAATCAGAAGATGATGATTAGCCTTCTCCTACCGGCATGAAAATTATGGAATCAGACAATGACATAGATACTATGATGGAGAATTTGAAAAGGGAATGATTTCCACCCTCAAAGGAATCCAGGAAGACCCATCTACGCAATAAATTTTGGATGTGCCAAAAATCCAAGACGTGCAAGAAATTCAGGATATATAGGATGTCCAGGATCAACAAGAAGATGGAATTGAATAGTCAACCATCCCAGATTGGCTAAAAGAAAGATTAAAAAGAAAGGCGCCAGTAGAGGTTCCTGAAGAAGATGATGCCATAGATTTCTTGGCTAGGCAAGAGCAAACTGCCACAAGGAAGAAATCCAAGAAATTTTTTGCCATACAAAGGGATGAAGCTGGCAATCGCACAGTGCAAGTAGCAGTGCCTACAATCGATAAATTCCAAGATGAAATTGCTCTAAATAAATATGCCATCACCATCATTGATATGGGTCCGACGACAAAAGGGCAGGAAGTTGAGGACTTGGACAATTCTATTGCCACCATCAAGTCTAGGCTGGAAAGGGAAGTGGCAAAGAAAAGAGAATATAAAAGAGAGATTGAGCGTTTGAAAGAATATATCCAGCTCTTGACTAGGCCACTCAATCAGGGTGACCAAGCAACACTTCCACCTCCAAATTCTTCACAAGAATTGGTTGAAAATTTTGAAGAAGAATTGATAACAGCCAGAGAAGCTAAGGACTGGATGGCTGGAAAGAAAGATGAGGCAATGGAATTCACGAAGAATCTGCATATGTGTATGAACAAACTTCCTTCCTATTTTCATGAGTTTTAGACTTAGTAGAAGTGTGGGATGGCCTCCAAGATATTCAAAATAAAATTATCCCATGTCTTCGAGAGCTAAAGGGGATTCTGAAGGAGAGATTGATTGATGACAGGATTATTGAAGCTGAAGCTCCATATGATTTTAATGGCTGGTATTACGCTCTGATTTCATGAGGAGAAGTCCTAGAAAGGGTGAAGCAAGATGGCGCCAAAGTTGAAGAACAGGCAAAGGAGATTCAGAGTAAAATTTACCAGATGGCTGCAGATATGCTCGACAAAGATATTTTCAAAAAGAAACACTTGCAGCCACAAAATTTAAAAGAACAAGTTCAAAGAATTTTCTCCACCACCTCTGGGCCAATCATGACAGAAAATTTCACCAAGGAATTCCACTTCATGACCATCAGAGAGGCTTTCTTGCTGCATGAGCTAAAATGGACGATCACTTTTGTAGAATGTGCTAAAAGTTTGGACTTGCTGGAATACAACGTCAATGCGCTTCCGGACATTGCCATGGAAGAAGTCAACTGGATCGTGTCAAAGTTCATTGAACGTGATGCTTTGTAGGTGGATAAGGATGCAACTCCAGATGCCTGAAGTTATCTCCAGTTAACTGATGGATCTTTAGGAAACCCTAATTAGGGTTTAGTTATGTTGAATCTGGGCAATTCATTGTAATCCAGGAATGCTATATAAACCCCCCTTCTCTCTCATTTAAGAGGAGATGAGATCAAATAGGAGAAAATTAGAAGAAGAGTAGATATCAAGAGAATTAGAGATTAGATTATAGAGAATAAGAGAGAGAGTTTTATGATATTGTTGCAAAAGACTATTTTGATAATAAAGTTCATCATGCATGAGGTGCTTTGAATCCTTTGATTGTCAAATGGTTGCATGGTTACATACTTCTCTTCCTCGTCTAATAGATTTGAATTAGAATTTTGTTTAAGTATATGTTAAAGAGAATGATAGATTGATAGCGAAGGTTAGCGAAACTTAGCTCATACTTTCTTTGAGTGGATGCTTTTCATTCAATGTGTAAAGTTAGATTGAGCTTTATCGTGGATGCTTTAACGTTTACTTTGAATAATGTTGTTCTATTGATGGTATTGTTCGTGGTGAAGAAATTTTAAGCACAAATCCTGGAAGACTGCACTTGCCTTGTGTAGTTGTCGTTTAGCGTGGCAAAGCAAAGTACTATTTATTTGGTTTCACTCAATCTTTGTCGTCTCTTGATTTCATAGGACTAGCATAGGATTCCTAAACCCTTGCTCTTTGTTTTCATTTTTTATTTATCTAAAGTCAGAAAATTCCAAAATAATACTGCACTCGCGTCTTTGCTTTTCTGAATAACTTGCAAAAGTAAATCCCTATTGTGCCCCTAGCAAATCACATCAAACTGCAAAGCTTATCCACACTCATCTTAAACACTGGAATTACCGTATGATCTTACTTGCAGTCTTAGCATATGAGGTAGTTTTTCAAGAGGGGATATAGTATCTTTGACACTTTATTCTAGAATGTTTGTCACGTCATAAAACACGCATCAACAAGAAGCAACTTAAAAGTTTTTTCCTCCTTCTTGATGGTGTATGTGTTCTCCCAGCCATCATATATAGACCTCCTATCAAATTGCCAAGGCCTCCCTAAGAGCACATGACAACAATCCATTGGAAAAATATCACATAGAACCCTATCCTTATACTCTCCAATCTGAAAATCAACATATTCTTGCTCTTTTACCACCAAAGTTTGATTATCATTGACCCAAGAAACTCTATAAGGCAATTCATGAGGTAACTTTTCCAAACTCAACTTATCCACCATCTCCCGATGATCCGATGGATATTTTTAGTGAAATTTGAAGTGTCTCATTTCTCTCCAGACTCAACACCATCAGAAAGAGCTCAACGTCCTGATTCCAACACAACTTGAACGGAGCGAAAAAGAGTCCATTTGTGCAAGTTATGGCCAGTCAAACCTTGGGTCAAACTAGGATCAGGGGGTCCAGGAAGTGAAAAAAATGACGTCATCAAAAGTTTTCAAATTTAGCGTCATCACGAAGAGCTCATTACAATCTTTCCAATGCAACTCATTTCGTCGAAATCCGACATCGTAGGTGCAAGATATCGTCAGTCAAAGATCGTGCTATGAAGGGTTGACTTTCCTCGTACGGATGCTGACGTCAGCATTCCGTACTATACGGACGGTGAAGTGGATGAACTATAATTTGACATGTGTCATCCTTATCAGCACTGTACGAACAAATCAGAATCTGACATGTGGCAGTCCGTACTCCAGTCAGCAGGCCACATCGTCGGACACGTCAGCATGCCACGTCAGCTCTCCGTCAGCGCATAGTCATTAGCTGAGTCAACGGACACGTCATTGCATAGTCAGCATACAGTTGGCTTCCACGTCATCGCACAGTCAGATTCTAGTCAGCATGTTTAGCGAATTGCATTTCACCACGTGGCACCTCCTCGGCATGCCACGTGGCCTTGGTCACCTCCACCGATGGTTTAGAATTTTCAAGTTTATAACAAAAGTGTAGTTGGTGGATTTGAACCCGCACCCCACTATTGGCAAGTCGTTGGACCAGCCGTTGCGTCAGATGTGGACTACCTAACTAAATATGGAGTCTGGTTGTTTTTGTCATTTGTTCATTGGTTATTTTGAAAGAAAACGAGTCGGCGGGTGTGGAACCCTGAACTGGCCGGTGTCTAAAATATTTAGCCACCAATAAGCCATTGAATGGCTTTGGCATATATGGGGCATCATTTTTATTTGTTGAGTAGCTGAAGCCGAATTCCTTAATTTTTAAAACAAACTCCCTAAAATTTTAAAACAAAAAACAACCTCCCAAACAATGAAGCCCAAAATTGAGAAATGGGAAGGACATAGATTAATTATGGGGATAATTAGGATTATAAAAAAAATCCTAATATATAAATGGGGGTTATTTTAAAGACTTATATGCAAAATTGGGAGATTAAGGATATTTTGTAAATCATTTGGTTATGAGCCAAATTGAGTAAATTTTTTGTATTTAAAGGGGGTGAATGGGTGAGAGAGAGGTAAGTTTGGTACTCATAATTTTCAAGTGAGAATTTTCAGACTTTTCAGATTAGATGACAGGTGATAGGTGTTTTGAAAGAAGAGTTGTAAGGATATTTTTTGAGCCATTTTTTCGTACGATGGAGTATTGTTATGTTGCCGAAGTGCTTGAAGGAAATGGTCTTAGTGCATTGTAACTGATTTCTGGAGATTAATCGGATCGGTCGTACTCTATTGGAGCCGACCTGGAGACGTAGTCACGTTTGTGGCGAACTCCGTAATCAAACTCTGTTTGCATCTTCTCTTTCTCTCACTTTCTTTCATTCTGTTGTTATCACCTTGTCATTTTAATTATTGTAATTATTTCCATTAGTTAATTTTGTTCTAATTAACTTGGACTAATCATTGTAAAAGTTAAGCATTCAATACTGCATATAGTCTAGATCCTATATAGAACAAGTGGTATTAGAGCTCAGTTGACTATTATTGCAGTTGTTTTCTTGAATGCTAACGAGATCCAAGATTCAGAAGAGCGAAGGCAAGCTCGAAGACTTTGATCCTGAGATTGGGAAGTGAAGAACTTTTCCGAAGATGTCTGTGTCTGGGATGGAGGTTCCTGAAGAAATCAGTGAGCAGGAATTTCGAAGAGCATTCCTCGAGATGAAGGCTAAGGTGGACATTCTTTTTCAAGAGAGACAAGAGCGGAAGGAACGTGAAGAAGGTTCATCGAGGAAGATGTTCGTGAAGACAAGAAAGGGAAACATGGAGATGGTGGCAAGCAACCAGATCACCCCTTTTCTTCTTCTCCCTCTTCTCCTTCTTCTCCATCTTCTCCTCATTCTACTTCTTTCAATCCTTTCAAGAGTGGGAATAAGCCTAAAATTAAATTGGATGTAAAATTTGACTTGCCTAAGTATTGTGGTGAACTTAATGCTGAAAAATTGGATGATTGGATTCAGCAAGTTGAAGTCTACTGTAGAGTCCAAAACCTATTAGATGATGTTGATAGGATCCAATTAGCTACTCTTCAATTAGGAGGTACAGCTTTAACCTGGTGGGAGAGTAAGTCTAAGGCAGAAGTTTCACAACATGGTAGAGTCAGTTTAACTTGGACATAATTTATTAATGCTCTTAAAAAGCAATTCTATCCCTTAGGCCATATGCAGCAGTTAATGATGGATTGGAAAATGTTTAGGAAAGGGAAAGGTCAAACTTTTCAAGACTATACCCATGAATTCAGGAAAAGGGCTATTGCTTTCAATGTCCCTTTGTACACCCAGGACACTTTGTTGAAGTACATAGGAGGTCTTCATTCCTACCTTAGGCATTCTATTTTGGTATTGAACCCTTGTAATTTGGATGAAGTGTATGTCCAAGCTACACACTTAGAGTCAAGGGGAAAATGATCTTTTATTGATAAGTTTGATAATGATGTAAAGAAATCTTCTAAGGTTGCAGAGACAGGGAAAGGAAAGAAGACAGCTACAGTTAAGAAGGATGAGAAGCTTTCTTGTTCTCATTGTGACAGGAAGGGTCATGATGAAGAACATTGTTGGTAGTTGCATCCAGAACTGAAGCCTAAGTGGGTTCAGAGACGTAATCAAAAGGAGAAAGGTAAGGAGAAAGCTGCAAATGTTGTTATGGATCTTGGTTTAGATTCAGATGATGAGACTAAGATAACAGCTATGGGTCTAAAAGGTAAAACTCCTATTTCTGGTGTTTCTGTTGCTAGTTGTGCTTCTACTTCTATAGTTAATGATTTCTTTGAAGATAAGAAAAGGAATGAGTTGTTTCATTTAAGGGTTGTTGCTAAGAATAGTAAAATTGATGCACTCATAGATAGTGGTTCTCAAGTTAACTTAATTTCTGAAGATGTTGTAAGAAGCTTGGGATTGAAAACTACACAACATAAGAAACCTTATCCACTAGGCTAGATTTGCGAGAATGATAAGTTGCAAGTAACAAGACAATGCACTTTAAAATTTGCAATCACTAGTAAGTTTGTGGATGAAGTACAATTTGATGTGGTTTGACTAGATATCTGTGGGATAGTTCTGGGTAGCCCTTATCTTTATGATTGGAAAGCAATTTTCTATAGGGAAAAGAATCATTATCACTTGTTTAAAGATGGCATATAGTATATTGTACATTCTCACAAGATTAAGACTGATCGTTCTTTTGCAAACACAGGATAGTTAAAGAGGGTAATTAATGCAAGTAAAGAGTTAACTCTTATGTCTGTCAGTACAGGTGGTTCTAAACTTGAACTTGGAGTAGCTAACCAGGGTCAGATGTTGCAGGATGCACCCACAGTACAGCATGAGGGAATGATGATTGAAAGCATTGATGGTTCCTTGGGTAAAAATGTTCCTATTGTAAAGGATCGATATCTTGTTGATTTATTCTCTTTCATTTCTGCATTATTGTTCAGCTTGATGCTAGTTAATTTTTGTTGGTTAGTGGCTACGACATTTGATGTAGAAGCTTATGGAAGCGATAGAATAATGTTTATGTTCAACAATGTTATTGCAGTCTTCATTATGCTTGTGAGCCAGGTATTCAGATGTACAGAGGATACAGGACAAGTGGGGAGGCCAAGTCCTCACTTAATGTCAGAATAAATGTCACTTTTGGAGGTCCAAAAGGTCTTCAGTGGGGAGGTATGATCCGGTGGATATTTTTAGTGAAATTTGAAGTGTCTCATTTCTCTCCAGAATCAGCACCATCAGAAAGAGCTTGACGTCCTGATTCCAACACAACTCGAACGGAGCGAAAAGGAGTCTGTTTGTGCAAGTTATGGCCAGTCAAACCTTGGGTCAAACTGGGATCAGGGGGCGTCTAGGAAGTGAAAAAATGATGTCATCAAAAGTTATCAAAGTCGGTTTCATTGCGAAGAGCTCGTCACAATCTTTCCAATGCAACTCATTTTGTCAAAATCTGACATCATAGGCGCAAGATATCATTAGTCAAAGATCGTGCTATGAAGGGTTGACTTTTCCCATATGGATGCTGACGTCAGCATTCTGTACTGTACGGACGGTGAAGTGGACGAACCAAAATTTGACACGTTTCATCCTCGTCAGCACTATATGGACGAATCAGAATCTGACACGTGGCAGTCCGTACTCTAGTCAACAGGCCACATCGTCAGACACGTCAGCATGCCACGTCAGCTCTCCGTCAGCGCACAGTCATCAGCTGAGTCAACAGACACGTCATTGCATAGTTAGCATATAGTTGGCTTCCATGTCATCGCATAGTCGGATTCTAGTCAGCATGTTCAGTGAATTGCATTTCACCACGTGGCACCTCCTTGGCATGCCACATGGCCTTGGTCACCTCCACCGATGGTTTAGAATTTTCAAGTTTATAACAAAAGTGTAGTTGGCGGATTTGAACCCGCACCCCACTATTGGCAAGTTTTTGGACCGGTCGTTGTGCCCGACGTGGACTACCTAACTAAATATGGAGTCCAGTTGTTTTTGTCGTTTGTTCGTTGGTTATTTTGAAAGAAAACGAGCCGGTGGGTTTGGAACCCCGAACCGGCCGGGGTCTAAAATATTTAGCCACCAATAAGCCATTGAATGGATTTGGCATATATGGGGCATCGTTTTTATTTGTTGAGTAGCTGAAGCCGAATGCTTTAATTTTTAAAACAAACTCCCTAAAATTTTAAAACAAAAAACAACCTCCCAAACAATGAAGCCTGAAATTGAGAAATGGGAAGGGCTTGGATTAATTATGGGGATAATTAGGATTATTAAAAAAAATCCTAATATATAAATGGGGGTTATTTTAAAGATTTATATGCAAAATTGGGAGATTAAGGATATTTTGTAAATCATTTGGTTATGAGCCAAATTGAGTAAAATTTTTGTATTTAAAGGGGGTGAATGGGCGAGAGAGAGGTAAGTTTGGTACTCATAATTTTCAAGTGAGAATTTTTAGACTTTTCAGATTAGAGAAACAGGTGATAGGTGTTTTGAAAGAAGAGTTGTAAGGAGATTTTTTGAGCCATTTTTTCGTACGACGGAGTATTGTTATGCTGCCGAAGTGCTTGAAGGAAATGGTCTTGGTTCATTGTAACTGATTTCTGGAGATTAATCGGATCGGTCGTACTCTATTGGAGCTGACCCGAAGATGTAGTCACGTTTGTGGTGAACTCCGTAATCAAACTCTGTTTGCATCTTCTCTCTCTTTCTCTCACTTTCTTTCACTCTGTTGTTATCACCTTGTCATTTTAATTATTGTAATTATTTCCATTAGTTAATTTTTTTCTAATTAACTTGGAATAATCATTGTAAAAGTTAAGCATTCAATACTGCATATAGTCTAGATCCTATACAGATCACCTGAGACACTAGATTATCTTGAGAACCAGAATCAATGACAACTTGACACACTTTACCTTTGCTTTTGCATGTAGTTCTGAATAGGCTCCTTCTTTGACTCGAATCTTCCTCCTTGGATGCTTGCAACACAGTTCTCCTTATCATAAGTGCCTCTCCTTCTTCTGATGTAAGGTTGACTATAGGTGAAGTCCCACTCTCTTCATCTTCATGCACTAGTTGATTCCTCCTTTCTCCACCATAAGAGCTTGAGCCTTGCTTTTCAGGGCATTTAAAGGCTAGATGTCCAAGTTGGTTATAAGTATAGCATCTCCCTGAGAATTGGTAGGAACCTCTTCCTCCACTGGATCCACCTCTTGAACCTCTCCAGCCACCTCTAGAATCAGACTGATCTTGGTCCTTCTTATCACCTCCTTGCGTCTCATTATTTGCCTTGAAATTTGGATTGAATCCTCTTCCTCTAGAAGTGTTGCCTCTCCCTCTTGCTGCTTGGTCTTGCCTTGTCTTCATTTTCTTCTCCACCCTAATAGCCATTTGATAACAATCCTCTACACTCCTAGGGTTAGCCAAAACCAATTCATCCTGTATGTTAAGCCTTAAACCACCAACATATCTAGCAATCTTTTCATCTTCATTCTCATGATGACCAAATCTTAAACTCAATTTATAAAACTCCTCAGGATAAGACTTAATATCCATTTCCCTTTGTCTTAAGTTTTGCAATCTCTTAAACAATTGAACTTGGTGATCCTTGGGTAAGAATTTACCTTTAAGCTTTGATACCATCTTATCCCATGATGTGATTTTAGACTTTCCTTGCTTCCTCTTCTTAGATTGAAAGTAGTCCCACCATACCAAAGCATGACCCTGCAACTTAGTCTTTGCAAGCTTGACCCTTTGTTCTTCAGGAACCTCATCACATTCAAAATGATTATCTAATGCAGCAATCCAATCAAGTAATTCTTCATCATTTAAACTACCACCATACTTAGGAACATCAAGTTTTACCTTAGGCTTGTTAGTCTTTACTACCTTCAACAACCTTTCAATTATCTGATCCTCTGGAGTAAGCTCTTCTTCTACATCTTCAAACTCCTCATCTTCCTCATCTTCAGTCTCAGTCTCTTCCATTTCCCTTCTTTTGTTTGTATCCAAGGCTATGACTCTCTCCTCCAACTCTCTGAGTTCTCTTGTATGCCTATCTTTCATCTCCTTCATCTCTTTAGCCATATCATTCTTCTTTGGAGGCATCTTGTCAACCTTGCCTCTTCTTCAACCTTGCAAAATGAAAATAGATCTACTTCCTGATTCTCTGATACCACTATGATGCAGAGGTGGGGTGGAGATCAAATTAAAATGACAAATACAAGATGATCAACCCAAAATCAAAGAAAAGTAAAAAAAACTTCACAAATCCACTTGTTAGGTACATTCTTTCTACAAGTAGTGCCAAACAAATTTAAGGGGCTTTTCACCCAACTATCCCAAAAGACCTATCAATTAAATGATGGATTTAGACACCCATTAAGGACTTACACAACATACTTCAAGATTAATTCTAACTCCTTTGGACCAATTTAGACTTCCAATACACTCACCATGAGAAAATTAAGGAAAATAGGTCAATTTAACAAAGGAAGTATCCTTCAAACTTATCCAATCGCCTTGCAACCTTGGTGCATCAAATTAAAATGTATTCAAACTCCCAAAAACATAATTTTCACCAAGGGAAACTTGCTCTAACTAGCCAAACCACAAAATTCTCATTTTAAGCCAATTTGAGGAGGGTTTAATGAAAATATGGGTTCCAAGACTTATCATAACATTCCAGTGCCTCAGACCTTCATAAAATGACCTTTAAAAACTCAAAACACTATCACATATATAGTTCCAATCATATTTTTCCAAAACCTTACTTTAGTTCCTCAATTTGACATGGAAAACTCATGAAAACACCCTAGGGCATCACCCTAAAACCATAAAAATTGATTTTCCTACCTCCCAAACCATTGGTACATATAAAATACCATGAAACAAGTCATTCTACTGAGTTACAGGGCTGAACAGCAGGTGGAATGGCTATAACATCACTTTTACACCAATCAAACCCTCAAATTAGTTAGAAACAGGCAGTCCCAGAAAAATGAAGAGATCTCCCTCAAAACTCAATATTAGAACCTCTAATAGGATTAAAATGAAAGATATTTCATGCCCCTACAAGATAATATAAGTTTTAGAGCATATGGTGGTGGTAAAAATTGGTAGAATGCTTGCAAAGTTCAGGAAAATAGGAAAAACATGGGGTTTGAGACCACCCGGTAGTAAAATGAGGATATCTCACTCGATTCTCAATGAAATAACACCATTCCAATGCCAAAAGAAATTTTATTCAATTATCTATCTAACCATTATAGGCTTGGAGTGTGGAAAAATACGTACAAGTCATACAATGCATGAGATCAATAATTTCTTAATGGAAAACACAAAAAACATCAATCTTCTTATTAGAAACTCATTCCAAACTTCTTCAACAGCCTCCCCTTTCGAGATATTACAACAATATATCATTCTACTACCTTCAAACTACCTCTTGGGGCATTCAACTACCATAACCACCTTTAATTAGATTCTAAGATGACAATTTTGCCAGTTTTGCTCTTAATCACTATCCCATTACAACTTGATCAACTTGATTTTGGAAATACTACCTAACTGACCTATTAAGACCTCCAATACATTTAAAATGGTCATTGATGCCTTATATAACATGAAATAAGACCCTACTCCCCATATCCCTTAAAACTCATGATTTCAAATGGTTTTTGCATTATGAATCAAACTGACAAATTCAACTAAATGATTCAAAACCCTTTCAAATTACATTATAACTGGTCCTTTAGATCTTATTAAGCATAAATGAACAAAAGACATACCTAGGTATCAACTTAGACTTCACAAGGTGTAGGTGCTCCTACACCAATTTTGTTGGCATGCTTTCCTAAAATCCTATCCACCTAATGGATTCAAGGAACTTGTTGAACAGATTTTAGAAGTATGCAATGGATTACCTTTGTTCCTCAAGGTATTTGGATCACAATTATATGGTGAATCCCACAAAGAATATTGGGAGTCACAGTTATATAAGATCTCCAAAATTTTTCCTGATGATATCAAGTATAGGTTCATAATAAGTTATGACACACTTGATGATGAAGAAAAGGAGATGTTCCTCGATACTACATGTTTCTTCATTGGGCAGAAGAGTAGCTTGGCAATTGAAGTATGGAATGGATTGGGATGGAGTAATGTACAAAGTTGAAAAAGGCTCTTGCATAGGTGTTTGGTTGAGCTTGACAATGACAATCTTATAAGAATGCATGGCCATTTAAGAGATTTGGGAAGGGACATTGCAAATAAACAATCGCCTTATGCCTCTGGTTTCCTCATCAAATTATTAATGTTCAAAAACAAGTGAAGGTAAAGGTAATGAATTTTCTTATTACCTCACTTAATAGAGTTGAAATTATTATTTTTTAATTACATTACTATTCAATACAAAGAAAACATTTTTATTACACATGAACGCCTGATTCCATGAGTTTTTATTAATTTTGCAGTTAAATAACCATCTAAGAAACATTTGATTAATTAGTCCTATTTTTCAATAGCCTAAATAACTTAGCATTTACTCAAATAATATGTTATTGAGGAAGGTATGAGAAGTCTTTCAAGGGGTTTGAGATCTACTAGGGTATTGATGTGGATAATATGGAACAATTGTATACTTTGTTGTCCAGATAAAGGCAGCCTTGAAAAGGGTAGTCTCATCATTGTTACCACAAGAGTATGTGACATCCTTACATCTTGGGGTATCTCCTCCATGTATATAATGAGACTACAAGGTCTATTGTATACAAAGCAGCTTTTTGTTGGCATGCTTTCTTACAATCTTATTCACTTGATGGATTTGAGGAAATTGTTGAAATGTCTTACAAGTATGCAATGGATTATCTTTATTTCTCAAGGTATTTGGAGCGCAACTATATGGTGAGTTCCACAAAGAGTATTGGGAATCACAGCTGCATAAGATCTTAAGAATATTGCTTGATGATATCAAGCAGAGGCTCAAATAAGTTATGACATCATTGATGATGAAGAAAAAGAGATGTTTCTTGATACTACATATTTTTTTCCATTAAACAAGAGAGTAGCTTGACAATTGAAATATGAAATGGAATGGGTTGGAATGGTCCATGAAGTTGGGAAAGGTTCTTGCATGTGTTTAGTTGAGCTTGACAATAACAATCACATAAGAATGCATGATTACTTGAGGGATTTGGGAAGGGACATTGTAAATAAACAATTAAATTACCCATTTTACTTTCTTCAATAAATTATTGATGTTAAAAACAAATTGAGATAAAATTAATATTTTTTATTGCCTTACTTTTTTTATTTACTCACTGAACACATGTAAAATTAATTAATTTTTTAATTGTATCACTAATCAATGCAAAAGAAATCATTTTATTACACATGAATGCTAGAGTCTAATAAAGTTCTATTAATTTTACAGTTAAATAATTGTCTAAGAAACTTGCAACTAACTAATTTTACAATCAAATAATCCAAACAACTGACCAATTTACTCTGGTTGAACAAGTATGTGTTTGAACAACGGACAAATTTATTTTGATAACAATGCTGCCTGTATTAACTCTTCTATATTGTAGTTTTGATTTTGTATTTTTTCTCTTTTCAGAACAGAATCAGCATTCAAGGAATAATCGCAACCTCAAATCAAATACACTGGCATATTTATCGGGTTTGTTTGCCCATGTTTTTGTTTGTTTCCTTCTCCCATTTTAATTGTTTGTAGAAGTTTATAGCTTTATGTTTTTATTTTATTTCTATTCAGGCAAGAGGGGTGTCGATGCCCTTACCATTAATGTCTGAAAAAACTAATGAGGATGATGGGTTACCTGTTCGCTGCTCGCATGATGAACTCATGGTTAACACAAATGGAGGAACTTGGTCGCTCGTACCCTCTTTAATTCGACTAAAATATTTAACAATTAGTGGAGATTATTTTAATCAAGTAATAGGTGATATATCGAGAGAGCTGGTCTGGCTTCGCTGGTTGCAAATTGGGCAGCGA
This sequence comes from Sequoia sempervirens, assembly GCA_007258455.2. Classification (NCBI taxonomy): domain Eukaryota; kingdom Viridiplantae; phylum Streptophyta; class Pinopsida; order Cupressales; family Cupressaceae; genus Sequoia; species Sequoia sempervirens. The sequence continues at coordinate 429,735,490 of VDFB02193867.1, forward strand.
AATCTTCCGTCAAGTCTTTCTTCGAAAAAGTTGAGGGTTTTAGAACTCTATGAAGAAAGATATGGAGGGGAACATAACTTGGAAGAGCTGTGGATAAGAGTGACGGCGAGGTAAGTAGCGTCTATTTTACCCGTTTTAAATCTATATTTCAATCCTTTTATAATTGTTGAATGTTTTACGTTTCTCTACTTGAAAATCTGCTGCAGGCTCCTCTGCAGTTAAGGCAGTTGCTTATTTCTCATTGCTACAAATTTCAATGTTTTCCAAAATCAATAGGACATCTCAAACATTTGAAAGAGATAATAATCTTTGAGGGCAACCATGTTAGGAGTCTGCCATACGAGTTTTGCCTTCTCCAATCGCTGGAACACCTGGTTTTAACTGGGAGTAAAATGCTATCACTACCGAGCAACTTCGGCAATTTGAGCTGTCTGCGGCATCTAGATTTGCCTTTTAACCGGGAGTTGAGGAGGTTGCCGGTTTCTTTTAAAAACCTGATGTTCCTGGAACATCTCAATTTAGAGGAGTGTAGTCAACTCACATTCAAGTCAGAGGACTTAGACTGTCTGCAAAACATAACAAAGCTCGAGTTTTTGAATCTTGATGGATGCAAGCAATTGGAAGAGTTGGCACGTCACATCACAAATCAGGCGTCCTTGAGAGAGCTCTATTTCAGCAATACCAGTTTAAGGGAGCTACGAGATAACATTTTTTATATTGGTCAACTCTGCACGCTGAGAAAGATGAAGATAGAAGAAGTGTTGTTGACAAGCTTGCCGACCTCTCTTGGACGTTTGTCCTTCCTAGCGAATCTTACAATTGAGTGTTGTCCGAAGCTGGTATTTTTGCCGGACTCTCTTGGAGATTTGTCCTCATTGACTAATCTTTCAATTCAGGATTGTCCCAACCTGAAACATTTGCCGGACTCTCTTCGGCATTTGTCCTCCTTGACTGATCTTTCAATTCAGAATTGTCGCAACCTGGAATATTGTCCGAGCTCTATTAGAGATTTGTCCTCCTTGACCAATCTTAAAATTATAAACTGTTCCAAGTTGCCAGATTCTTTTGAGCAGCCGACAAACCTGGAAAAGCTAAATTTATCGGGTTGTAAAATGGTATATTCGCTATCTGCTGAATTTGACAATTTAACAAGCTGGCAGAATATTAACTTAAAGTCTGACATCCTATTGAGCACGTTGCCTGCCGACATAAAGCAAAGGCTACAATTTAGCTATGATGCACTCGGTGAAGAAGAGAGAGATGTTCTTGGATACAGCTTGTTTTCTCGTTGGAGAAAAGAGAAGCAGGGCTATAGCTGTGTGGGATGGATCTGGTTGGAATGGTCTGCGTGGTTTAGAAACAATTGAGAGCAAATACTTGTGGAGCTGGTCGATGACCCAGACTACGACGGGGAAAAAATAATAAGGATGCATGATCACTTTAGGGATATGGGAAGACAAATTGCAAATAGACAGTCACCATATCGTATTTGGTCTCTAGAGCAGATTATTAACATGAAGAAACATTCCATGGTGAGATTAATATTGGCACCCTCATTCTTTGTGTTAATGTCTGCCACTGGCTTCAGTGAGTGTGATTGAAACAATGTATATCTGTTTTTTATTCAGGAAAGGAAGCTGATTCGAGGGATACTAGCTGCGGATGCTTTTGTGGCGTTCAAAGAGTACATGCATCAGTCAATGGGAGAATCCGGCAGACAATCTCTATCAACTGGACTACAGATTCTTTCGGTGGAAGGAAATGCTTATACGGAAGAAATTGCATCATTATCAAAATACCTTGTCTGGCTCCGCTGGGATAGTTTCCCCCTAGAAAATCTTCCTTCATGGCTTCCATTGCCAAATTTAAGGGTTTTAGAGATTCATGGTGCTAATGAGTTGGAAGGATTGTGGGAGGACAAAGAGCCTGTAAATACCTTGCTTTACTGTTCTTTTCAAATCTTCACTTACTATTGTGTTTTCTATTTCGCTCAAAATCAAAATTTGATTGCAGGGTCCTTTGGAATTGAGAGAGCTGATTATTACTGGAACCTGGAGCGCTAGTTTTGAAAGGTTCCCAAGTTCAATATCAAATCTGACGTTCTTGAGAAAAATAGCATTGCTAGGTGATGTTGGTAAAGAGTTTGGCATTAAAGGACTGCCAGAAGACTTTTGTCATCTCCAATCACTTGAGCATCTGGAGCTACGACATTGTACAATGCTGTCATCACTGCCCGCTCGATTTGGAGATTTAAGAAGCCTACGACATCTGGATTTGTGTTCTTGCAAGGGGTTGAGGATATTGCCAAATTCTTTTAAGCAGATGAGGCAACTGGAATATCTTGATTTATCTGGTTGTAGGAAACTTTTCTTAGATACAGGCATTCTAGAAAACATCAGAGAGTTTAAGAAGCTGAACCTTTCAGGATGCCTCAAATTGAGGCAATTACCTCGTCAAATCACAGACCAGGCTTGGTTGAGAGAGTTTCGTCTTAAAGATACCAGATTAGATGTTGTACCACCTATCATCGGCCAACTAAGAAAATTGGAATTGCTGACAATTGGGAGTCCGTTCTTGACAAGCTTGCCAGATTCTCTTGGAGATTTGCCCAGCTTGCAAAGTCTGTCAATCATCGATTGCATCGACTTGAAATCTTTACCCGAGACTATTGGGCGCCTGACTCTTCTAGAACATTTATGTATACAGTCCTCGGGAGTAAGGTCTTTACCAAAAGGATTAACGGAGCTGGCTACTCTTCAAACGTTGAAGATTTCTGGTTGCCCGCTAGGCGAACTGGATTTTGGGTCAGGGTCTTCCACTCCGTTAGGTAATCTCAGGGTTATGGAGATAAGCGACACATTTGTGACCCAGATTTCACTTACTGAAGATTGTTGTCCCAGACTTGAAACTCTCCACATTAGTCGAAATGACTCTCTAGAAAAGATTGAAATCCTGTCAACAAGAATAAAAAACATAGAATTTTCAGAATGTGAAAATTTGAAGTCTGAGGAATATGGAGGCATATAATTGGCAATATCAGAGTGTTCGGAGTTGAATGAGGCTTAAGATTTTTTATTACAAGTCCATTGTTCCATGGCAGGATGTTTCATTGTTCTTTCGATACATCCGTTACAATATTTGCAATCCAAATGATATCATGTGGCCGGCTCTATATTTTCTTTTCAAATAGCCAAACCTTCAATGGTTTATAACAATTTTTTAATGTGTTTATGCTCTAGGTATTTCTAGTATGAAAATATTTTTTTTGTCTGATCTGCTTTTAGGATTACTAGTAAAAAAATAGATAGCTCACGATGAACTATTATATCATTTTTTATTTGACGTGTTCAGCTAATGTTGAGTTCATTATCATCAACATGATGTTTATATTTATAAATTATTCTAAAATAATTCAAAATCAATGTTGCTAAAAATAGACAAAAATGGTTCGTATGTGCAGCTCAAATACAAATCTTAATAAGTGACGCAAGTGTCGAGTTCCTGCCGAGAGGTAAAAAACATCTAGCTATGAGTGAAAAAGGAATTAGATAGGAGATAGGAATATAAATGTATTAAATTTAGGTAGGAAAGTTTGAAATAATTTGCAATCATGCATTAGTGCGTGCAATGTTTAGGGTCCATGGGCAATGTGGTTCCAAAATTGTATATTTGGGCACCATGTATACATGGACTTTTTAATAGATATTCCAATGAATACTTGTAATTTTACGAGTTTGAACACATTGGCAACAAGAAACATCTTCTATGATCTCATTGAGGAAGCAAAAATGTATTGTTGTTTTGTTTAAATTAGTAAATGCAAGTAATCTTAAATGTTTGTAATAATGCTTGAGTTATCTGTGTATACATGCATGCATGTATACATGTATCCACATGCACACAATGCAGAAAAGAGTGAAAAGCATTGTCGGCATCAGAACAAGTCTTAAAGCACGAGGATACTCAAGTTGCATTTGCACAATTTTTAATTTTGATTTTTAATAAACCTTTTGGCCCATAGATTCATTAGTCATTTCAATTTGAACTAAATTTTCATGTAGGAATATTTTGAAAGCATCAAATATCATTTGCAACAATCTAGAAAAAACATGTGTCCAAAGGCCAAAAAATATTGCATTTTTTACATGTCCCTGCATTATTGCATATAGAGACATATCTATATGCATTTTCAAACAAAGTTTACCATACTTTTTTTTTTTGCTTCAATGTCTATTTCTAAATAAAATTATGTTTAGTGTGGTAGTGTAATGTGTATTTGTAAACTTTTTGAAGATGAATTAATCTTTTTTTTAATTTAATATGAAACTTAGCTCTATATAAAGCTATTGATTTTACTAGAAATAAGATTTTAATTTTGTTAATGTAGTACAAAAACATATTTTTGTGTATATAATAATGTAATTATATTACAATAAATTGTTAGATGAATCCCTAGGGAGCTATTGTTTTTATTATAAATAAGATTTTAATCTTGTTTACATAGTACGAATATATACTTTTTGTGTGTATATATTAAACAAAAAATAATTTGCAAAGATACAAAAAATAATATATTTTTTTGTGTATTGTTGTTTTGTCTATAGCAGTTTGCATATGAGAATAAAATGCAATAATTTGATTTATTAAAATGTAAAAAGTCAAATAAATATTACAATAATGTTATAGAGAACCTTATTAGATGAGATAAAATGTAGCTACACTTAAATTATTCACATGTTTATAGCACTTTGCATTGAAATTATTGACAGAGAAACTTTTGTAACAATGCTCAAGGCATCTATGTATACATGTTTGCATGCACACATGGATCGATGTGCACATAATGCAGAGAAGAGTAAAAGGAATCCTGGGCATTTGAACGAGTTTGAAGGAACGATGAGACTGAAGCTACATTTGCAATATTAAACAAAAAAATATAGGAAAAGGAACTACTTATTAGCAATGCATATATCGAAGGGAAGCACAGGAATAGGATCCATGTAAACATTTATACATGCATGGATGTGTACATGTGTCCATGTAATTTGGTATGTAAACAAGAATCTATAAATGCCTACGTGCATACAGCTAGAAATGTCATAAACAATTTGCATTTGCAGTATTAAATGAAAGAAAACAGGAAAGATTAATTATTTATTAGCAATGCATATATCAAAGAAATGTATAAATATATGGATCAATGCAAACATTTAAGCATGTAGTGCTATGTACATGAGCCCATGTAATTTGGTACATAAACAAGAATCTATATATTCCTGTGTGCATGAAGTTAGAATTGTCAGAAACAACTTGCATCTAAAAGATATACAAAAAACATTTATGATCAAAACAAAAGAAAATTGCATTATTGTTTTTTGAACAAGTGTATAAAGGATATCTAATGATGCATTTGAATGCATGTATACATGTAAATATTTGTTAAATGTAATGATACATTGTAGTCTCCAAGAAACTATGATACGTGCTCTTAGTTATCTGCAATAAATAGGATGTAGGAAAAACATTTTGAAAAGAACTCTTGAATACAATTGTATGTTATGATAGTTATTTTGAAAGCCCTCAGTGTTTAATTGCATAACCTTGATATTTTCTTCATTTTTTCCTCTGTTTGGTATGGTGTGAATTTTGTTGTGATGGATGAAGGTATATTTGAGCTATAGATAGATAAAGCTATGTAAGGATAATAAAGAAAAATGAACTATGTAAGTGCAACAAAGAGAAAGAATTGAGAGAATGATGAGATTGAACTAAGGTATATGAATGCCTTATGAAAAGTATTTGATATGGGAGGCAAGGATATGTGAGTGTAGATATGAGAATGAATCGAATGGCAGGAATACTTATGCATTCGCTCAAAATGCTTTTAACTGGTAGCATCGGCCAATCACATTATGACATTAAACATATTAATTATTTTTTGTATAGTTTGAAATTGCACAGTTATTTGAACGCATAAATTGATTAAATAAATGTAAGCAAAGGTATAGTTTTAAAGTTGGCGGCTAGAGGTACGTAATCCATGGATGCAGATTAAATGCATTCAAATATTTAATCAATTTATGCATTCACATTTTCCGGAATTTTTAAAACAAAAATGATTTATAAAGCTACTCCGATGAATAGGAAATTAGATAAATGCTAATTTTCCAATATAAAAAATAGCTCTCCAAATTCAAACTATACCAAAAAAAAGTAATGTGTTAAATGGCGAATTGATTGAATAAATTTAAGTGAAGGCATAGTTTATAGAACTGGAAGGTAGACGTACATAATGCATGAATGCAAATTAAATGCAATAAATGGCATATGGCTCGAGGTGAAGGCGTTGGAATGGCTTGGAGGCCATGTGTGGCCAGGGTACTTTGGTCATTTAATATAGAGTTAAGCTAGTTGTTATGCATCTCTATTACATTGTGTGTGTTGTTTTTGTCGTTTGTAAGTGCGTGTTCTGAGGAATGCAACATATTGGTGTGATTGCAAGGAAAGCATATAAATGGATGTAGAAATGTATTTGATTTGAGAATAAAATACATACAAGGGTAGAAATGGTAATGAATGGAATTGATAGGGTATGAAGTGATCATTTCTTGCAACAAAGAGTGGAAGAATGACTAGTTTGTTATTGGTTATGCTTTTAAAATTCATCATAGGGCTAAGTGTCTCAATAGAATCATAGGAAAAAAACTCATGTCCCATTTCTCACTCTCCTTCGTATTGAACAAGGTGCCGAGATCCTTGAGCTTCATCAAAATGTGACAAGAGAAGAATAGATATAAATATAAAATGATATTTAAGGATACAAGAGTGAAAAGAGAAAACAAAGTAGAAGTTATTATGCATATACTATGAAAATAAAAAATGCATGGAATTTTTTGATAGATATAGCAATGAATACTTGTATTTATACATGTGTGTATGTATACATTTGTAGTAAGAAAATGTACTTTATGATGTGATTCAGGAAGCAAAAATGTAGTATATGTTTGTTTGAACTATGAAATACAAATAATCTTAAAGATTTGTAAGAATGCTTGAGCCATCTATGTATACATGTATACATGTATCCATGTGCTCAAAATGCATAGAAGAGTGAAAAGCACAATGAGACTCAACTTGCATTTGCAGTAGCATATGAAAGAAAATAGGGAAAATGAACTATTTATCACCAATGCATATATGGAAGGAATGCATAAATACATGGATCCATGTAAACATTAGTGCATGCATGGATGTGTACATGTGTCCATGTAATTTTGTACGTAAACAAGAATCTATATATGCCTATGTGCATAAAGTTAGAAATGTCAGAAACAATTTGCATTTGAAACATATACATTATTGTTTTCTGAACAAATGTATAAAGGATTTGAAACAATTTGCATTTGAACATATGAATCTAATGATGCATATGAATGCATGTATACAAGTAAATCTTTGGTAAATCTGATGATACATTTTAGCCTCCAAGAAACCGTCACATGTGCTCTTAGTTATCTGTAATAAACAAGATGTACAAAAAATGATTTGAAAAGTGCTCTTGCATACAAGAATATTTTATGATAGTTATTTTGAAAGCCCTCAGTGTTTAATTGCATAGCCTTGATATTTTTTTCATCTTTTTCTTTGTTTGGTATGGTGTGAATTTTGTTGTGATGGATAAAGGTACATTTGACATATAGATAGATAGAGATATGTGTGGGTAAAAAAGAAGAATGAGTTATGCATGTGGAACAAAGAGAGGGAATTGAGAGAATGATGAGATACAAATAAGGTATATTAATAAGTTATGAAAAGTATTTGATATGGGAGGCAAGGATATGCAAGAGTTGATATGAAAATGAATGGAATGTAAATGTTACGAGTTTATCATTTTTTAGTTATACGCTTAAAATTAAATGCAAGAAATAAAAATTTGAATGAGGAAGCTGGATTGAATGAAAAAGGGAATGCAATAGATTTGTGTGATCCAAGACAAGCATATAAATAGATTTTGAAATGTATTTGATTTCAGAAAAAGGAACGTGCAAGGGTAGAGATGGAAATGAATGGAATTGATAGGGTATGAAGTGATTATTTCTTCCAACAAAGGGTGGAAGAATGTCTAGTTTGTTATTGGTTATTCTTTTGAAAATCATCATAGGGCTGAGTGTCTCAATACAAACACAGGAAAAAGACTCATGTCCCATTTCTCACTCTCCTTCATAGTGAACAAGGTTCCGAGATCCTTGAGCTTCCTCGAAATGTGACAAGAGAAGAATAGATATAAATATATAATGATATTTAAGGATATTAACTTAGAATTTAAATTACAATGACTTGAATATGACCTTCAAAAATATTGGAAAACCAATAAAATATTTATCAAATTAGAGAGATATACACTTCCTAAAATGAACTCTAAAATAGCATATATCATTTTTACTTGTCGTCATAGTGCCTATATTATTGTGTAATACCACTTGTAATGAATCAAATTGCACAGTAAAACAATAGAGTAAGAAATATACTACAAATTCTTGATAATAGTGAGTCAGTTTCAAGACACAAGTTCTCAAAGTTTCCAAGAAGAGCACAATTCATAATAGGATGATAATAAACTAACTACAAGCTTCTATAAACACCTTACTTATGTCTTAGAAATCACCCAAACTAATGTAGATTTAAAATATGGAAATATATGTACATTTTGTTTTTGAGCAACAAATATCTTATATGTAACCATTGGAGTGAGTAGACCGTCTCTAGTAGGAATGCAAATAGATACATCAAGATGGATTAGCATTACCTAAAACTTGTAAAAAAAGACAAAATGATAACAATAAATATGGTAGCTCATGAAGCAGAGAAAATGCAAATGCTGATGCATTAGAAAAAAATAAATGCATGGACAGAGAAATACATAGAGCAATTCACAGATATATGCATGGATGCACTCACAGACACATGTATACACAGAAAGAAGAAGTACATGGACAGATAGAGAAATGAATTCATGTCTACATGGAACCATGCATATTTGCATATAGATACAAATGCATATGCTACATGAAAGGATGTATGGAAATATCCATGGATTGCATATGAATTTGCATAGATACATATATCCATGCATGCATGTATACATACATGCATGTATTGTAGTAGACATGGATGCATGTATATGTGTACCTATGGGCAGGATGCATGGAAGTACATAAATAGAAGAATTTAGAAAAATGTCATGGCAGTTGTCGTCATAGGCACATATGCAAAAAATAGAAGCATAGAAAAGGCAAGTGAACTGTTTGGAAAAAGTCACCGAATAGATTGATTAAATAAATTTAAGGAAAGGCATAGTTAATAAAACTAGTGAGTAGAGGTACACAATCCATGACTGTAAATTAAATGCATTGAAATATCAGGAAAATGCAAACACATAGAGAGGTTAAAATAATTGAAGTAAATGCATTAAATGGCATCAGGGTCCTGGGGAAGGTGTTGGAATGGCTTGGTGGCCATGGGTGGCCAGTATAGGTGCACAAATGCAAATGTGCATGTATTACATGCACACATGTATAGATGGATGCACAGACACATGTATACAGATAGAGGTAGATATGTTACAGAAAGAGCTGTACAGATACATGGATGTGTATAAATATGCATGTATGCATGTGCAAATGGGAAGAGACAAAGACATATACATAGGTGCATGAGTCCATAGATACATATATACATGTATCCATCCAACATATTGATAGATGCATATACACATGGATGTGTGCATGTTATCCATAGGTGCATATATATGCATAAATTGATGTATACATGTAGCCATAGATACATCCATACATATATAGACAGATGCACAAAGAGATGGTGAGATATATGCATAAGTCGATATATGCATGATTGCATCTATGGATACACAGATACATAATAAGATGAAGAGAAAGAGATATTTATATATGCATATCCCATTGTTTGCATTCATGCCTATGAGGACAATAAACATGACTTTTAACAAAATCCCTCTATGCTTTATGCTTTCATGACAACCGAAAAGCTCAAAGCAACACACTGTCAACTTATTCTTTGAAAGCATAGCTAAAGGTACATAATTCATTGATCCAAAGTCAGTGCATTGAATGGCATCTGACTAAAGAGGAGGTGGTTGGATTTCTTATTAGTCTTTGAATATATAAGAACTAAAAGAGAGTAATAAGTATAATTATCCTTGGCCACATTTCACATTTTCACCGTTCAATCAAAGTCAATAAACAAAATAGCAAGAAGACCTAAAGAAGGTTCAAGGAGTATGCTGCTAGAAAACCATATTCTGGATAGTGGCTAGAGAATGTGTTGAAATTTCTTTATAAACTTTGAAGCAAATGCATTTTCCCTTCTATTTACTTTCATTGTACATCTTAGATGGAAGCTGGGTGTCGCATTGCTGCAATGCATTTGGATACTTTGATTATAAAATCATAGTTAAGATCATTTTAGGTGTTATCCATTGAAATCTTTCATCCAAGTCTCGGAGGCAATGCACAGCTGCCCCATAAAGAGAGCTTTGGAAGAAAAGTGCTGTCATAAAGGATAGAAGGGTATTGTCAAATATTGTGGTTATTGTGATAGGCACACATGCAAAATATGGAAGCATATAGAGAGCAACTGAACACTCTTAAAATCCCATGAAACATAGTCTATCTATGCATGCATGCATAGAGGTATGCATGTATATATGTGTACATGTAATCATCGTACATGTTGACATAATAATTAAAACAAAGAAATAATTACAATTATCCTTGTGTACATTTGAACTGTTGATGAAAGGCAATCCACAAATTAGCACTAGGAAACCATGTGTGTGTTAATATGTTGGATAACATGTACTTGTGCATAGGTGTATATGGATATGGAAACCTGAATTTGAAAATGAATGGAGTGGAAATGGTATGAATTTAACAATTTTCAGTTCTACAAAGAAAATTAAATGCAAGATATAAGTAGATTATTAAGTGTATTTGAAACAGGGAAAAAAGATATTGAAGCCTGGAAATGCAAATGAATGGAATAAAAAGTCTATGAAGTCATCATTTCTTTGATCATAGGGTGCAACAATTGCCAGTTTGTTATTGATTATGCTTTATAAAATCATCATAGGGCTGATTGTCTAGATAGATGTACAGAAGAAAAGCTCAAGGCCCATTCGTTACTCTTTGTCGTACACAACAAGGTGTTGAGATCCTTGAGTTTTTAGATCATGAAATTAGGAAAATGCAAATGGTAATGCATATCAAGTGCACTCAGTGCTTGAGGCAATAAGCAATTGCATATCTTAGTGTCTTTGGATTTTAGATCGCATAGGTAACATGTGCCTTATAGTCATCTAGTTAGGGTAATATGATCACTTTGTGCATATTGGTATTTAATTTTGGAAGTTGATGTTTCAAAAGTTATTTTTTTAATTTGGAAAGTGGTATTTATCTATTTTGTTGTTTGTGTTTCAAAGTGAATGCATTTAATGGCATGTGGATTTGTCATGGAATATAGATTTAAGTAACTAGAGATGCATTCTAATTACTTTGAACATTTCAGTTCTGTTATTTTGCAGATCTGTGTAGTCACAGGATATGTTGTTGTTGCAAAGTCAAGACCCAGAAACGAGCTACTTGAGACATGTATCGATAGATACACGGATGTGGACATCCATCATGGTATCCATAGATACGTAGATACATGTATGTATGAATACATGTATCCATAGATACATTGACACATATATGGATAGGTGCCTGTATACACACGCACATAGAAGCAGAGATACATATATGCGTGGATGCATCTATAGGTAGAAGAATACATAGAAACATAGTTACATGGATAGATAGATACATGCATAGTTGAATACATAAATGCTTAAATATGCATGTATGGAAATATCCATGGATTGCATATGAATTTGCATAGATACATATATCCATGCATGCATGTATACTTACATGCATGTATTGTAGTGCACATGGATGAATGTATATGTGTACCTATGGCCAGGATGCATGGAAGCATGTAAGTAAAAGAATTTTGTGAAATGTCATAGCATTTATTGTCATAGGCACATATGCAAAAAATAGAAGCATACAAAATGCAAGTGAACTGTTTGACAAAATTCATCGAATAAATCTGGATCCATGAAATGTGGTTTGAAAGGGATTATGTAGAAGCCCTTTTTTCTATTCTATTCACTTCATATGAGTCCCGTAAAGACTATATATCTTCAATTGTTGTAGAGGTGTCACATAAAGAGAGCTTTAGAACCAATGTGTTGTTAACCTATGCCATAACGAGAAGTTTGGAACAATGTAAACCTAAACTCTGCAATTGTAGCTAAGGCATTCTTATACTTTTATTATAAATTCATATTTTAAACTACTTTTAGTATTATCTATTCAAATTTCTTGTTGAAATGAGAAGGTTTAATTTGCGTTCGATAGGAATTATGTAGAAACCATCTTGTCCATTTTACTTGATGCATGTGAGCCCTATAAAGTTTGTGTATTTTTAATTACTTCAAAGCGGTCCCATGAAGAGAGCTTTGGAACCAAAATTATGTCAATGTGTGCGATAATGAGAGTTTTCTCCTTGAACCTTGTTATATATTGAAAGACTAAATAGCAATCCAAACAGTCTCCCCTCTAGTCAGATGCCATTGAATGCATTGATTTTGGATCAATGAATTATGTACCTTCAGCTACTAGTTTTAATCAAAGAAAGCATATGGATTCAGAGTCAAAAGTTGTTTGCTATGAACCCATTTTAAATTTTCCTATGCATTTGTCCGGAAATGCTTTTAACTGGTAGCATCGCCCAATCACATTTCGCCATTTAACATATTACTTATTTTTTTGTATAGTTTGAATTTGGAGAGCTATTTTCTATATTGGAAAAATAGCATTTATCTATTTTCCTATTTGTCTAAATAGATTTATAAATCATTTGTCTTAAAAATCTGGGAAAATGCGAATGCATAAATTGATTAAATAGATTTAAGCAAAGGCATAGTTTTGAAACTGGCAGCTAGAGGCATGTAATCCATGGATATAGATTAAATGCATTAAAATATGAGGAAAATGCGAACACAGTGCATGAATACAAATTAAATGCATTAAATGGCATCTGGCTGGAGGTGAACGCGTTGTAATGGCTTTGTGGACCCGCGTGGGCAGGGTGCTTTGGACATTTAATATAGAGTTAAACCACTTGCTATGCATATCTATTACTTTGTGTATGTTGTTTTTTGTGTTCTGTAAGCCTGTGTTCTCTAAACGTAAGCTCTATAATTGCTTTGAGCTTTTTCACTATAGTGAAAGCATAAAGGATAAAGGAATTTTGTGAACTGTTATAGTTAATGTGCTCACAGGCACATATGCAAAATATGGAAGCATATACAAGGGAAGCAAACTATCCAAACAAAGTCTTCAAAGAAATGTGGTCCCATGAAATGCATTAAGTATTCATAATGGACACTTTGGTTTTCACATGTTAACTTTGTCAGGTAATGCAATTTGACATGTAATGGGTGAAAGAAACATATATGCATTGTCTTGTGGGGTAGAAGTGGGCATAGTATTCCAATATCTTGAATGTTTAGACCATTGATTGCATAACAATATCAAGGAAGAGCATAAAGGTCTATAAAAGCTAAGCTACATAAGAAAAGAAATGTTGAAGTCATGACATGAACAATAGAACTATTCAACACTGAACTCAATGTGTCTAATAATTATTGTAAAAGCTGTTAATGCTATAGATGAAGTAATATGAATAAAAAATTAGTTTATGGTTTTCTTGAAATGCAATTCAAAAACTTCTATGAACGCATAACAGAAGGTTGTGTAACATATTGCCGCTCTTGTGACTAATTTCTTTGGACATAAGTGCTTTACACATTTGATTGCAATAGTAACATGTCTACGAAAATGGAACAAGAGATATGAGGAATACAAGATTGCAAAATAAAAACATTAAACAAAATTTTAGGTAGTAATTATATTGAAGAATTTCAATTGCATTTCAAAAAAGAGCAAAAACACAATTTGGAAAGCTGACCTTGCAATGTGCTATTGGATGATCAAGTATACTTGTAGCAATGTAGAAAGGATTGTTTAAATAGACTTGAAAGCACCAATCACTGTTACAAGAATAGTCTAGACAAATGAGTACAGTGAGTGACATATACTATGTTATTCATAAAAAGAAAACAGAATTCCTATGTAGATTCATTTTGACAATAAAGAACCTAAGTAAGAACTTTTGTTGCTTATAATGCAAATTGCATTTTATAATTTTAAAATACTTATTGTTATTTGTGAACCTTATAATATAGAACATATTTTGCATATTTATGCATTGGTGTAATTCTGTTATTGCAATGGTGCAATAAGCTCTTTAAGATACACTAAAGGAGAAATACAATCCAAGGTTATTGGCATCCTGATAAAAAAGATGATGAGATACATCCAATTAATGTATGCCACAACATCTTATTCAATGAAGATGATTTGGATACAAACATTATAAATGAGAATCCCTATTGGTGTCTGAGTAATCCTCTTTTTCAAGACTTTTCAAGGAAATTGCATATGAATACTATCAGTAAACAAGTGGAATCAAATTTATTAATTGACTTTGATTGATCGGTCGAATGTGCACAAGGATAGTTATAATTATTTGTGTTTTGATTATTATGAATATAAATACTATTTAACAGTTAACTAATTAACTAGATACAAAATTATAGAAGGGAAAAGAAGATTAATTAATTAAGATTATTTGATTCATTAAATAATAGAGTGCATTATCACTCAAAAGTACATAAATTAGAAGTTTGGAAACACCCCTCTTTCCTTTATGCTTTAATGACAACGAGAAAGCTGAAAGCAATTGTGGAGTTTAGGCTTATATCTGTAAATTGCATTTGCCTGACAGTTTATAAAGCTTTCTCTACACATTGTCCACATATTCTTTCAAAGGTTCCATTATAGCACATGCTAACAGCACAGTGGCTCTAAAGCTTGCACTATGGAACAGTTCTGCAGTAATTGAAGATATGCAATTTTTAGAGGACTCATAAGCACTAAGTTATCGTTAAGCTCCCATATTGTACACAGGACAAAAGACAATTGTTCATCCAAGGAACCAGTCTATGAAGATTAGTGCAGGCTAAGCACTCTCAAACCCAATTCACCTATAGACTCTAAAATGAAAGAAAACTGACGAGAATAACTATTTAGTGCCTGGAGTAACTTGTCTATGAGTGCCCTTTTTGGAACCATGACAACCTTTGCCCTGTCACTGTAAACTCTTTTGTAGAAAAGGCATATAGACACACACATATATATACATATGTATACATATGCACAGATGCACCCATGTAGACACATATAAATGCATGTATGGATGTAAACATACATGCATGCATGCATACAGACATAGGTGCATTTATACACACACACATATATGCATAAATACATAAATGCATAGATATATCCAGAGACATATGCATACATGCATACATGCATCTACAAATGTTTACATAGATATGCACATAGATAAATGCATATGTACGTAGAGACATGCATACATATATACATGCACCGACACATCACACACAAAGTGATAGTGATAGTCCATGTAAAGCATTATGAAACACAGCTTCATTATGAACTTCAATGTAAGGAAACTCTGAAAATCAACAAATTATCACCTCTAGTAACTCGTTTCTGTATCTGGACTCTGTAACTATAAGATCTTTTGCTCAGTTGCTGCAAACTCTTCCTCAGAACATGTGTTTATAGAACTCAAGAACAACACGCGCAAAGTAATAGAGATGCATAGCAAGTGGCTTAACCCTATATTAAATGACCAAAGTACCCTAGCCACATGTGGCCACCAAGCCATTCCAGCGCCTTCACCTCAAGCCAGATGCCATTTAATGCATTTAATTTGTATATATGCTTTACGTACATCTACCTGCTAGTTTTATAAACTATGCCTTTGCTTAAATTTATTTAATCAATCTATGCGCTTGCATTTTCCTGATATTTTAATGCATTTAATCTGCATTCATGGATTGCGTGCCTCTAGCCGCCAGTTTCAAAACTATGCCTTTGCTTAAATTTATTTAATCAATTTATGCATTCACATTTTCCCAGATTTTTAAGACAAATGATTTATAAAGCTACTCGAGTGAATAGGAAAATAGATAAATGCTAATTTTCCAATATTAAAAATAGCTCTCCAAATTCAAACTATACAAAAAAATAAGTAATATGTTAAACGGCAAAATGTGATTGGGCAATGCTTCCAGTTAAAAGCATTCCGATCAAATGCATAAGTATTCCTGCCTTGATGCAAGGAACAAATAAAATTTAGACTATACAAAACAGTTTATCCAAGTAAGTGCTAAAAAGCCGAAGGAAAAGCTTTAGTCTTCAAATGCTTGGAAAACTTCCCAGTCAAACAGTAGACCATGAGCATTCCACACATACCAATCAATTCTATGATTTTAAAGATTGAATATATGTATATTTTAAGCCATCTGTTATCTGATCTTTGTATATGTGCAAAATTTTTTCGGATTCACTTGCAAGTTGCAATGATTGTAAAGCATTCTATGTTTGAATGCTTATAAATAAAGTTACACGAACATATGAACAATAATATAGTGTAGAATAGAATGGACGCTTATGCAAAGATGAAAATAGTCGGCTCTTCTGGAAATTCCTCAAGACTCTCTAAGTTAATATAGTTAGGCTAGGAATATGTGAGGTATACATATGATCATTGAAAAGAAGCTCTATCTGTAACAATACAAGCCAAAGAGGGAAATATTATTTTTTTAATGATTTGTGTATTTTGATTCGAAGGTTTTTAATATATGTGTTATTACCAGTCATGCATTTGAAAACAATGTTAGTACATATACAAATAAATTTAAGCAAAGGCATGGATCTCAAAACTCACAACTTTTATCAATAGAAAGGGGACGTTTACAGTGACAGAGCAAAAGTTCCTGTGCTCATTGAATGAACACCAAGAGACAAGTTACTCAAGGTAACAAATTGCTACTTTTATTTATTAAGTCCACATCTTATCATGCTTAGATGATAATTCATCAGTCAATTAGCTTGATTGATCGTTGAATTAACTTGTTTGAAAGCTATCATGTTAAGCCAATTAGCTAATATGCCACATACAGTATGACATTTGAGATTCAAATAAGTCCCATGTACGCAAATATGCTATCGTGTTAAAGCCACATAAACATTAATGTTCCAACTCCATGGGGTCATTGTATTTCCATTTTCCCTAGTTCATTTCATTCCATTATGCAGCACTAATTATTAAATGTTTAAACCAGTTACATGTAAACAGAAATCACAACTCATAGTATCCACATACACCTATGCACAAGTACATGTTATCCAACATATTAACACACACATGGTTTTCTAGTGCTTTGTTAATTGCCTTTGATCAATAGTCCAAATGTACACAAGGATAATTGTAATTATTTCTTTCTTTTAATTATTATGTACTTAAAGACTAATTAACAGCTACCTAATTATTTAACTAATAGTATTGGCATGCAATTTTGTTCACAAGTCTTCAAAAATAACATTATTCACACACCACTAACGTTTCTAATTTGTAACCTCCCTATCCAAATCATCTTGATTCAATAAGATGTGACATACACTAATTGGATGTATCTCATCATCTTTGTTATCAGGATGCCAACAACCTTGAATAGTATTTGTCCTTGAGTGTATCTGGATGCCATGAATTATGAATTCTACTTGCATGTGGCTTTATTGCACAAGCAATGGTAAGTGCTACATAGTGGTACAAATCACAACTCATAGCATCCATATACACCTATGCACAAATACATGCTTTCTAACACTTTAACACGCACATGGTTTTCTAGTGCTAGTTTGTTAATTTCCTTTGATTAAGAGTTCAAATGTACACAAGGATAATTGTAATTGTTTCTTTCTTTTAATTGCTATGTGCTTGAAGACCAATTAGCAAAATTTGTATATTTTTGATTACTGCAAAGTGGTCCTGTAAAGAGAGATTTGGAACCAAAATTATGTCAATGTGTGCGATAATGAGAGCTTTGGAACAATGAGTCAATAGTATGTTGCTTTGAGCTTTTCTGTTCTCATCAAAGCATAAAGGATAGAGGGATTTTTTTTAAAGTCATGGTTATTGTCCTCGTACGCATAATTGCAAATAATGGGGGCACACAAAAAATAGGTGAACTCTTTGAGAAGACTCGTCAAAGAAAAACTATTATATATGATTATTTGTTTATATATTCATTTATTTGTAGAAGGAAAAATGGGAAACTAATACAGCAGTAGGTAGTTATAACCCCCAAAAAGAATCAAACCTAGAACATGAGAAACATACATAAAATTGTGCTTTAAAGTACCTAATGCACTAGAGAATTTACCATAGCATAATACAAATTTTCATTTGCATAGAGATACACAAAAGAATGCAGTAGAAACCTATTTTCTGGCAGCAAGCATTTATATTCTGTCAGAGGTCGTGGTGATTGTTCTCGTAGGAAAACATGTAAAATACGAAAGCATTTATAATCCAAGTGAATTGTTTTACAAAACACCTCAGGGAAATGTGCTTCTAGGGAATGCAATGAGCAATATGGGACAATACAAGGGTAAATGAGAAATATGAACTTGCCTAAATCAACATGAATGAAATGTGAAATAGAGCTATTACGTAATATGCTACATATACCATGACATTAAAGCTTCAAATATCTTTCCCAGAGATACACATATACATGCATCCATGTGTACTATGATACATGCATCTATGTATACACATATACATGCATCCATGTCCACTGTAGTACATGCATCTATGTATACATGCACCCATGGATATGTGTATCTATGCAACCTTATATGCAATTCATGAATATTTCCATACATGCATATTCAAGCATTTATGTATCCAACTATGCATCCATCTATCTATCGATGTAACTATGTATCTATGTATTCTTCTACCTATAGATGCATCCATGCATATATGTATTGTGCATATGTATACAAGCATCTATCCATATATGTGTTGATGTATCTATGGATACATCTATTCATAGATACTATTTATCCATGCAACTATGTTTCTATGTATTCCTATACCTTTAGATGCATCCATGCATATATGTATCTATCCTTCTATGTGAATATGTATACAGGCATCTATCCATATATGTGTCAATGTATCTATGGATACATTTATTCTTAGATACATGTATCTATGGATACCATGATAGATGTCCACATCCATGTATCTATGGATACATGTATCAAGCAGCTTGTTAATGTGAAATGTGCCCAAGGATAATTATACTTATTTCTCTCCTTTAATTGTTATATATTCAAAGACTAATTAGAAATCCAAATAGCCTCCCCCTTAGTCAGATGCCATTCAGTGATTTTGCATCAATGAATAATGTACCTTTAGCTATGCTTTCAAAGAATAAGTTGACAATGTGTTGCTTTGAGCTTTTTTGTTGCCATCAAAGCATAAAGCATAGGGGGATTTTGTTAAGAGTCATGATTATTGTCCCCATAGGCATAAATGCAAACAATGGGAGCATACAGAAAATAGGTGAACTGTTTGACAAAACTCATCAAAGGAAAACTATTATATATGATTATTTGTTTACATATTCATTCATTTGTAGAAGAAAAAATGGGAAACTAATACAACAGTAAATAGCTATAACCCACGAAAAGAATCAGACCTGGAACAAGAGCAACATCCCAAAAACTACGCTTTAAAGTACCTAATGCACTAGAGAATTTATGATAGCACAATACAAAATTTCATTTGCACAGAGATAGACATATGCATTTGTAGCTATATGCAAATAGGCATGAATACATCCTTCCATGTAACATATGCATTTGTAGCTATATGCAAATATGCATGGATCCATGTATACATGTATTCATTTCTCAATCTACCCATGCTATTCTGTTCTCTATGTATGCTTCTCTAAATTCGGTTTGCTTCACAGCTTCCAAAGCATTTTGAACACATTGTCCTTACATTCCTCCAAAGCTCTTGCTATGTGACAAGTCTAAAGCACATTAGCTCCAAAGCTCTCACTATGGGAGAGCTGTGCACAATGGACGAAAGGGTTTCTACATAATGCCTATGAAACCACATTTCATAACAAATTGTACCTGTTGTTCAATGCCAAACTAGTTGCTAATGAACAGGAAAAGCTTTAAAACTCTCAGATAACATGTAAAAGACTGGATAAAATGTATACATAGACACATAGCTCTTCATAAGCATTTAAAGCAGATGCAATAGTAATTTGTTATATACACACATACATACATGGTAACATAGATACATGCATACATATATTCATAATTACATGCACACATATATACATGCATTCCTGTATGCATGGATGCATAGAAAGATAATGTTCCATGGGATTGTTAAAGAGTTCACTTGCTTTCTATATGCTTCCATATTTTGCATGTGTGCCTATGAGTACAATAACCACAATATTTGACAATATTCCTCTATCCTTTATGACACCACATTGGTTCCAAAGCTCTCTCTATGGGACAGTTGTGCATTGCCTCTGAGACTCAGATGAAAGATTTAAATAGATAACCCTTAAAATGATCTAAAGTATGATTTTATAATCAAAGTATCCAAATGCATTGCAGCAATGCGAAACCCAACTTCCATTTAAGATGTACAATGAAAGTAAACTGAAGGGAAAATGCATTTGCTTCAAAGTTTATAAAACAATTTCAACGCATTGTCTAGCCATTGTCCAGAATATGGTTTTCTATCAGCATACTCCTTGATCCTTCTTTACGTCTAACCACTATTTTGTTAATTGACTTTGATTGAAAGGTGAAAATGTGAAATGTCGACAAGGATAGTTATACTTATTTCTCTCTTTTAATTGTTATATATTCAAAGACTAATTAGCAATCCAAACAACCTTCCCTTTAGTTAGATGCCATTCAATGCATTGATTTTGTATTAATGAATTATGTATCTTCAGCCATTAGTTTGTGTAGACATCTAAATTTAGTCACTCCCATATGATTAAATTTACTGCCTTCCTGTCTATCACGTTAATATTAGTTTATTAAATTAATATTACACCTTTTGTCTCATATCGGTAAAGTATTTAATTTAATAATTAATACTTTATTTTTCACCTTATTCCTCTCTAAATTAAATAAATATGCTAATTTATTTAATTTAGTCATTTTTCCCCTTTTGATTTAAAATCAATTTAAAATTCCTCAATTTCTCTCTCTTTGTCACATCTTCCATAACCTTGCCCTAATCTGAATTAATTTAATTAATTCATGATTATGATGTGCATCCTCTTAATCAGAGATTAATGTCACATCCTCCTACATTTGCCACTTGCCTCTAATCTTCCATTTATTAGCCTAATCCAATGTTTGCACAACCTTAACCAAGGTCATTAGCTAAATTTAACACCACTTTTTGGTCAATTCTTCCATTTTTCCTTTTTGGATATTGACCCCCTTTCCCATGTGAATTTTTAATTCACATTTATTTGTCCTAGGTTCATCTCCTTTATATGTGAATTTTTAATTCACATTCCATTCTTCCAAGGCTTCTAGAACCTTGGACTTGTCACAATCTCCACATGTGACCAAGTCCCACCTTTTTGGAGCCCATCTTTTATCCTTTAGATCATCCAAGGAATGTGAATTTTTAATTCACATTTATAGCCCCAACCACCTTTCCTTTTCCCATGTAGATTTTTGAGGAATTTCAAAATTCCTCAAATGTCCTTTTCATTCCCACTAAGAAATCCCTTTTTTGTGGAAATCTTCTCACTCCCCAAGGTGCATGTCCTTTTTCCACCTCATGTACTTTCTTGACACCTCATTTACACCTCATATCCTCTTGTCCACTTCACCCTCCAGATGTCAAGATGTGAGGGCTTGTGGGTTCTCAACCCACCACAGCCCTTCATCTTGGCCTTGTTGGATCAATCTTGACCATTGAATTCTCTAGAGAATTCAAATTCTCCTATAAATACCCCCTCCTCAAGGGCATTTTCAACACTTTGCATTTTCATAACTACATGTTGCTAATTTGAATCCTCAGTCCTTTGCCAACATCTAGCCATCTTTTTTTAATCATTTGCACATCCAATCTTGCATTTAGTCACTCAAACAATCATCTAAAGAGCACACAAACCATTCCAAACAAGGGCCAATCAAAGAGATACCAACAACAAGGGAGGTAAAATTGTTTGTGTTTCATTTTATTCATGTTCCTTTTTGTTGTATCACTCTTTTGGCTAATCTTGAGGTGTCCTTGGTATTTTGTCATTCACATTTCTTAGTTATTTTGCACATTTAGAGTGGGATAGATATCAAGGTATCACATTTCTGGCACGCTCGATGGGACCCACATACGGGTCTTGCATTTAATGTCTCTTTTGGTTAAGAATTTTGCAGGAAAAACTCGCAGAAAGGCGGTAGCGCCCCTGTAGAAAGGCGGTAGTGCCCCCACAGAAAGGCAGTAGCGCCCCCGCAGAAAGGCGGCAGCGCCCTCTTGGCCACCTGAAAGTTTTATTCTTTCTAACACGATTGCTACAATTAGTGATACATTTAGAAGGTTTTACTAACACTTTTCTTGCAGTGGGAAGGGTGCAACTTTCCATTTTTAAATCTGACAAAGTTTGTGTAGAAAGGCGGTAGTGCCCCTGCAGAAAGGCGGTAGCGCCCTCGCAGAAAGGTGGCAACGCCCCAGTAGAAAGGCGGAAGCGCCCCCGCAGAAAGGTGGAAGCGCCCCTGCAGAAAGGCGGCAACGCCCCAAAATAGCACAGTTTGGAAGGTAAAATAGGCATTTTGGCTTCGTTTTTGCTCTAGTTTTTTGCTATTTTCACGTGATAACTCTCTAACGTTGTTCTGGCAAGAATATTGTTGTTTTTCACTAACGTTTTGCAGCGTATTAGGGCGTTATTGATCAAAGAGCGAAGGAGAAGACAACTAACATTTGCTTGCAGGACCGTCCATTTGATCAGATTTTCAAAAACTATCTTTGCCGTTTTAGAATATAGTCTAATTAGGGGGATTAAAACTGCATTGTTTGTTGTAGTTGTTTGTTTTTGTGTTACCCAAGGGGGCATTGATTTTTTTTCACTTTCCCCTTGCACTTTGTGTGATCCTGGGGAGTAGTAGGAAACAGTTAGTGTCTTCTTTTTAGTGGGACCTGCTTGGGGATTTCATCACCCCAAGGGACGATTCCAACCACGCATACCGGCAGGGTATATAAAGGGGGGAGAATGAAACTTGTACCCCAATCCAGTTGCATCGTAATTGGTGAAGCGTCGAAGCTAGGGTGATACCTAGATAGACGTGAAGAGTTGGTCTGAGCCTTTCAGTATCTCGCTGGGGTTCCCGACTCACACTTGTGACAGACTGGTGTTCACGATTGTGCCTCACATACCGAGAGTATATCGAGGACTCCCTAGAAGCCTTGTGCATCCTAGATTAAGACTTTGCCTTGCCATACCCGTAATATTAATCATAGGATTGTGCTTGCTTGAGGTGTTTTCTTGTGAAAAATCTGTCAAATTTTTGATACTTTGGATTTGTTTTATCATTTTGTGTCCTTGCCATAGCCTTTGCCATCAAAACCAAACTTTGTCTCATCGCAAAAAGGCGGCAGCGCCCCTGCAAAAAGGTAGTAGCGCCCTTGATTTACTGCAGAAAGGCGGTAGCGCCCCTGCAGAAAGGCGGTAGCGCCCTTGATTTACTGCAGAAAGGCGGTAGTGCCCCTGATTTACTGCAGAAAGGCGGTAGCACCCCTGATTTACTACAGAAAGCTGTCTACGCCCTTGCAAAAAGGTGGTAGTGCCCCTGATTTACTGCAGAAAGGCTGCAATGCCCCTGATTTACTGCAGAAAGTTGTCTACGCCCCTGATTTTGCTGTCAATGCCCTAATCTTTGCTGCAGAAGGGCGGATTTGCCCTCCTGAACACCCAAAATTCCTCCATTCGAACCCATTTAGTCTCTAAACCATCATTTAACCATTCCCAACCATTACCTCATCATCCCAAGCCTTCGTTTCGTCACTTTAAACCTTCGAAAACCCCCGTTGGACCATTTTAAATTTCCATCTCATTATTCCAAACTTTCTCCATAATTATCCTTAATCCCCCATTCATTCTAATTTCCCCCTAATCCACCAATAATTTCTTACCATTTGCATCTCCAAACATCACCCATAACCAAACCATCCTAACCTTGTATTACAAAGCGGTTACCCAAATTGACCATAGCGCTTGAACTTGATTATTGGTCTTTAACTTCGAGCCCAATCAATTTTCCTTCATCTTGAGGCGAATTCGGTGGTGCAAGTTATCATCTTCGACCCAATCAATCCATTCCTATCTTAAGGTGGATTCGGTGTCGTAATCACCCTCTTAATCAATTAAAGCTCTTGGTTATTAAGGGTAACTTCCTTTGATCAAACTCAAGGTCTCCCTCTCATCTCTTACCATCCAATAGTCTAAATTCAAATCCAAATCCAATCCAATCAAAATCAAATCAAAATCCAATCAAAATCAAATTCAAATCCAAATCCAAATCCAATCAAAATCTAATCCAATCCACTCCAAATCAAACTCAAGTCCAATCCAACTCAAATCAAAATCCAATCCAATCCAATCAAATCTAATCAAAATCCAAATCTAATCCAATCCAATCTAAATCCAATCCAATTAATCAAAATCCAATTGGATCCAATCCAAACCCCATCACAATCAAATCATTCGACAAAGACATTAACCTACTCATCTAGCATTTGCATGCCCGTTCAGACCCGTTTACAAGAAAAGAAAATGGCCGATCATCAAACTCAAAATGCCCAATCCAACAACCCTCAAGATCCCAAAAACACCTCATCAGATCCTAACAAAAGTACCAACATCACTCATGATCCCCATAATGGTACTTCATCGCACTCTAACACTGAGAATCAGAATAACTCGCCACATGGAGAAGAGAGTATGGTTAATCAACCTGAACTCACACTTGAGGAACATTTTAGTAATCCCGCCAATGTACAAATGACTAACCGTTTGCTTGAGAGACATGGGGAAGAAATCTTGGCCCACCTAATTGAGAAGGGTGTTAAACCTCCCTCCAATGTTGACTTATCCAAATATAGGGGTGCCCCATCTAATGTACTCCAAGAGTCCCAAAATGCACCCGAAGTTTCATACTTTTCCAATGTTCCTCTAGTCGAGGGTTGGCATCAACCTGAATTTGGAAATGTCATTCTTTATCAGGTTAATCATCCCCCACACACTTCGACCTCAGCTATAGGTGGACCTCAAGTGCCTGATCCCAATAACCCTTTCGCTTATGGCATGCCACAAAGCGTTCCGCAACCTCCTCCATTAACATTAACAACACCCCCCCTTCCATCCAACCTCCAGTCAACATTGGGGGCACCTCCTTTGCCACATCGCTTCCACCCCCTGGGACCACCAGCATACCACCTCAACAGGTTCACCAATCTATCACTCCGCCTCAATTACCTCCACAAGGCACACCCCAGCTGAACATTCCGAGCGGTACCCAACAACCCCCTCTACAAAACATGCCCATGCTATCTCCACCATCTCATTTGTAACAACCTATACACAATACCTTGGCCTCTTCACAATAGCCATCCTACCAATCACAAGGCAATCCATCTCAACCTACTACCCAAACCATATCTCCCTTTCTCATGTCCCTTTTGCGTCCGAAGGTTCAACCACAACATAATATCCCCCTCAGTCCATACAACAATCGACACCACAACAACAACCTCCCCAACATTACTACTACCACAACCAACAACAATTTCCCCAACAACCACTTTATGCAACCTCCCCACAATCACAACCATACCCTCAATACCAACAAACCAATGCACAACGTCTCATCCAAGCCCTTCAACAACCTACCCCACACTTTTACCCAACAAATCCATATTATACCCCACAACAACAGCCTCCATATCAACAAAATCCCTCATCTTATTAGCAAGCTATGTTATCATCCAATCATCCAAACCCGCATTTCAGCAATCCGACACCCTTTCAGCAAGATCCCTCATCTTTCTATCATCAGTATCCCCCCAACCCACCACCAGCTAGCTCGGATTTGTTGGAAATCAAAGCCGCACTTAAGGATCTTCAAGCTGGGGCTACAAAACAATCATTCAAATTTGAAGATATATGCCCATATCCGTTTGATCCCTCCATCTCGTTGATCCCATTTCCTAAACATTTCGAGATTCCAAAATTTGAAAAATACAAGGGAGACAAAGACCCTAAGGCTCACTTGCAGGAGTTTTATGCACAGTGTCAAGAAGTCATGTACAGTGATAACTATCTCTTGCGCTTGTTCCCACGAAGCCTAGCAAGCCATGCCCTAGATTGGTTCATGACTCTCGAAAAGGGGTCTATAAGAACTTTTGCAGACTTATCAGAGCAGTTTGTATCCTACTTCTCTTTCAACTTGCAGAAAGATATAGACACCTTAGATCTCCTAAAAGAAAAGCAACGTGATGGAGAAACCTTTACCAGCTACCTCCAATGGTGGCGTGCATTAGCCAGCCGAATGAAAAATCCTTTGAAAGAAAAAGACATGGTCATCCTTTTCGTGGAAAATTCTCATCTTGACATGGCCCACAATTTTAGACTGCACTGTGTCACCACTTTCATTGAGATAGTGGAAAAGGGACCTATCCTTGAACGTGCCCTTATTGCCAAAGGACACATCAAAATACACAGTCATGATAAAGAACGGTCATTCAAAGATAAATCAAGATTTTGGAACAAAAACAAGAATGCGGTCAATGATGGAGTGACTGACACCAAACATGTCCAAGTGGCTAATGCATCCCAAGGGCAACAACAGTCTGTATCCAATGCCATATCAGTACCCCAGGGGGCACCTCGTCCCCCTCAATAGTCAAACCAAAGAAATTAGGGGAACACCAAATGTCAATATGCCCAATTAGGTGAACCCTTGAGTGTCATTTTTAATAAATTGTTGCAAATCAATTACCCCATCACATACCCTATCACCAAACCATTCGATGAGTCCAAACCCAAGCCGACATGGTTTAAAGAAAATGAATATTGTGACTTTCATAAAATCAAGGGACACTCTTTGAATAAGTGTCAGGGTTTAAAAAATTATGTCCAAGATCTCATTGATCGAGGAGATATCAAGGTTGACCCCAGTCAACCTTCCTCGTCCAATGCTCAACTGCAAATCTATCAAAACACCTTCCCAAACCATAGTCAAGGTCCTAGCACCTCCAATAGTAATCCCCAAAACAATAGCACTAATAATGTTAATTACAAGAATGTGCCCTTCAATTATGAAGGTGTTATTCATTACATTGAGCAGGTGGAACCCCAAATATCCATGATACACGTTAAAGCCAAAGACCCTCAATGTGCTATGACTACACGACGAGCCCGCATCACCATCCCTGCAGCCTCTGTACCCATCCAACCCACTCCTGTAAACTCTCAATATAATATCCTTGAACACCTAAGGAAGACCCCCGCTCATATATCTATTCTGGATTTGCTTAAGTCTTCCCCGGTACATCAAGAGATCCTTAATAGATCCTTGCAGGAGACCCATGTCCCAAATGACATCGACCCCACACAATTCCAAGCTTTGGTGGGACACTTGGCTTTATCTCATCACCTCCATTTCAGCCAAGATGATATGCCCAATATCGATGCCAATCACAACCGCCCCCTACATATCGAAGTCATAGTCGCCCGTCATAAAATAAAAAAAGGTCTTGGTAGATAATGGCTCTGCCCTCAATTTATGTACTTTGAAATTCATAAAACAGGTAGGGTATACTCAAGCAGACCTAAGCAACCAAATAATTACAATCAAAGCTTATGACAATGCAGAGAGAAATTTAGAAGGAATCATCAGTCTTCCTATCCAAGTGGGACCTGTGCTCCAATATACTACATGTCATGTCCTTGATCTGGACTTACCGTATAATCTCCTCCTTGGCCTCCCATGGCTCCATGCTATGCAAGCCGTCCCATCCACGTACCATCAATGCCTCAAATTCCCATTCAATGGACACGAGGTCACCATCTATGCCGACCCCCAACTATTTGAATATTTTCGAGCTTTAGAAGCATCTTTTCCCCACTTGCATTATTGTCCTAGGGTCGAAATGGGGGCATCCCAGTCGTCGTCCTCCAATCCATCATCCATCGCGATCACCACTCCATCCTCCACCACTAATCCTTTAGCTACTAGAGTCCAGATCATTGACAAAAGGGTGCGGTGAGTATGAGATGCATACGGCTCTCAATGTAGCCACCATGCCACCATCACCACATGAGTACGGTCAACCCTCACATGCTACACAAAAGGAAGACAAGATCATCACCTTCAGTGGTAAAAAAATTCCTACTACCACCTTCAGATCTCCGAGTGTTAAGGTCGATGCGCCAGAGGAAGACATCATCCAATGGGTCTACCAAGAAGAGCCCGAACCAGAAACTCTAAAGAAATATTTTTAGGAAAAGTATCCTTGGCCAACAAAGTTTGTGGAAAAAAATAACTACCAAGGTAGAGGCCTAGGTAAAGAGGAACAAGGGCGATTGCAACCCATTGATACACCATAGTTACCAAAGAAGGTAGGAATTGGGTATGGTAGCAAACAGAAAAGCCCCGCAATATCATCTAATACTTCTAACAGTATCACCAGGGATGAGGGCTCATTGGTAGACATACCCAAAGAGGAATCCATCATACATGCGTACGATGATTTCGATCACACTGACTTGTCATCCATGTTCGAATGCCTATCTGTTTGCACCATCAGTCTATCCCTTCGTCACCCTGAACTCATTGATTGGGACCTACACAACACCACACCTATCAGTATGCCTGCGGACACGTACGTCAACCTTATGGGATTGGGGGAGGATGAACACTCCAGTCGCAAAAATAAAAATAAGAAAAATAAAAAGAGGTCATCTAGTGAAAACCTCCCTGAGGCACTTCCTGACCTAGAAAAAGTAAAAATAAAGGATGCATCTAATGGAAAAAACCTCGATGAGGCACCAAAATATGGAGATGTTCATCTTCCCCTTATGGGAACTCAGCTATCTACCAAATCATCTATCTTGATTGAAGAAATGCAAGAAGTTAATTTGGGAACTGCTGAAAGTCTGAAGATCACCTATGTAGCCAAGTCACTCTCCGAGCAAGAGTATCCAATCTTTGTGCAGCTACTCTAAGAAGGCATCATCAACTTTGCCTAGTCATACTCAGACATGCTAGGCTTAGACCCTGCTTTAGTGGTCCATCACTTAGACATCCACCCAGATGCCAAGCCTGCCAAGCAAAAACTCCGTAAGATGCACCCGCAAGTCACATTGTTAGTTAAGAAGGAATTGGAGAAGTTACTGGATGCAGGTTTTATCAGACCAATTGACTACTCCAAATGGATCTCCAATATAGTTCCAGTTGCCAAACCCAACAGAGACATTCGGGTCTGCACGGATTTTAGGGATCTCAACAAAGCCTACCCAAAAGATGATTTCCCTCTTCCTAATATTGACATGTTGGTCGACCTAACAGTAGGAAGTGAGATGTCCCTCATGGATGGCTTCTCCGGTTATAACCAGATCTGAATTGCACCTGAAGATCAACATAAAACCGCCTTCACAACTCCTTGGGGCACCTTCTGTTACAATGTTATGCCCTTCGGTCTCAAAAACACGGGGGCAACGTATCAGAGAGCCATGACGGTTATCTTCCATGACCTCATCCATATCATCATGGAAGACTATGTTGATGACTTATTAGGGAAGTCCAAAACATGAGCAGAACATCCCGCCATCCTAAAGAAGATATTTGAGCGGTTAGAGCATTATAAGTTATGGTTGAATCCGAAAAAGTGTGTCTTTGGGGTCACGTCAGGGAAATTTCTGGGTTTTATAGTCTCTCGCAGAGGTATTGAAGTTGATCCTACCAAGGTAAAGGCTATCCTGGATATGCCACCTCCACACAATCTAAAGCAGTTAAGGAGCCTCCAAGGAAAGATGCAGTCCATTCGTCGATTCATATCCCAGCTTGCAGATAAATGTTAGCCATTTACCCATGTTTTGAAGAAAGATTCCACCTTCCGATGGACTCCACAGTGTCAAATGGGTTTTGATAAAATCAAGGAATATTTAGCTCATTCACCTATTTTGATGCTACCTATTCTGGGAAAACCCCTCCTGCTTTATATCTCTGCTACCTCAGTCGCACTGGGGGCATTATTGGCGCAACACGATGAGTCACTCAAGGAAAGGGAAATCTACTACATTAGCCGAACATTAGTTGGCTATGAGTTAAATTATTCCCCTATGGAAAGAGCGTGCCTCGCACTAGTCTTCAGTACACAGAAACTCCACCATTACATGCTCAGTCACCCAGTCAAGTTAATCGCTAAAATTGATCCCTTGAAGTATCTGTTATCTAGAACCACTTTGACTAGCCACATGGCTAAATGGGTCATGCTCCTTAGTGAATTTGACATAGAGTATGTAGAGTGCAAAGCCATAAAAGGACAAGTTATTGCTGATCAATTGGCTGAAGCACCATTGGCAGATGCTTACCCCTTAGACACTGAATTCCCAGATGAAGAAATCTATACAGTGACAGAAGCACCGACTTGGACATTATATTTCGATGGCTCATACACTCATGATGGATCTGGGGCAAGAATTCTATTAGTCACCCCTCAAGGTGACTACATCCCAAAATCATTCAGGATAGCATTTCCCTGTACCAACAATATGGCAGAATATGAAGCTCTCCTCACCGGCCTTAGAATTGCAAAATAGTGGCACATTACTCATTTGAAAGTTTTTGGGGATTCCTTGCTGGTTATCAGACAAGTTAATGATGAATTCCTCACAAAAGATGACAAACTGTTACCCTATAAATGCATGGTGGACAATTTCAAGAAATATTTCACCTCCATACAATTTGACCAAATCCCTCGGGTGCAGAATAAAGCAGCAGATGCCATGGCCACTATTGGTTCTTTGATTGACATGCCCAAGGATCAAACAGAGTGTGAGTTTCTTATCGAACAACTGTTAATCCCTGCATATGATGTTCCTGACACTAGCATGGTGTGTGATATTGTAGGTCCTGCCTCCCTGTGGTACCAAGACATATATACTTACCTCCGTGATAATACCATACCCTCAGAACTTACACACAACCAACGTAAATCCTTTATCCATCGTTCATCTCGATACATCATTGTTGGTGATACGCTTTATCATCGCGGGTATGATGGAATCCTCCTGAGATATCTAAATGAGACCAAGGCCCAAACGGTACTAGTGGAAGTACATGGTGGTATTTTTGGGGCTCACTCAAATGGTATGGCTCTGGCTAAAAGAATCTTACGGGCTGGATACTATTGGCCTACCTTGGAACATGATGCTTGTGACTTTGTCAAGAAATTCCTTCCATGCCAACAACATGCGGATTTGATCCACGCTCTAGCACAAGATCTTCAGCCTCTCCTAGCACCATGGCCATTTTCTCAATGGGGTTTCGACTTGATTGGCAAGATTCACCCACCATCATCCGACAGCCATACATTCATCATCACCGCAACTGAGTACTTCACCAAATGGGTGGAGGCAATGCCACTCTCACAAATCACCGGTACTCAGATTTCTAAATTCATCCTTTACCATATCCTCTGCAGATATGGTAGCCCATCCACCATCATTTCTGATAATGGAAAGCCATTTAAAAACCAAGCCATGAAACAAATCTGTGACACATTCCATATTCAGCATCGTTGGTCTACACCTTAGTACCCCTAGGGTAATGGTCAAGCCGAAGCAACCAACAAAACCCTCATCTGCATTCTCAAAAAGGCGGTCAATAACACTGGACAAGATTGGCACCTTCACATTCATCCCGCCCTCTGGGCATACCGTACATCCATCTGTACCCCAATAGGCGCTACCCCTTACTCTTTAGTATATGATGCAGAAGTCGTCTTGCCAATCAAAGTTGAGCTTCCCTCATTGAGAATTTCTTTGAAGAACCTCATCAACGAAGAAGATGCTCGCATTGCATGGCTTGCACAGCTAGAGTTACTAGATGAACACAGAATACGGGCCTATGATCACCTACAAGTATACCAGAATCATCTAAAACATCATTACAACAAAAAGGTCCGCCCCAGGCAATTCCAGGTTGGTGAACTTATGCTTAAGGAAAATCAGCATACTCAGCAAGACCACGACAAGAAAGGCAAATTTGAGGCAAACTAGCTAGGGCCGTATATCATAACTGCCAAATATGGATCTGGAGCCTATAGGCTGACTACTCTGGAAGGAACTCCCCTTGATGAACCTGTCAATATTCTCCATCTGAAAAGGTTCTATGCTTAGGTCCACTTGACCTACCCTATCAAAAAATCAAAAATATAAAAAAAGTGACAAAAAAATCCAAAAATAGTAAAGAGAAATAAATCCATCCTATGGTGAAAACCACCTCTTGGTGGCACCTTGGATAAGTATGGATGGTGAAAACCTGTCAGTAGACATCATCCATAGAGGGCTTAATCATTATCTACTTGGCATCCTAGTTATTTTGTGCTTTTATCCGCACTTTCATCCCCACCCACATTAGCCTAGGCCGCTTAGGTATTTGTTGATTGAGCGTTGGACGACCCACCTCACCTATCCCTCATCCTGAGCTTCCTTATATCCCACTTTGAGCTTATGTCTTTCGATCGGTCTGTGTCATCATATAGGATCATCCATCGTGTCGGTCTCCATCTAGATCTCATCCTCTCGTGTCACTTTCCTCCTTTATTGAACTACGTTGCCCCTGCGCTTTCACGTAGGCAAGGCTGATCACTTGATCTACCCCTGGGGCATTTTTGGATCAACCTTGTTTTGATCCTTCATCGCTTCATCTTCACTGGTCCCTTTTTCATTTTTATCCATGGTCTTTTTATCGAACTACGTTGCCCCTGTGCTTTCACGTAGGAAAGGTTGGTCATTTGATCCTTCCCCGGAGCGTTTGTCGGTCGCATCTTATGTCCATCATCGGTCACCATTGTTTTCTTTCCGCTTTATCCATGGTCTTTTTTTCATGAACTACAAGGGCTCTGCGCTTTCAAGTAGGCAAGGCTAATCTTTGATCGGCCCCCAAGCCCCTAGGTCTTTAGGTTGTGTCTTGTCTCCCTTGTGTCGTATCATCAAGTTATGCCTTTATCTAGCTGGTCCTTAACAAACAAAACCCACTGGTACCAATGAATTTAATCAATTTCGAATATCCTATATCATATCAATCTTTTCGCTTAGCATCCATCATAGGTCTTAACAGGATACATCCTTCCTAACAGACCTCATCATTTCCATCCATCCCCTTGATCCTATGGCAATAGACATTTGAAATTGATTGCGATCTTTTGATGCTTTTGGTTTTTGTTTATCATTTGAGCTCCCTATAATCACTTGTCAAGACCGCCATAATCCATCATATTATGGCGTATTTTGATTAGTCCACATAGGGGCATATCTTGATTGTGTCTTTTTGGTTGTCCCACATAGTACCCACCAAGATCCTGGAGGTCTTGTGTTATGTTGGGGCATCCTTTCATGCTTGTGGTTATCTCAATACCAGACCCGACTAAAGTCTTTCTTTGAGACTTTGGGGTATTAGGATAGCCTTCTTGTCTGGCGTGTCTATCTCATGCATTAGACACTAATCTACCTCGGTCCTCTATACCTTGGTGTATCATGTCTTATGCTATAGCAAAAACCAGTGCTCCAAAGATGATAAATTGAATTAGGGTTGTATTTTCATAATCATTGCATTAACACTCACCCTATGGTTTTGGTTGTGCAAATACTTTCACTCATTCTTTGCCCTTCTTCTCAGGATACTGATAATTTTTGACAGATGCCAAATAACATCCATCTTCACAATCACCCCATACCCACCTCCCATTATGATGTCAATTCTTATTGGCTTTTATGGCCGTTGTTACCTCCTCTAAAATTACAAAAATACTATGCCATACATCCATCGTCACTTGCATTACATGTCAGGTCCATCACCACTTGCATCATCACATATTAGGTCCATACAAACTTTGCCACCTGCATCACAAAATGTTAGACGCATAATATCACATCCTGCATATATAAAAGGTTCATACAAAATCCATCATACACATATACATACATGAAAAATCCGTCCACTAGGCATCCATATATATAAATCATCATAGATCCCACCAGTATGCATAACACATCACCATACGCATCAATAACATTATTCATATTCCATAGGTGCATATATCCAATCATCCACATAAACATTTCAAAAAACCAACCCATAAGCATACATAAGCATAAGCATGATTATCCACATAAAATTATTTGTAGTCCAATCATCCATGTAAACATCTCATATCATGAACATAAGCACAAATAAACCAATGCATCCATCCACATAAAAATATAATGCCATATACATATGTATATAATCATCCATCATAAATAGAAACATACTACATGGTGCCAATAAGAACTATCTCATATCAAAATAATATAACATATGTCACATGTCCATCATACATATATCCATCACATGAAAAGATACAAAATCCAGAGATATAGAACATTTCTGATCTCTGTCAATAAATCTTACACACTACATCCTGCATCTGTCAAAAAATTCAGTAGCCTATCACCTCCCAAATGAACTCCCCACATCTGATCTCTGTGGAGACTCAGGTCCTGCCCCTCTACCTAGTGAAACACCTAGTGAATCACTGTAACCACGTGTCCGTGTCCCTAATGACTGTAATGGCGCTGGCATCTGAGATGTCTGCCTAGTATAACGAAATATCCGCTGAGACAGGTCTGGAACTGAATGATAGTATGCGACCATCCAAAATCCTGCCTCTCTCGTACTATCCTCTCTCTCCGCAGCCTAGACCCGAGCGGAATTCCGCTCAAGACGATACCTGTCTTGGTCCCTGGTGATAGCCCTCCTCTCCTACTCCCATGCCTCCTGAGCTAACTGACTCTGTGCCAGCTCTGCCTGTAGTCAATCCCTCTCTCTCTCCACAATCTGCACATCTGCTCTGGGCATCCCACCCTCACCCTGACCTGTCAGAACACGAGCCATCGCAACATCCCTCTTCACCTGAAGGGTCTGTATCCGTGTCTCTGCTGCATCTCTCTCTCTCAGCCCCCTGTGCCTGAGCCTCTGCTGCATCCCTATCTCGCTGGAGAGCCCATGCCCGTAACTCTGTTGAATCCCTCTCTCTCCGGAGACTCGCTACCTCTGCTACCATCTCATCTCTCCTTCTCTACAATGCCTGTATCTCCGCCTCTGCTGCTGCCCTCTCACTCTGAATGCGTACCTGTGCCACATCCCTCTCTGCCTCCATAACCTATACCTGAGCCTGTGCTGCATCCCTCTCAGCCCGCATAATCTGTGCCTGCTCTACTGCCATGGCCTCCCTCTCTTGCATCATCCCCATATCTCCAAGTGCCTATTCAAGATAATGTACACTATCCTGAAGCTCGTCCCAGTCTCGCTCAAGATCCCTTAACTGCTGACTAGTGCACCCTGCTCCCTGATCAACTACCTGCCCTGTCCTCTCCTCTGGCTCCCCCCTGGCCTGTAAAACCATGACCTCTACCTACAATCTGTCGCAGTCCCATGTCATCCTAGTCAACTCCCCCTATATCCTCTGCACATCTGACTGTGCCCTCCCTAACTGGACAACCACGACCTCATAATCTTTCAATGATCGCCACTCTGTTCTCCTTAACTCGGCCTCAAGAGTCCTCACTCTCTGCTCTGCCACCCATACTCGCGCCTTCGCCCCTCTCGCCTGTACAATGGGGTCCTCTGGTACATAAGGAACTAATGCTAATGCATCTGCTACTGCAACATCCTCCTCCACCATATCTCTGTCTACATCCATCACATCCTCCTCCCCAACCACCAGCTCTATTCCATCATCCTCCCCATCCCCCTCCCCAACCACCTACTCTAACCCCTCCTCACCACCTACTGGCTCCTCCCTCTCCTCCTGTTGCTCCTCCTAGTCCTCTACAATCTGGCGAACCCGAAATCGTCTCGCCTCTCCTTGTCTCTCGACCACAAATCGATGTTGTGGTGAACTCCTCTCCTCTCCTGGTGCTGCCCCCACCACCTCCTCCTCTCTGCTCTCCGGCTCTTGATGCCCCTCCTGACTCTCTACCGATAGCCGAACCCACAACCGCCATGGCTGTACATGCCGACTGACCACAAACTGTCTCCTCCCCTTCTTTGCAGCACCCCTCGCACCTACCACCTCCACCTCCTCCGCCAACTCATCCTCAACATCTCACCCTCGCTCCCGGGCTCTGTGGCGCCCCTCTCCTGCTGTGACCCTCTGTCCACCCTCTACTCACAGGCTCTCTGTGGGTGCCCCTCATCGATCAGACCCTCTCTTGGTCTCATCTCGATGCCTCCTCCCATTTCTGCATCAAATCTCTCTCTCATCCCTCTCAGTCTCATTCGCCTCCCCAATGCCACCTTCACGCTAATCCCTCCTCTCACTCTCCTCCATAGTCTGCTCCTCTGTTTGGTCAGACACATGCCACCCTCGACGCGGGATGAGCAGTAATCCTCTCCATGACACCATTGCAGAGCCACCTCAGATGTCGGCTTGTCCTCGTTTTGCTCTCCTCTATCCTCCTGGATAAGCCTCTGTCCTAACGCCATGATGCCTGACCGGTGATGGCCTCCCCATGGCATCCTCTTTGCTGGTGATATGGGATCGGTGTCGTCCGGGATGATATCTTGTATCCTCCCAAACTGTCTTAGCACTCTGTTCGGTCGATGCGACTCTACTATGCTTGGTAGAGTACCAATAATAAAACATCGGCTTAGAAAATACCCCTCATGCCTCCCCGTATCTGACCATCCCCTGAACTGCTGTGCTCTATATGGCCGCCACTCTATCTCCCCTAAACGCAGATCATCAAATTCTCTCCTCCACCCCTCCATAT